>CP053460.1:117118867-117347894 GCA_022644695.1 Cenchrus purpureus
AGATTTGGGAATCCAAATGGCTCTTATGCTAGTTTGAGGTGAAGTAATCACTCTAGTAGCATAGATACCATTTTTGTCATCCCTAAGTCTAGAAAATGCATAATCAACTAGTTTTGACTTAGGAATGTTACCATTTGGACAATTATTACTCTCATGTCTCCTTTGACCGACAAGTGTAGCAAATGCGACGTTTGATCTTGCTTGTTGAGGCCTTGCTCTTGTTTTTGTTCACTTGTTGCTTCTTGGTCTTGTGGCTTGCTGTAGAAACTTGATTGCGCTTGATATGCTCTTGAGGCGCTGCTGTTGCTAAAACCGGTCGGACCGGTTTGGTACAGGCAGTACCCCTGTCACTTGTGGACAGGTCTCAATGAAGTGTCCATGTTGTTTGCATTTGTAGCATATCCTTTTCCTCAGTTGTCTTGGTCTCTTTTTCTTGCCTTCCAGCTGAGGAGAGCACATAGATGCATAGTGCCCCATATTTGAGCACTTGAAGCATTGTATGTGATCAAGCTTCTTTTTCTTGATTTCTTAAGCCTTATGATTGTTGCCTTGCTTCTTCGGTCGGAGGGTTGAGCTAGTGCGGTTTGAACCCTTCTCAAGCTTCTACACCATGTTGTCACGGTTATCTTGAGAAGGTTGCACTTAACTCTTTCCCTTCAACTTACTCAAGTCTTCTTTAAGGTTTTCAACCTCTTGCATGAGTTGATCATTTTCTTTCGCAATGAGGTCATCACAAGTCTCTACATATACATGTTCAATACTAGATTGCTTGCTTGAGAACAACAAGGTTTAGTACAAGACAATTCAATATTGACATGAGAGCATGTGCATGTGTGTGAGAGAGGTTGAGTGGATGTTACCGATGAAAGCACAACCTCATGAGCTATTTCTAGACAAGAATATGATTCTACAAGCTTATCATGAGAGCACTCAAGCTCCTTGTGACATGCTTGGAAAGCCATATGCTCGCTAGTGAGCTTTTCAAGCTTATCATTGAGCACTTGCTTTTCTTGCTCCAATGATGCTACACGCGTAGACAAGTTAGTAGCACAAGCAACTTTGTTAAGCAAGACATCATATTTATTGACCAAGGTAGAGTGTGAGAGTTTGAAAGTTTCAAGCTTTTGAGTTAAGGACTTTATGGTGTCAACTTGATCTTCAACTCTCTTTGCCATTTGATCTTCCTTGGTTTCCTTGCTCTTCTTGGCCATCAAGCACTTGTGATCATCAACACTGGGAGTTGACAAACTTGGAAACACGGATGCTTGTCTTGATCGCCTTCTTGAACGCTTGTTACCCTTGACTGCGTTCATCCTGCGAAAACCGGTCAGACCGGTTTTGGAAACCGGTTAGACCGGTTTCCCCATAGGGTCACCCGACTTGCTTTTCTTGTCTTGTTGATCCATGGGTGAGGTCACTAGAGGATCAGTGTGTGCTTCTGAGGTGGAACACTCTTCTAAGGATACACTTTCCACTTGATCCTTGCTAGTTGACGGCTTGTCATGCTCAAACCCCAAATCTTCATTTTGGCTCTTGGTTTCTTTTCTCTCATCATCCTTGGCTAAGATGTTATCATGAGCACATGAAGATGAGTGGTTTGCAGTTGTGGCTTCACTTTGCATGCTTGCTCTTTGATCTTGATCTTCACATTTGGGCATGCCATAAAGATCTTGAAAAATCTCCCAAATGTCATGTGCATCAATTATGTCATCACATATTAATTCCTGCACATCACAACTCAAGGTACTACGAATATAATTAGTAACATGAGCATTGAGTTGCCACCATTCTAAATCCTCTAGAGATAGGCTCGACAAGTCAATGTTGTCTACTCTAGTGTGAGGAGGAAGAATACTAGCAACTACAACCTTCTCAGCATATGGACCAATGGTCCTAATTCCATTAAGTACATGAGCTGACCAAGAGTCATAGTTTGAGCCACCTAGAGTCAATGGCTCAAAAGATACCTCATATGTTGTCGACATCTTTTCTCCAAGCGGTTAAGCTCGAATCGGAGTTCCTTGCTCTGATACCAATTGAAAGGATCTTGATGTTGTCTAGAGGGGGGTGAATAGACGAATCTGCACTTATTAAAAACTTCAACCCAATCGTTAGTATCGAAACCCACGATCGATTTTGCTAGGCGTAAAAACCAACAGTCTAAGAAAAGCCCTCTACGAGTTCTAACACAAACCAAACTTGGTGTAGGACTTCCACAGGTGTTTCCAAGAGTGTCAATGAAGTCCTTGCACATAGCACAAGCACACCAAAGTAGATCGAAGCGGAAGCACAAAGATTATGCTAGAAACAACTTAAGGTAATGCAAACAAAGGTAAAGGAAGTAAGAGCACAAAGACACCGGATTTATCCCGTGGTTATTTCGCCACTAAAAAGGCTGGCCTACGTCCACGTTGTTGAGGTAAGCCACAAGGGCTTTTGGATCTCTTTCAATCCGCTCCTCCCTCACACCTATCGCCAAGGCAATAGATGGAGTGTTCCACTATCTTTGATTTGCAATTACAAACTTCTTGGAGCTGCCACACAATGATCGGGAGCTTCCAAACGACTTCTAGCCATCTAGGAGCCAAGGGCTCCAAGAGTAAAAGATGCTTCACAAGATATTCAACAAGATCAGCAGGTGCTCAAGTGTGGGATTGCTCACTAGCTTCACAAAGCTCTCTAAGCTCTCACACAAGTCACTCTCTCAACCCAACTCAAGGATAGGGCACTAAAGACTTGAATCTCACTTAGAGAGGGGGAGAGCTGGGTTCGGAAGGTGTTAGATGCGTGAAGAACCAGCAGCCCCTCAAAGAGGAGCTCATGGGTATAAATACCCAACTTCCACAAAACTAGCCGTTAGTCTATCAGACAAAACCGGTCAGACCGATTTGCCAAACCCGTCAGACCGGTTTTCAAACCAACTAGCCGTTGGACGGTGTCAGTGCCAAAACCGGTTTGCCAGGCCAGAGAACCCTAACAAGGTTTAGATCTCACGGGTTAGTCTCTCATGGGTTCACTTGAGCACTTCTTGATGTTTGTTGTCCAACCAATGTTTCATCCCTCTTGATAGTACGGCATACCTAAGCTCAAGATAAAAGATAAACCCTAATTAATCTACTTGAGCTTGAACCACCAAGGTACACCGGTATTTGATCTTCAATGATTCGAGGGCTTCCAATGTTGTATACCAACAGAGCACATGATATAGATGAGTAAATAGATGCATGTGCTTGAACGTATCCACCTTGAGCTAGTGGCTTAGAATTCTTCCATAGAGTAGAGAGTCAACCACTTTGAATTCTAAAGCCACTTCAATTTATCAATCATGACACTAGATGCAATTCATCGCTTTCCTCGGTAGACTTGGATAGGATACTTCGAAATCCCTTGACGCTCTCAACTTCACCTTAGCAATTGCTCATGGTCGCTATCCATAGCTTTTGCTTAGTTCCTCGTTTTAGCCATCTTGATTTCTTCATCACTTATCCTTGCCACAATTGAGTCAAGCTTTGCACCATAGAGAGAAAACCATTTAAGATGCCACTCAAACAAATGTCCTTCGATTGACAAGAGATATCTTTGCTTTGCAAACTTCCTTTTATAGGTCCATCACAATAGAGGTAACCACATGACCTTTCTCAAAGCTCTACTTGAAATCTTGCAACTAGCTTCTTTGTATGAGTCAATATCCTCCATATGATGTAGGAGTGAAATCCACTTTGATATTATACTCGGTAGACTCATTGTATAGTTCATCAAGTTCCATGTTGTATCAATAATGAAATCCCCTTGATGCCATACTCATCTTTGGCTTAGTCTCCCATTTTTATATCACAAGCTTCTTCTTTCTTCACAATATGCTTTGCTAAACATAGAGAGGCCAACCAAGTAGTATGAAGTAATCATGCCTCTATATTTGCTTTTCTTTAGCTTAGGATTACTTGTTGTATGTCTCATGTAGACTCCAATGGGTGGAACACATTAACCGACTCATGACATTCATCTTTAGTATGCTTTCATACATTCCATGTATAATGTCATGATCCACACTTGTCTTCTTTGCAATATGAGCCAAATGCATGATCTTACACACGAATATCATTTTTCAATAATCAATAACCTGCTCACATGCTTCAGAAGAGCGTTAGTGATTCAATCAAGTTGTCACTCAACTCACCAAAACCCACTTAGGGCTTGATGGGCGCGGGCACCGTGGGGAGGTGGGGCTGCGGGGAGAGAGGAGCTTCGGCTAGGGTTTGTCAATTTATACGTGATGCATCCATTTTCAGTCGTCGAATCTTGATCAACGGTCTACAACAACAGAGGTGCTAAAGTGGGCTGGGCCACGGTATTTCGTGGGTCGTCGCGCGAGCAAATGTGGGCTGCGGTGTTGGGCAGGCCGGTGAGGTAGTGTTTTTCGTGTGTTGGGTCTTTATTTAGGTGGGCTGGAGTGTGTGTGTTGGCCCGCGATGCAGTGTTTGCCGTGCGCTAGGGCTCTGCGGCGCACAACAAACATTCTTTGTCGTGCGCTTGGGTCCCGTGGCGCACGGCAAAGACCTTTTCCATTTATGTCTATTTCAACCTCATAATTAGAGTTAATGTATCAAAATTATCAAATGGATCCGAAAATTGCCATAAATTAGGATGGGACAATATAAGTTCTACATTGCATAAGTAAAAACTTTGAATTCAAATTCAAATTTGAACTTTACTACGGCTACAAACTTAATCAAGTGGCTATCAACACTCTGAAACTTCTAGTGAGATACTTCAGTTTCTAAACACCATCCATGACGACTTGCTCAAAACACTCTATATGATTTATCACAAGCTTCACATTAGATATCATGAGCCCTTGACGAATCTCATGATTTTCAAACTTTATTTGCATTTTATACAATTAAAAAAACATTGCAACCGCATGTGGATTTTCATGATTCGCGAACAAAATATTCAAAATTTCATCCAATTTCATAGATAAGGTCTTAAAAATGATTAAATTACATGAATATCATTTTTCCACAAATTTTATTCCATTACTTTACGCACTTGCAATTCAAATTTGACGTATACGGCAAAAATTCTTTAAGTGACAAATAATTATTAAAAAATAGTAAATTTATCGAGACATGTATAAAATTGAAATATAGAGTACAAAATAATGTTTTTGTAGTGGAGAAATAAAAAGAAGTACAAAAATCAAATTTTAAGAAAATACTTTGTCGTGCGTCGTAGGAAAAAGCACAACAAATGTATATGTTTGCCGTGTGCTAGGGCAGGCGCACGGCAAAAAAATATCTTTGCCGTGTGTTTTTTCATAACGCACGGCAAGGGGTCCGAAAAAAATAAGTTGGTAACGGTTGGGAAGGGTGGTAACGGCATGCTAGTTTGTTGTGCGCCAAAAAAGTGACGCACGGCAAAGATTCTTTGCCATGCGTAAAAAATACGACGCACGGCAAAGATTCTTTGGTAGAAAAACGCCAAGCGCGCACGCAAAGTTCGGTTTTCCCATAGTGTTAGTTTAATATCATATAATGTTGGTTTAGGTCAAGTGATAATCACTACTAGAAAAGTGATCATCAGTGACGATCTGCTCGTGACGCCGCTTACTTTGGTCACAGAATGGTATGCATTCCATGACGAAATGTCCATTTTCGTCATAAGTTGAAAGTGACGAAGATTTGGCTTAGAGATTAGTGACGAAAATGAAAATATCGTCACAGAACTGTAAAAGGAGATCGTCATAGATTATGTTTTGGTATGGCGTATGGTAATGATGAAACCAAATGGTCACATATTAGATTTGATATCGTCATAATTTTTTTGAATCGTTTGGCATAACTAACGATGCATTAAATTGGTCACAGATCACTAGTGGACTTAACGACGTGGGATGTGTCTGCCACACGGCCCATCTTTTTTTGTGGGCCACAACTAACGCTCCAATAGCTTGGGCCTTACCCAGTCAGCCCGATCTCCACAACAATTTATGTAGTTGACTTTCTCAAAAAATAAAACGCTCCCACAGAGCTTCGAACCAAGGACCTGGTGAAGCATAGGAAGGAGCTCTACCATTGCACTACATCGTCTTTCATGTTATAGGTACGCAGGTTTTGCTATTTGTAACTTTAATAATGAATGAATCGTCTGTAATTGCAGGATAAGAAATCAGATGTTATGGGCGGCCGACCCATGCCGCCAACGTCAGCACGAGGCGATCTCAATCCTACGATGGTCGGGTCCACCAGGTTCATCATGGCCAGGTTTTTTTGTCACGCGGCGAGGGTCACATTGCGCTGCGCGGCAGCCAGGAACCAGCGATGACGCGACGGCCAGAAACCAGCGACGCAGAGTCACAGCAGCACCAGCGCGTGAGAGGAGGGCAGAGGAGGCGTCATCGTGACGAGAGGAGGCGTCAGAACGGCGATCATCGTGGCAAGGTTTGATGAATTTGATGTTTAAATTATTTGTTCAGATATGCATATGAGTTTGTAGGGTTTGTTCATATATGGATCAATGGTTTAAATTTATTAGAGCCTATTAGCATCTGATTATCAATTAATTGTTCAAATATCCAAATTTTTTTATTGTGTTCAGTTTAATATATCTCAGTTTGGGTGTTTTTATGTTGTGTTTGTCAAAACAGATGGATAGAAGCTAGATATTTGGGAAACAATTCACACCTGCATATTTGAAAGGAGTTGAAGAGTTTATGAAATTTGTTAGAAAGATACCCGAAGGCAAGAAATCGTTGTCCTTGCCGCAATTGTACGAATCAAAGGGTGCGACCCTAGAATGATGTAGAAAACCATATACACATATTTGGAATGTCAGCTACATATACCAGGTGGATTCATCATGGGGAGTGAGATAGTAATGAAGTTGAGAATACAGAGCACCAGGATGTGGAAGGTGATCATGACTATGGGATACATGTGGATGTGGACGATGATGGTGATCTTGATCAAGATCTAGGAGTGCCAGAGATGATTGGAGATCTGTATGCTCAAGCAGGAGCTGATGGAGAACAGCCAAGGTTTGCAAGAGTCCTTGAAGATGCGAAGAATGCACTTAGTCCGGGATCTAGGCATTCGAAATTCTCTTTTATGGTGAGGATGTTGTATATCAAGTCTCGTTATCGAATCAGCAATGCAGGATTTTCCACGATGATGAATCTGATCTCATCAGGATACCCTAAGAGTGAGTTGCCAAATTCTTATGATGAGGCAAAGAAATACCTTCGAGAGTTGGGCCATGGATATGAAAACATACATGTGTGCAAGAACAATTGTGTGTTGTTTCGGGATTCAAAAACATCCAAGTATGCTAAGTTGAATGTGTGCCGATGCAAGGAGTCTAGATGGAAAGACAAATCGGGTCCAAGCAAGTTCCACATAAGGTATTGCGGCATTTTCCACTTTTGCCAAGGTTGAAGAGAATATATGCTTCAAAGCGTACTTCTGAGGAAACTAGATGGCACAAGAAAGTGTGGACGCCAGTGGACAATGTAATGAGCCATCCAGCTGATGGGGAGGCATGGAAGTACTTCGACAGTAAGAAAAAATCATTTGCAAATGAACCGAGGAACTTGATGTTTGCCTTAGCTACAGATGGGTTCAATCCTTTTGGAAACATGAGTACCGATGCGATTATGTGGCGGTGCTTCTGACTCCATTGAATCTCCCACCATGGGAATGTGTGAATCTAGCAAATTGCTTTATGTCTTTACTCATCCCAGGTCCAAAATCTCCAGAAAAGGATTTTGATGTGTTCCTTGAGCCCCTAATTGAAGAACTGCTAGAGCTATGGAAGGGTGTCAGTACCTATGTGAGAGCCAGGTGTGGTTCGAGGACCGGTGGATGGTCGCTCGGTGTGATGAGTGATTGACAACGTGGTGTGGGTGATTCTTGGCTAAGTATTGCAGTGCGGGTTGCGGCTTGAGTGCAGTGCAGGTGAAGAACAAGCGTGAAAGGTCGTTGCGGTGAGGCCTCAGTGTGGAGAAGACAAGTAGGCTTGGTTCGAGGGACCCGGTGGCCGGTGGGTCAAGTGCGCATGGTGGCAAGAACGGCAAGATGAAGTCATGGACGGTTTCTTGGTTGAGCCTCAAAACCAAGGTCGAGCCGGGACTACGTGGGAGCCGAGTCATGAGTGGTGATTGGCGGAGGCTACACCGAGTTCGCGGGGTTTCCGGTGGTTCACCGAAAACCACCGGGTTCCTTGGTTGATCCACAACCAAGAACCAAGACGTCGACCGGTGGTCCGACCGGCTCGATCGGGCGGGTACCGGCCGACCGGGTGAGGAGAACCGGTCGACCGGTGCGACGACGCAGTCCGAATCTTCAAGCGGAGGACACGCCGGGATCGCAAGGCTTGCGCCGAGGCTAAGCAAGTTTATGCGGTCATTGGGCATCCGTCCGATGGTGCGAAGACAAAGACTTCCAATTTCGCCTCGAGGGCATGTATCCCTAGTTAGCTAGTAAGGGTATTTTAGTCTTTCGGTTGCCTCCATATAACCCAAGTGGTGAGAGGATGGCAGCCATCTCTTGGAACCCTAGCTCATTTGGTTTTCCTATTTTCCTTCCTATTTTCTTAGGATTTTCGTAGGACTAGCTTGAGAGCTTCATGGTGAGATCTTGTGAGAGGGAAGGATGATCGGGCGGCAAGCTAGACCTTGTATGAACCTCTTTGGTATGTATAGATGATTCGTGGTTCCTCAAGGCTTGATGTGTCTTTCCGCTTTCTCCTTTTTGGTGATTTTCGAGCCTTTTCTTGGCGATTTTCTTGGAGCGATTTCGAGGCCTTTCTCTTTGGGATTTGGTGGGGGATGTATGCATGAACCCTTCGTGGTTCTTTTCCCTTTGATTCCCCTTCCAAATCCGTGAGCAAAGGGGCTCGATTTTGGGGTTTTCGTGGCTCTAGGGTTAGAGGCGTTCTTGGTGGGATTTCTTCGATTCCTCTTAATTTGACAAGTTTTGGTGGACCAAATCTTGGCTATGGAGTACCCATGAGGTGTTCCTACTATCCCCAAAGTCTTGTGCAAAACCGTGGAGCGGATCGGAGATCGGGAGTTGGATTTGGAGGAGTTGACTCGCGGGCGCTGTTCATCAGGAACTGCCTGTGCACGACCGGTCGACCGGTGCTCTTGACCGGTCTGACCGATGCTAGCCCTTGGTGGGTTTTTGTCTCGGGGAACAGCCTTGTCCGTGTGGTTTTGTCCCGTGGTCCTGTTGATCAGTTCTTGGAGTGTTTGGAGTTGTTTTGCTAGGATTTGTGAGGGGTTCTTCTTCCTCACAGGTTGTGTTTCGTGGTGGTTTTTGTTCCAGAGCCTAGAGGATTCATCGAGGCTTCCCGAACGCTTCATCGGCGTAGCCACCGGACCGCTACCCTCGACCGGTGTCACCGGTCTGACCGGGCCGCCATCGTCGGACCGGTGTAGCACTGACGCAAGCCGTGCAAGTTTCCATTGTGTGTTTTGGTGAGTTTTGGCTAGGAAGGTTGAGTGTTGGTTCCTAGGACCGGTAGCACTCTAGTGGCTGCGTGGTCTTGACCAACTTGGGTGTTTGGGTCCTGAGACGTGAGTTGGAAGTCGTGTTCGTCTTGTTGGAGTTCCCATCTCCTTCGAGAAGAATTTTTATCGGCTCCATTCACTCCCCCCCTCTCGTTCGCCTAATCGGTCCTTCAATTGGTATCGAGCCGGTTCGGGTCTTTATTGACTCTTACCAGCCTAAGATCCAAAGATGGCGTACCAGAACGGGTTCGGGTCCTCCGCGCCCGATGGGAAGAACTACCGAGATGTGGCAAGGCGGATGGCGGCGTTCCTCCGCGGAAAGGGTCGATCCTTTGGGATGTCACGGTGAACACACTTATGTTCATCCGATGAACTTCCTTGCTCCGTGATCGAGGGATATGTTCGAAGCCAACAACAAGGCTGTCGACTACTTGTTTCGTGCTCGTGTCACCGAATTCGATCGGGTTCGATCAGAGGACTTAGCTTGTAGGATTTGGGAGCGGTTGAAGGATGCTCATGCCGGGAATGCTCGTGTTCAGCTCGATGTACGCGACTTACCGGAGAGAGTACGAGAACTTCACTCATCTCCCGTGAGTCCGTCGATGCTCTTTTCCAGCGATTTACGGTTGCTAGAACAACATGAGAGCCAATGTGGACGCCCTCCCATACAATGATCATGATAGAGCCGTGAAGCTCTTGCACTCGTTGGATCGCACTGCATGGGACGGAAGTTTGAGGCTATTGTTGAGTCCGAGAAGTATGACACCTTGACGGTGAACGAGCTGTTCTCAAGCTCAAGTCACCGAGTTGGACCGTGGTATGACAGCCAAGATCGAGAGCCCGACCGATTCTCATAGTCTCGCCTCGTTAGTGGCAAAGGAGCCAAGTCTAATGCTAACGCATCCTCCATGGATGTACTCTTTGTCTTCTTTGATGTCTTTGCCAGACGAGGAGTTCGACGTGCTTGGAGAGGACGAGTGGCGTTGCTGACCAGCGGTTCGAGAGGCTGCACGAGAACCGGGTGAACTCAAGGAGGAACTCGAGAGCGTGTTTCAAGTGCGGCAAGACCGACACTTTTTCGCCGAGTGTCCGAAGGTGAACAACCACGACAAGCACAAGTCCAAGGACAAAGGAAGAAGATCCAAGAAGAAGGAACATGAACATGGGAGGAAGACACGGACCCGAGAAAAGATCAAGAGATCGAGCGACATCGACTCCGACTCTGAAGATGTGTCATCAAGCTCGAGTGAAGAAGAAGAAGAAGAGGACAAAGAAGAGGAAGCACAGAAAGAAGAAGAAGGACTTGGCAAGTACTTGAACGGCCTTTGCTGCATAAAGCAAGACTTCGAGAGGCTGCAACAAGAAGGATGGGCTATGCGGCATGGCACGCAGCTCCGGCAGCAAGAGAAGCTGAAGAACGCCTGGAATCGGACTCGACTCGAGGATGAGGTATGTGATGAGCTCTCTTCTTTACGCAAGGAGAATGAGGAGTTGGTTGACTTGCTTGATAATCGCGATCACATGCTTAGAGAGGCTAAGAAGCTTAGGAAGGAGCTTAGAGCTTTGCTTGAAGATGCTAGGACTAGAGTGGTGAGCTAGAAACATGTGTTCTTGATGGCAAGCTTGAAATTGATTCGCTTAAGGCTAGCCTGTGGTTTCGATGAGATTGATTGTGCCGATTGCTCGCTTTTCCTAGCTGATTTGATCGCTCTTAGGGAAAAGCATGCCTCAAATGTGAGGAACTAGATGTGCTTAGGGTTGAGTTGGTTGAGCTGCAATCTAGACCCACTTTGCTTGGTGCATGTACTTCTTGCCCTGGTTTGCATGAAAAAATTGCTGAGCTTCGTTCTCGCGTTGTTTCGCTTGAGGCCGATTTGAAAGTGCCTATTCCTCTTGCTTGCTCTACATGAATTACATGTGAAGAATTTGGAACTTGCAAAATGTGTTGATCATTTGCGGGATGAGAACGATGAAGTGCGTGAGGTGTTGAGTTGGGTGTCAGTCATGAGCCTCAGCTGGGTGTGTTAATTGGCAGTTGTAAGCGCTTTGATGGTTGGGCTTTGGGATCTGATAAGTTTGGTGAGAGCAGTGGTGTAAGAGAAGGGAAATTTGGGAATACTCCAGTTCCACCACAACCAACACCCAAAGACAAGTTTGCACCCAAGCCAAACCAGCTTGCTTTAAATCGAGAGAAAACCAAGTGAGAAGCCTAGTGAGAAACCTAGTGAGAAGCCTTGTGAAGAGCCACACCGAAACCTAAGCCAAGACCAATTCGCTTTCCATTGTGAGTTTTGTGGAAAGGATGGTCATAAGAGAGTTTTGCTTTAAGAAAAGGAAGAGAGGCGAGAATGGCTAAGGAGTGGGCAACAAGGACAGGTACCACCTTCTCATGGTGTGCCCGAGCCTCGTATGCCACTACCTAAGGGAAAGGGTGTTGTGCATATGGTTCCGGCATGGAGAGATAGGAGAGCTTCGGTGGAGGCAGGTTTGTTTGAGGACCACCGGCCACCGGTCAGAGTGACCGGTGACCGGTGCTAAGCGCAGAGTGCCGACAGTTTGGTTTCCGGGATTGTGAAGCTAGAGGTTCAGCTGTTTGGTCGTGGAACAGGTGGTAGGCGCTTTGAGTCCGGTGGTGTTGAGTTTGCTTTGGACGCCTCCACCTCGTGATCAATACGAGGTTGGGAGAGGTCGCAGCTTTGAGTCTCGTGAGGGGCTACGGACCACGGTTTCCTTTGTGGTACTCGTACTCCTCCAAAGAGACGGGAGTGGTTTACCCATGGTGGTTCCAGGTTTGATAGGTTAGATGGGATGGATCGCAGTTTTGATAGGCGCGGTAGGATGGATGTTGCTAACCCTACTTTTGAGGAAATGGCCCAGACCGGTTTGACACCTTTGGTACTAACCCTTGTTGAGTCGTTTGCTCGCTCTCGCTCTTGGTTTTGAGTTGCAGGTGGGAGACCCGGAGAACATTTGGTTGATATCGGGGGTGGTTCTCCGGCCTCATACCGTGATGATATGGAGGTACATCACTTTCGGGGACGGTGGACAAGGATGGGTGACTTCTGAAGAAATGATCAAGGTAAGTATTTTTGTGATCTTCAAGTGTGTGGCCTTGGTCAAGCCACTTGGTTCGTTTTGCTCCTTGCTCTATTTCATGTATGTAAGGTGAGCTTTGTATGCTCTTTGACCTTAATGCATGAGTTTAGGGGGAGCCTGTGTGCTTAGTGTGCTCTTTGCTCTATCATGTGTACTAAGGGTGAGCTTTGTATGCTCTTTGGCCCTAATGCATGTGTTTAGACGGAGCTTGTGAGTTTTGTTCTCCTTTGTTTTTTCGGTGGTGTCGAGCCCTTTTGCCTCCCCTCGAGGAGCGTGCTTGTGAGCTTTGTGTGTGGGAGCTCCTTTGTAGCATATGTATAGCTTTCCTTTGTGCATTTCTTGCATTTGGCATGGCATATGTAGCATGATGTATAGGCATCTTTGTATCTTAGGTTGCATGCATTTTGTATCATATGCATTGTTTAGGAAAGGCTTCTCCTATACACATTGTTCACCATGGAATGACATATATGTCTTTGTGAGCTAGTTTGGTAAGCTATGGTTAGTTTTGGCTTAGCTCTTGATAATCTTGGTTTGTATCCATGGTTGATGGCTATGTTTTTGAAAAATTTCATATATATGCTCTCTTGTGAGTAAATGCCTTTACATGATCTTGACATGTTTTAGTGGCTTGGCTATGCTTAATTTGTGGTTGGATAGCTTATTTTGATCATATGGGGCCAAAGGCTCATTTGCCATCATGAATGTTTAGCCCCATGCTTCATCTTGTGGAGGGGCATAAGTTCCTTTTGTCGCAAAGACATTTCATGTACCAATTATAAATCTGAAAATGAAATGTAAATTGCTTGAAAATGTGCTCCCATGTCATATGTGCTAATTTTAATTTGCTTTGGTGTTAAATCGTTGCATGATGCCTACCAATGAGAAGTCTCATATAGAAGTAGGCACATGGCTCTGGCTTTGACATGACATGAGGTGCTTGTGGGTGTTTATGATGGTCTTATGCTTAGAATGGTTGTCCTAGCATGAAGTTTGTGTGGCTTTGCCATTTTGACATGTTTTGCTCATGTTTAGGACTTTGCTCATGAGAGGGTTTTTTCAAATATTGCTAAATTCTATCTTAGCTCGCCCAATGGTTGTGAAACTTGGTGATCATGAAGTTTATGTCTTTACGAAGCTATAGAGTATCTAACTTGCTCGTTTGGACATGTGTAGCATCCTATGTTGAATTTTGTCTATTTGAGAAGCTCTAGGTTGCATTTTTTGCATTTTTGGCTTGATTCATGCATTGTCAACAAGGGGGAGAAGTTTGAGCATGTTTTGGCCTACTGAATGCATTTGGAAGGTTTTCAGGTAGTTTCGAGCTATTTTTGGGCTCTGTTGTGCAGTCCGACCGGTTGAGGTCACCGGTCGACCGGTCAGTGCTGGTCCTGTTCACATGTTGCCCACGGCCGACCGGTGGTGTCGACCGATCGACGGCCGAGCTATTCTGTTGCCTGCTGCTTTGTGAAGTGGTTCGCATGCATTTGTCGTGGGGAGTTGCATCGTTGGGGAGCTTGCATGTGTGCGTGGGGAGCTCTTTGTGGTTTCGAGCTTTGGTTTGATGGTTTGTGCTCTTTGCTTGAGCATGTTTTGTCTCGGATGTGTCGAGCCGTTGCCCTTGCCTAAGGGGTCCGAGACTTGTCTTCTTCAAGTGATCTTGCTCTTTGCCTTTTCTTTGGCTTTCGATCACTTGTTGGAGTTTCTTTTAGTCGCTTTCTTTTCTTTTCCTTTTCTCTTGGTTACCAAAGCGTGTGTGTTGTCAATGCACTCATCAAGGGGAGATTGAGAGCCGGTGTGGTTCGAGGACCGTGGATGGTCGCTTCACGGTGTGATGAGTGATTGACAACGGGTGGACCGATTCTTGGCTAAGTATTGCAGGTGCAGGTTGCGGCTTGACCGGGTGCAGTGTGTGAAGAACAAGCGTGAAAGGTCGCTTGCGGTGAGGCCTCGTGTGGAGAAGACAAGTAGGCTTGGTTCGAGGGACCCGGTGGCTGGGTCAAGCGGGCCGCATGGTGGCAAGAACGGCAAGATGAAGTCATGGACGGTTTCTTGGTTGAGCCTCAAAACCAAGGTCGAGCCGGGACTACGTGGGAGCCGAGTCAGGAGTGGTGATTGGCAGAGGCTACACCGAGTTCGGGGTTTCCGGTGGTTCACCGAAAACCGGGTTCCTTGGTTGATCCACAAAGCCAAGACCAAGAACCAAGACAGGAGCCTGCACCGGCCTCGACGGTGAGTCACCGGCTCGGTCGGGGTACCGGCCTCGACCGGTGAGGAGAACCGGTCGACCGGTGTGCGACGACAGCCCGGAATCTTGAAGCGGAGGACACGCGTCGGGATCGCAAGGCTTGCGTCGAGGCTAAGCAAGTTTGCGTCATGGGCATCCGTCCGATGGTGCTAAGACAAAGACTTCCAATTTCGCCTCGAGGGCATGTATCCCTAGTTAGCTAGTAAGGGTATTTTAGTCTTTCGGTTGCCTCCATATAACCCAAGTGGTGAGAGGATGGCAGCCATCTCTTGGAACCCTAGCTCATTTGGTTTTCCTATTTTCCTTCCTATTTTCTTAGGATTTTCGAGGACTAGCTTGAGAGCTTCATGGTGAGATCTTGTGAGAGGGAAGGATGATCTGCAAGCTAGACCTTGTATGAACCTCTTTGGTATGTATAGATGATTCGCGTGGTTCCTCAAGGCTTGGTTGTGTCTTTCCTGCTTTCTCCTTTTGGTGATTTTCGGAGCCTTTTCTTGGCGATTTTCTTGGAGCGATTTCGAGGCCTTTCTCTTTGGGATTTGGTGGGGGATGTATGCATGAACCCTTCGTGGTTCTTTTCCTTTGATTCCCTTCCAAATCCGTGAGCAAAGGGGCTCGATTTTGGGGTTTTCGTGGCTCTAGGGTTAGAGGCGTTCTTGGTGGGATTTCTTGATTCCTCTTAATTTGACAAGTTTTGGTGGACCAAATCTTGGCTATGGAGTACCCATGAGGTGTTCCTACTATCCCCAAAGTCTTGTGCAAAACCGTGGAGCGGATCGGGAGATCGGGAGTTGGATTTGGAGGAGTTGACTCGCGCTGTTCATCCCGAGCTGCTGCACGACCGGTCTGACCGGTGCTCTTGACCGGTCTGACCGGTGCTAGCCCTTGGTGGGTTTTGTCTCGGGGAACAGCCTTGTCCGTGTGGTTTTGTCCCGTGGTCCTGCTGATCAGTTCTTGGAGTGTTTGGAGTTGTTTTGCTAGGATTTGTGAGGGTTCTTCTTCCTCAGGTTGTGTTTCGTGGTGGTTTTTGTTCCAGGGCCTAGAGGATTCACCGAGGCTTCTGAACGTTTGCTATCGGTTGTTTGTAGCCACCGGCCGACCGGGCTCGCCCACCGATCGACCGGTGTCACCGTCCCGACCGGCAGCAGCCATCGGTCGACCGGTGTAGCACGACAAGCCGTGCAAGTTTCACTGTGTGTTTTGGTGAGTTTTGGCTAGGAAGGTTGAGTGTTGGTTCCTAGGACCAGTAGCACTCTAGTGGCTGCGTGGTCTTGACCAACTTGGGTGTTTGGGTCGGAGACGTGAGTTGGAAGCTGTGTTCGTCTTGTTGGAGTTCCCATCTCCTTCGAGAAGAATTTTTATCGGCTCCCATTCACTCCCCCCCTCTCTGGTTCGCCTAATCGGTCCTTCACTATGATGCATGTACTGGTAGGAAGTTTGACCTTTGTGCGGCCGTCTTATGGTGTATACATGATTTTCCAGCATTGGGCACATTGTTTGGGCGAACAACAAAAGGGTATTATGCATGTATTTACTACGACAAGGATCCGTTGTCTCGGGCAATAAGGAATAAGATATGTTACATTGGACATCGTCGATACCTTCCAAAGACACATGCATGGCGGAGAAGCTTGGCTTTCGATGGTAAGCGGGAAAACAAAGATGCTCCACAAAGGTTCACTTTGGCTGAGGTGGTAGAGGAGCTAGAGAAGGTGAAAGATGTCAAGCCAGGGAAGCAGTTGAAGGAACCTGAAACCAGTGGGAAAAAAAGAAAGCGTAATGTGGGTCCAAAGATTTATAGCCAGAAATCTTTATTGTGGAGATTGCCTTACTGGAAACATTTGAAGCTTCCACATAATCTTGATGTGATGCACATAGAGAAAAACGTATGTGAAAACCTTCTATGCACATTACTCAATGTACCGAGCAAGACCAAGGACACACATAATGCTAGGCTAGATTTGTACGATATGGGCATCGAGACATCATTTGCACTTACGGGAGAAAGGGAACAAATCGAAGCTCTCACACCTCTCCTTATGTCTTGGGGAAGGATCAAAAGTCCAGTTTGCAAGTTTCGAAGGTATCAAGTTTCACGATGGATATCTGCTAACCTAGCAAGATACATTAGTGAAGATGGATCGAGGGTGGTTGGAAAGCTCAAGACACATTCTTGCCACATACTCCTTCAAAGAATCATACTTGGACTTAGAGGGACTGGTGCCGAAGGATGTGTATGAAGCAATTGCGGAGCTCGGGACCTTTTTTAGGGAGCTATGCAGTAGAAATCTAAGGATTGATTTTGTGAAACGGCTGAAAGAACAGATTCCATTGATCCTATGCAATTGAGAAAATCTTTCCCCCTGCCTTCTTTGATGTCATGGTGCACTTGTGTGTCCATCTACCTGACGAGGCACTACTTAGAGGTCCTGTTCAGTATGGATGGATATACCCAATAGAAAGGCGCCTGGGCACTTTGAAGAATTTTGTAAGGAACAAGGCCAAGACAGAAGGATCAATTGCTGAGGCATATGTGGCAAGTGACACCTTGACATTTTGTTCTAGGTACATGGAGGATATGGACACTAGATTCAACTCGGAGGATGATAGTGGTCGAGAGGTGCCATTGCACGATGACATCTACGTTTTCAGCATGGTGTTACTCTTGTTGGGGTGGGGTCCAAAGTACATTGATGATGATGTCATGGATAAGCTAATTTGGTATGTGCTACATAATTGTGAAGAAGTTGGTGAATATAAGGAGTAAGTATGAGTTTATATTACTGATTTATTCGAAATTACAAAATTTTCAGTTGAATAAACTTGTCCTTGTAGGTTGTACAGAGACGAGCTGTTGCAGCAAGGTGCACAATTAAATAATGTTGATAGAATGGTTGAACAAGGATTTGCCAAGTGGTTTAGGTGCCACGTAAGTAACTACCCAGATTTAGTAATTAAATGCATATGTAATTATTCAATTGATTATTTTTGTTGCAACAGATTGAGAACAAACGCAAGGATAATCCAGATTCGGTTAGCAAAGGATTGTGGGCACTGTCATGTGGACCATGCCTACGAGTTAAGTTTTCTGCAGCTTGCAAGATGAATGGTGTTCGATATAGCACAGTCGATCGTGAAAAGTTCCTGCAGACACAAAATAGTGGTGTGATGACTCTAGGTGAACATAATGGCAACATCATAGATTTTTATGAAGTCCTTAAAGAGGTAATTGAGTTGCAGTATAACTCCAATCTTCAAGTTCGTCGGACTGTGGTTATATTTCGATGTGATTGGTACTGCCAAGAAGGCAAGGGGAAAGGCCTTCAAGATGACGGACATTTCAAATCCATCAATGTGCAGTCATTATGGTACAAGACCGATCCTTTCATCCTATCATCTCAATCGAAAAAGATATTTTACATTCAAGACACATCTTTAGGTAAAGATTGGCGAGTTGTGCAGAAATTTGAACATAGGAATATCTATGATGTGGCTGAAAAAGATGAGGCCAGTCATGAAGTGCATTAGGATGATTACCATTCAGATACTGAGCATGTGGTGCAAGAAGGTGATGATAACGTGCCATTGCATAATATTCAAGGTGGGGAAGCCACTATAATAGAAGGCAATTTACAAGAATTTATAAGAAACAAGAAGCAAGCTGCAATTATTGATGAAGGTAGCGAGGATGAGGAGGAGGATGAGACGATCTGATCTTGTAGTGATGATGGCAATGTTAATAATGATGATATGTCCCCAGATGACGAAGATGAAGATTTCTAGTATTTGAATAATTGTGTTATTTCCTAGTATGAATAGTTGAGATTATGTATACTATTTGTTTGGAACAAAATAGTTTCTTAGAGTTTTTTTAAATTTCTTATAAAGGTTGCTTGCCATTACATTATGGTTTTCATATGTATAAATGCTTGTCAGTCCATAATAACAAGTAAAAACAGATTGTTTGCCATGACAAGTAAAAAAAATTGGTTGCCAGGAAAGGTAATATCATATATTAAAAGACTAGTATGCCACCAGATAGGTTACTTGTCTTGATGCCACATAGGACACTACTAACTATATTGGTTACTTGTCTTGTGGCCACAAAGGACACTACTAACTAGCCACATTGCACTGACCATATTTAATTACAAGCAAAAGCAACCATAGAGGTTCATTCTTCACATTCACTACTTGTTTCCTCCTACGGCCCATAGAGATTCCACCAACTTTCAAAAGCAGAACCATCACTCTCAAATGCACTTCTTCTTCTGCCTTGCCTTGTCGGATGCAGCTTTGAGTGCAGCCTGGAGTCTGGTGTACCTTTTCTTCTCCCTCTTGAGCTCACCCTCCAGCCACACGAACACCCCTTGCTAGCCCAATGGAAACGCGCTCTGCCTCTAACGCCACAACTCCCAGGTTCGAAGCCTGTGGGAGCCATATTTTTTTTTGGTTTTTTCTTTTTTTCCTTCTTTTGATATTTACATTGTATTTCTTTTATTTTGAACTTTTTAGTGGGTGCACGTCCTCACAAACACATACATGTCTCACTACGACCTACTCCCTCCGTATTGGTATTAGAAGACGTTTAGGACAAGGTTTAAGTCAAACATTGGGATTATAAATCATGAATAGTTTTTAAGTTATTGAGTTTGAAAATGTGAAAATCATATGAATAGAATTGTCTTGAAAAATATTTTCATAAAAGTATAAGTATATCATTTTTGAATAAATATCTTTTTATAAAAAACAAGTCAAAGTTGTGTTTTGAAGACCGTGTCACAGTCAAAAACGTCTTCTAACACCAATATGGAGGGAGTATGTGTCTATGTGACAGATCTCACCACATGTGAGGTATGTGCATGACAAGTACTTCCAAATCATGTGAAACTTTACTAGGGTGGTCATGGATCCAAAATGACGTGTTTATGCTACAAAATTGCAAAAAAAATTACATAAATAACTTAGAAACAAACCTTGTTTAAAAAATACAATATGAATTCAAAAATATGGGTCCCTTAAGATTCGAACCCGGGGCTCAGGGATGCCAGTGAGTTCACCTAACCATTGGGCTATATAAGTATGTTTGTTAGGAATCGAGGGAGGATTTCATTTAACTAGATATCAGACTAAGAAAAAAAAGGGCGCCAACAATTGCGCCAAAACATTTCGGTGCATTATACCCCGAAAAAAATTGTGCCAAATCCTGCTTTATTTACCTCCCTCCCCCACTTCTCCTCAAACTGACCCAGACTCCCCTCCCCATTCCCAGGTGAGTTGTGTCCACGCCGCCTCCACCTATCCCTCTCTCTCGAAGCCCCACCTACCTATCTCCCCAACACCCTAACCACGCCAGCCGAAACCCTAACCTCACCACGGCAGGTGTCCGCGACAACCTTCCTTTCTATTAGAAGATGATTTGGTTACACGCCGCCCCCTATCCCTCTATCTCACCTACATTTCTCTCCCCATCCACCTTTTTCTTCCGAACCTAACCCTAACCACATCCGCAGGTCTCAATTCACATCTTGGCCACAACATCAATGGTGGCAACAAGGTGTCAACGTAGGAACGCACCTGCAGGTCTGTGGAATTCTGCAACTTTCTTTGTTACAGTAGATCTACAATTTTGTTAAAGTAGAACTGCAGTTTTGTTGATATTATTATGGAGTTGTTATGCAGCATGCTTTACACGTAATTGTATCTGTGCAAATAATGCTCTATTGTTACAAATGATATTTACACAAATTTAATTGTACCTTAGTTCTGAACATTACTTTGACCATGCTTGTGATGCAATTCTATTTTGCATGAATGTTTGTTCATAGGACAATAATAGTTCAGTCCATCTATACCGACTTTCTCATAGATTTATAAGAGTGTTTGGGTCAGTGAAATACCCTGGGGATATATTTTCTAGGAGCCCACAAATAGTTGTAGCTCATATCTCATACCCTGGAACTCTAAACTTTTAAGTAGTGTTATTACCTCTTACCTATTAGTTCAAGCCTTTTAAAATTTCTAATACACCCAATTTCTTTTCCTTCAAAGAACCTACAATAGCTGAGGATTATGAGAGAATCCGAGATAAACAAGTGGCGGAGAATCAAAAGATCTTTGAAGAGCTCAGATTGAATACATTTGCTTCTGAATTTAATAACTCTTTGCAACAATCTGCACAAAAGAAGGGGAAAATCAGCAAACAAGGGAACAGATAATGAAGATTCATCATCATCGGAGTATCTCATTGATGAGGATGATCAAGGAGATAGTAATCGATGATGATGACATCAAATCTAATGAGCAGCCACAACCCATGGCAAATGAGGTGCTTCTTCTATCCTCAAAGTAGTGGATGGGCCATACTTACATTGCAATTAAATGTTTCTGATCTAAAGTATGTTGTAGGTTGTAGATGCACATTCTTTCATACATACATCTTCGTATTCCTTATTAATGCACATGACTTACCTCAGATTATTTTTTCCCACAGTTTCCCTCACCGCGTAGTCGCAAAGTCCTCTCTTCAAAGATCAAGAAGTCTATTCCTGCAATGGCGCCTGGAGTTAGGAATAGTAAGAGAGTCAGGACGGCGACTCAATCGATGTGCCTTCGAATCGAAAGAAAGGTCAAAAAGGCTTCATGTGCAAGATGCTAGAGCCGCTTCTGATGACAATACAGCTGCAGAAGAAGCCAATGGAACAGCCGACAATGACAACTCAACATCAGAGGAAGGCAATGTAACAGCTGGTCATGACAATGCAGTTGTAGATCAAGACATTGGAGTTGCTGCTAATGAGAATACACTTGCTGAAGGCAAGCTTTTTTCAGTCAATTATGACATCTCTTTTGCTGATTTAGCAGAAATAAAATCATTTAATTAAAAAATTATTATATTTTGTAGGTCCTGTACAGCGACGTCCTAGGAGGCCCAGACTAGCTACTGTGGGAAAACAGCTGGACAGGATGACCAAAGCTATGGGAAGGAGATTGCCCATACTTGTTTAGGAAGGAAAAAAAAGGCCTCATGAACTGCCGCTGCCAAGTTGGCTTCGAGGGCGTCGTCGTTGGAAAGCATTCCTATCTGTCCACATTGGAAAGATTACAAGAAAGACGACATACACTACAAAACCTTTGAGGGACAGCTAGCTGTAAGTGCATTTCTGTAGCCATATGCAAACTATTAGACCTTAAGCTTATTTGACTAACTAAATATCCAACTGTCATATGCCTAGGGTCGCTTGGCCATTAACACAAACCATGGCCCAACAAAGGTAGTTGTGACTGATTTGATGTGCTTTGCGATAAAAAACCAACGTTATCACCTCAAGAAGACATACTTCAATGGTGTACCTGCAAATGAGATTAGGACAACTTCTCCTATTCGCTACATGAGTGATGGGGAATGGAGGGCACTTGTTGCAAAGTGGTCAGATCCAAAGAACATGGTATGGGTATCATGTCATTTATTCTTCATTCACTATCAGTTTGCAAAGTATCTTATTTTGAACTTGTGATATCATCTAACATGTTCAATGTCTTGTAGGAAACATGTGAAAAGAACAAGCACAACTGCAATAAAGTCAAGTATCATCAGTTACGGGTTCTCGCTATATGTGGCACACTTACATGCATATGTAAGTAAAACATTACCTACGATTACATGCACATTTGCACTGAAGTAATTATTTTCCATTTCATCTGAGACTACTTTGCTGTGATTTTTCCCACGATATAGAAGCAGCAAAGAAACATGATAGAACCCAGCCTAGATCGATCAAGAAGTAAGCAGCGGTGGAGGCCTTCAAGACTTGCCATACCAGCTCCAAACGTGGCCTGAGTGACCCGGCAAGAGAGGCACTTGTAAGTCCAAAAACTGTATGCCTACTAGCTAGTTGCTATTTAATTTTAATGGCATTGCATTTCTATTAGTCTTATCTCATATATTCCTGTTAGGATTATATAATCAATGTCAAATATGAATGTATGACATATTGGTTGGATTTGAATGTCAAATATGAATGTATGACATGATCTGGTTCTTTGGGATTTGTGGAGAGGGGTCCTTATTTAACTAGTTCCAGCTTTTCCATGTTTATTGTACAACAGCTGCGGCATTCTTATGGATCTGGTTGTGAACATTATTTTCAAAAATAGGCTGACCTACAATAATTCAGTGTTTGTTGACCTGTTTATAAATCAAATTGCCTGACATATACTGTTGCATTCCAAAATTGCCAAATATCTTGTGACATATGCCTACCTCTAATTATAGCAATCATTATTGTTGACGGCTGTTAAGTACCACTTTTATGCCATTAATTCCAGCATAATATAAATGGAAAGTGATCATCAACACTAGAATAGGGGTTTATACTGACAATTTCCACAAGTGTTGGTGTTTCTATCTTTTGTTGCAGGACACATCGAAATGCACATGGAATGATGCAATTGAGAGCAAGTAAATTGATGGCATAAATATGGCATCATCATAAATAGTCCCAAATGCCAATTTGGACTGCACCATTGTGACGGGCTCGTCGAGACGATCGAAACGGATATATCATTTGCATACATTGGAGCCCAGATGAGAGAGATATGCATAGGACATCATGTGGGCCCGGTGGGACCCACACCAGGCCACGTGGCGGCGATGGCACACGGGATGCCATGTGTCCATGACACCTCATCAATCCAAGAGCACGCCACGTGTTCAGCACAAGGATTCAAGGGCCCACAACCCGAGCAAACCGCCTCCAACCGACCCAAACATCGGGAACCGCCATGAGGACCCACCTGGCAGTCACCCAGACGAAAGGCGGCGCGATCGGAGCCGACCCGGGATCGGACGACCCCACAGGTCAGCCGAACCCACCTTAAGGCGGATCGCGCCCATCTTCCACATGTCGTCTTCCCATTGGATCCTAAGGGCATTCCCGTGGTGCTTGGGATGTTCTCGCGCGGTGATCCGGGCCTATAAATAGAATGGGAGGGGGTAAGAATAGAGACACACTTCACCACCCATCCAAGCCTCCTCTCCTAGAGAGAGTGCTAGAGTAGAGAGGGGGAGAGAGAGGCATGTGCCTCTCCATGTCATTGTTCTTCATTTAGACTAAAGTGAGTATCTTTGTATTTTCTATTTAGACTAAAGTGTGTTCATACTTTTATGATATGTTCTTGTGTTCTTCATGCGTTCTTGATTTAGAGGCTTGTGTTCTTCGTGAACACACCCCTTTGATCCGGTTGCATAGGTTCATAAGCTTTCATACTCGTTTGTATGCGCGTTCGTCTTTTAGAATAAAGTGGATATTCATGCATGTTTAATTAGACTAAAGTGGCATTCGTGATTCCTTTCTAATAGTTTATGCTAGGTTGCATGAGTAGCCTTTCTCCTCCGCTAGTGCGTAGATCCACGGGTTTATGCGTTAAATTGCTGACAAGTTGTTCGTATACGTTGGAAGCATAGTACGGGACCGAGTGCTCTCTCATATGCCGTTAGCATAAACAAGTAGTACCTATAGTTGAGTGAGATCAGTTCTCCTCCTTGCGGGTTCGTCGCTCTATATTTAATATAGAGTGTCGTGAGGTTGCTACGCTCGCGGATAGCGTAGTCGTTCCACGGTAGTAACCAGTAGCATAGACGTAGTGTCTAAGCTAAGGGTTATCCTTCGTTTGCCCTATATCCCACGGATTGGTAGAGGTAGATCGCAGGTGGTGATAGCTCTGTTGATCCTTTGAAATCCTCCACGTTCGGATATAGTACAGGTTGAGGTTTGTCTTAGATCCGTAGGCCAGAGTCTCCTGACAGATCAGGGGTTAGCCGGTGCCCGAAGCAAGTTCTTGAGAGATCGACCTTTAACCTCATCTGTAGAGCTATCCATAGAAATCCTCTCTCCCAGTGCCTCATATCGTGGTGTGTCCTTGGACCATTAGAATGAAGTTAGTGCACACACGTTCCCTCGGATTCGATACCCTTGGAATACTCTTAGGTGAAAGCTACAACGGTATCCGTGCGCTTGCGGATTTATTTCGTGTGTCGCTAAAATACCCAACAAGCTTGTGTATCTATCTTCATACCCAGTGGTCCTCGTATCTTTTCATTTTTCTTTATTCTACCTTTACCCCCATTACCCAAGGAGAGGCCATCCTTTCACGACCTCTCCACCTCAACTTACGAGTTCAATGATCCATTAACGTCTTTATCCAACCATGAACTTCATTTCCACATTATGGACATGGTTCAGGATCGACCGTTCTTTGGAGCGATCAATGAAGACCCCTACTTTCATTTGGAAGAATTCGAGGAACTGTGTTCGCGTCTGGTTCTCCCAGGCATGACACAGGAATCCATAAAGTGGAAGTTGTTCCCCCTCTCTCTGTTAGAAAGGGCGGAGCAATGGTACACTGACACTGTAGAAAGTGTAAATGGTGATTGGGGCAAACTTCGAGATAACTTTTGCAACTCATTCTCTCTCGTGGAGAGGACGGTGCAATGGTATACTCATATGGCCTCTCTCCCAGGGGATATTCTCGAGTTCGAACAATTAGAGGAGGAGTCTATAGGAGCAGCGTGGGCTAGGTTCATACGCCTTTGTGCATCTGGACCCGGCTCATTTCTACCCGATGATGTCTTACTTTACGCATTTTGCATGAGTTTAGACATGGACGCTGCCCAAGATCTTGACATCGCTGCTGGAGGTTCGTTTGCACACAAAACTCTAGTGGAAGAAAGAGCAATCCTAGACCGCTTCTTAGAAAACTCTTTCTTCCCTACCGACCATAACGAACCCCACCAGGAATCAGATTCAATCCATGAGAGTCTCTCAACAGCCGAACCTGAACCTACGGTTTCCACATCTCAATTTTCGATCGTTGAGCCCTCTCCCGAACCAGGAACAATGGAGGAAGAAGAAATTTAGCCTCCAGAGTTCCTCTATCAATTCGAGGATAACCCTCTTGAAAATCTCAGAAACACCTCGAATTGCTTAGATGTCCAACTAGGGAAGGAGCCCTCTTCTGTCCAATTCCAGCCAGCTAGAAATCTTTTGACAGAACCTTCCCCTAGGCCTACGGTACCTCCTTTGCCTCCCGATCCTCCAAACGAAACATCTATCATGGAGGCCATGGAGAAGAAGTGGTCAACTGGAGTGGGAAACTTCTCCGAAGCACTTTGGATTTGTTCACCCTCTACGATCATTTCTTGTTCCATAAGGGAAATTACCGTAGAAGCCCATCTTAACCCCACTATGGAG
Source organism: Cenchrus purpureus (assembly GCA_022644695.1). NCBI lineage: Eukaryota > Viridiplantae > Streptophyta > Magnoliopsida > Poales > Poaceae > Cenchrus > Cenchrus purpureus. The sequence goes on from CP053460.1 coordinate 117,144,972, forward strand.
GTTAACATTATGCCATGGCACATAGCGTATACTTTGTTGGGCAACATTATGCTAAGACCATCCGAACAGACTCCTCAAGAGTTGTCCATCCGGACATATTCTTGAGTGTCGGGGGGTTGCATGTGCTGTGCCGCTCCTAGTAGACAAGGTCAAGGTTAATCTAGACTTCCACATCTTTGATGTCCTCGATCTTGATCTCCACCTAGGCCCCGTCAGAAAAACTTCTCGATGCATCCAGGGAGCAGATGTAAAGCTTAGGGAAGCCGCTTCTGCCACCACACCCTTGTTCTCAGAAAGTTCTATGGCGAAGCCTCTTCCCAAGCAAAACCCGCTCAAGGAGATGGTGCATGTAACTCTGTTCGCATCATCCAAGCCCGTTCTCATTGAGGTTGTAGATTTTTCTACTCCTCAAGAGTATGACTCGGAAGATCCTCTTCACCTTTGTGAAGGCGAACTATCATCATCACCCTCGATCGAGTTTGAGCCTCTTCCATTGGCCCATATCATGTTGCTCTCGGCCTTGATCGAGAATCAACATCGATCTTACTCGATGAATCTCTTGAGATGGAGAATTCATGGGCCATGGAAATCTATGAGGCACCAACTCTGGAGTCCAAAGGGGAGGATTCCACGGACGAGCATGGTAGCTTCACTCTTGATATACCACCTAAACCATGCTCGCATCATGCCTCTCCAGAGTCAGCTATGCTCGGTGCACTAGGCACACACGAGGACTGCAACCGCCTTTTGGTCCTCTTTTGCTCAACGTTTAAAAGGTTGGTTGTAGATGCATATGTTTACCATAAGCATTGCAGATTTTGTGTATGCACTGTTGCACTAACCTTGCAGCTGAAGCTTCAATGACACATCAACAATTGGTGATGAGACGGGAATCACATCACCAATGATAGTTGCAGGGAGAAGGTTCCTAGGGTCGAGCTTATGACCGTAAACAAAGCACTACCAGGAGATAGCCTGGATTAGGTTAGATTTTATTTCCCTTTTCAAATAAAAAAGCAAGAGCATGTCTTTAGGATAAGGTTGTCCTTCGGGTATTTTTTTTAGTCGCCAACCTTTCAGGTGAAGATTGAAAAGAACGGTGGACAGGTGATGCCTAAGAACATGCGAGCCACCTCACTACAACACCTTTATAAGTTTTTGTTGAGAGAACATTACAAAAGGAAGCTTGATCTCCACACACTTGAGTTTTGTTGCCTAGCAATGCAAACTTTAAGTGCGGGGGAGGTATGTGAGCATCCTGAGTAAAGTTCCTCTCATCCAAATCTTATCCTGGTTTGGAGATGATGTTAGCTCTTGCCTCTTGCCAGTTAGGTACGTCCTGCTTTTGACTTTAAACAAAGCCCTTTCGGGAGGTTGCCCGATGTTCACCTTCTTAAGCTCATGTTTATGTCCCCATGAAAATAGCTTGATCATGCTTTCATGCTTCCTTTATCTATGTCCGTAATGCTATGGTTTGAGTGCATGTTTAGCTACGTGCATTCATAGGTTGTTTTAAATTAAGCATGGTGCTTAGGTTAAAACTGCCTTCTTCAATCAAACAAGACATGGTGCCGAGTTCGATTGATGAACCTCATAGTTAATGCTTGCATGGATATTGGGTGTATGTGCGGACTAACCCTTGTAGGAATTTTGAATCCAAATGGGGTAAGTCATCGAGCTTGATTCAAAAGGGAAGGTAAGCCAAGGCATGCCAGCCTTGTTTGAGCTAGGTCTCATGGTGAATTTATATTGATTTTGAATAAAGACTCCCTGGTTCTTCAACCAGCAGAGTCCCACTTTTGTTTTTCCATTTTGTTTGAAGACAGCACCAGGTACATGAACAAGTGTGGGGGAGATCTCCCAAGCTTATCATCAATATACACACTTGAGATCTCCCACACAGGTGTTGCACAACATCGACTGCGCTTTCATGACAAGGGACAAGGTAAACTAGAGTGAGCCAGCTGCCCCATGGGTCAGCTGAACCACCACTAGTCTTCTTTGTTTCTCATATTCTTCAGGAGTGATGGTATGTGCACCCTTTATCTCACTCTCTTTGGTTCATGAGTTTGAATGAGACTCAATTCTTATCTGCTAAATCAAACACATGGAATCATGCTCTACCTACTTTACATGTTTCCTATGGTTGGCTTGCATATATTTTATTCCATGCTTATCATCTTGAAGCTTGTGAACAAATATCATTAGGGAACTCATGCTCATCTAAGTAGTTGATGTTTGTGATATGGTTTGATAATATGATCTTCTCTCTCAATGTTTGAGTGCTTGGGAATTTTATTTTAAAAATTGAAAACCCTTTGCAAAGCTCCTCTTTGATATGTCAAAGTCCTACCAAAGCCATATGATGAGTTATCTTGAAACCTTATACTCATATGCTGCTTGTCATTGCATTGAGCTTTGTCAAATTGTTGTGACCCTTATGAGAATTCTTTTCATGCTTTCACAATCAAGATTCATGTGCACTCCTTTTTCCCCTTGCTATGCTTCTACACTGGAAGTTAGCATTGTACTGTCCATTCATTTCATAAAAATAAAGCTCCATGTGTGATGTGACCTCTCTCTCCAAAAGTATTCTTGAAAAAAGAGACATGAGCTATGAAAAAAAAGAAAAAAACAAACACCATGCTCAAAGCATGAGTGAAAAAAAAATGCCTAAGGCATGAAAAAAAAAGAGAAGGATAGCCCATGTCCAAAAGAAGGAAGAAAAAGGAGAGAGATGGATCATGCAAAAAGGAGTCCCAATAAATTTGATGGTAATAACTAGCACCTGCTCCGGGCCTAGTGTCCACCTTATCATCACCACAACATTCATCATACATATGGTAATATCTAGCACCCATTCCGGGCCTAGTATCCACCTTACCATATCCATCACATCCATACATGTGCACATCTTGATCTGATTGTATGACTTGATTTTCTCCTTGGATCCAGTTTTTGACTTTGCAATATATGTGATGCAAGTATGCTTTATCTTTTATCCTACCCTGAGCTCCACATATAGCCATCATTAGAAGTAGGATGAAAGAAAGGTAATTCAAATGCCTTGGTGAGGACATATACACACTGAGCGATCTGAGAGAATCAAATGAGGACCTAAGCAAGGTTTGTTTTGAAAACTTATTGCAAAACCCCAAGTTACTTGACATGATGAGTAGAGGTGATTTGATTCATGACCGTTCCATTCCTCAACTACCCAAGATGGTGTGATAGACACTCCACAGAGTTCACAAGTACAAGGTATGGTTTGGAATATCTCTTATGTTCGCTTCATACCTCTGGATATCATGTACCACCTTGATCTGACTCCCTTCACTCGAGGACGAGCAAAGGTCAAGTGTGGGGGTGTTGTTGACGGCTGTTAAGTACCACTTTTATGCCATCAATTCCTGCATAATATAAATGAAAAGTGATCATCAACACTAGAATAGGGGTTTATACTGACAATTTCCACAAGTGTTGGTGTTTCTATCTTTTGTTGCAGGACACATCGAAATGCACATGGAATGATGCAATTGAGAGCAAGTAAATTGATAGCATAAATATGGCATCATCATAAACAGTCCCAAATGCCAATTTGGACTGCACCATTGTGACGGGCTCGTCGGGGCGATCAAGCGGATATATCATTTGCATACATCGGAGCCCGGATGAGAGAGATATGCATAGGACATCATGTGGGCCCGGTGGGACCCACACCAGGTCACGTGGCGATGTGCTGGCACACAGGATGTCATGTGTCCATGACACCTCATCAATCCAAGAGAAGCACTTCACGACAAATCAGACGCCACCACGTGTTCAGCACAAGGATTCAAGGGCCCACAACCCGAGCAAACCCCATACATCGGGAACCGCCATGAGGACCCACCCGGCGGTCACCCGACGGCGGCAGCGATCGGCGGACCGGGATCGGCCGACCCCACAGGTCGGCCGAACCCACCTTAAGGCGGTTCGCGCCCATCTTCCATGTGTCGTCTTCCCATTGGATCCTAAGGGCATTCCCGTGGTGCTTGGGATGTTCTCACGCGGTGACCCGGGCCTATAAATAGAAGGAGGGGTAAGAATAGAGACACACTTCACCACCCATCCAAGCCTCCTCTCTAGAGAGAGTGCTAGAGTAGAGAGGGGGAGAGAGAGGCATGTGCCTCTCCATGTCATTGTTCTTTATTTAGACTAAAGTGAGTATCTTTGTATTTTCTATTTAGACTAAAGTGTGTTCATACTTTTATGATATGTTCTTGTGTTCTTCATGCGTTCTTGATTTAGAGGCTTGTGTTCTTCGTGAACACACCCCTTTGATCCGGTTGCATAGGTTCATAAGCTTTCATACTCGTTTGTATGCGCGTTCGTCTTTTAGAATAAAGTGGATATTCATGCATGTTTAATTAGACTAAAGTGGCATTCGTGATTCCTTTCTAATAGTTTATGCTAGGTTGCATGAGTAGCCTTTCTCCTCTGCTAGTGCGTAGATCCTGGATTTATGCGTCGCTGCTGCAAGTCGCTCGTCATCGTTGGAAGCATAGTCACAGACCGAGTGCTCTCTCATATGCCGTTAGCATAAGCTAGTAGTACCTATAGTTGAGTGAGATCAGTTCTCCTCCTTGCGGGTTCGTCGCTCTATATTTAATATAGAGTGTCGTAGGTTGCTACGCACCACGAGATAGCGTAGTCAGGCTACGGTAGTAACCAGTAGCATAGACGTAGTGTCTAAGCTAAGGGTTATCCTTCGTTTGCCCTATATCCCACGGATTGGTAGAGGTAGATCGCAGGTGGTGACAGTTCTGTTGATCCTTTGAAATCCTCCACGTTCAGACATAGTGCAGGTTGAGGTTCGTCTTAGATCCGTAGGCCGAGTCTCCCGGAGCATCGGGGTTAGCGCGGTGCAAGCAAGTTCTTGAGAGATCGACCTTTAACCTCATCTGTAGAGCTATCCATAGGAATCCTCTCTCCCAGTGCCTCATATCGTAGTGTGTCCTTGGACCATTAGAACGAAGTTAGTGCACACACGTTCCCTCGGATTCGATACCCTTGGAATACTCTGAGGTGAAAGCTACAACGGTATCCGTGTGCTTGCGGATTTATTTCGTGTGTCGCTCAAATACCCAACAATTATCAATTCTCATCTTGCTGTTGGTTAAAGGCATTTACATTTAACTATTTTATCTTCATGATATTTCAGTCCGATATGGAATCTTTGAGGGCTGAACCTGTTCCTGAAGGTGATGAGTCATCCGATCCATGCAGTGTGTCGTGTCCAAGGTGCTCTCCCAGAACAGCTCAAACCAATTCCTGAAGAGCGTTGGCTTCACAACACCAACATCCTCCAAGTCTAGAACATCAAATGAAAGTGAGCTTCGGGAGCAACTTTCAGCTGAAGCGGCGGCAGCTGTTCAAGGTGAACTTGATGACCTCAAGAAGAAAATTTAAGATGCTGAGGAAGAGCGGGCAAGGACACAAAAGGAGCCGGAGGAGTACAAGAAGATTACTGAGCGAATGACAAGGAGATGGCTGAGACCAATTTGCTCCTCAAGAAGCTCTTGTCCCTCCATGGAAATGCTTCTTCATCGACATGAACAAAGCTCTGCTTTTCGCTCGCTTTCAATTGGATGTTCATTTTGGCTACTCAAGATTAGTGTGTGCTACTTTTTATTATTTTGTTATTCTTGTTTGCACAAACTCTTTAGTGCAATGCGATGTCTAGTGGTGACACTGTGAACTGAGTTCAGTGTTGTCCACTTAGTTGTATGCACATTTGAATACTCATTTTAATGTTATGTGAAATTGTGTGCCCATTAGAGTATCATTTGCAAATTCAAATTACATTATTATCTGCAATTCTGTGACCAAAGTGATTCTATATGTGTGTGAAATTGATGTAAATTTGTGACCAAAGTAATGGCAAATCTGTGACCATAGTTATGGAAACCGTGACCATTTTATTTCAAAGTGTGACGATGGCATGTAGTATCCTGTGATGATTTAAACTTGAATTCTATGACGATTCCAAAAAGATGACGTCGGCTGCCACGTCATTGTTGACGTCACCGCCCCATCAGCTGCCACGTCATTGATGACGTCAGCGCCACGTCACCGCGTCAATGCGGCGTCGGCGCCACGCCGATGCCAACGTTAACGGGAGATTATGACTAAAACATAGGAACATCTGTGACCAAATCGGATCGTCACACATCACAAACGCCGTTAACGGCGCCGTTAGCACCCATGACAGACGGGAGATTATGACGAAAATGGGGTTCCATCCATGACCAACAACATTCGTCATAGATTGAATTCAATTCCATGACGTCACACAAATCGTCACAGAATGGAGACACATCTGTGACGAAAATTACCATTTCGTCACCGATGACCAAATGTGACGCGACCATAGTGACCAAGTCCAAATCGTCACAAACTCGTCACAAATGAACATTAGTGATGATACTGGTGTCTTCAGTGACGTTACGTGAACGTCATCGATGCCAACATCCCTACTAGTGAATCTTACTAACCGCTTGTTGGCTACGTGTAATGTTGAGTCGATCATTATAATACTTCGGTACGAATCAGTTTTGTCAAATTTTCGATAAATCTTTCGTGGGGTAGCCGATTTAGAGCATTTACAAAGACATAAACATGACCTAGATCCACGAACCTGACAAGCGTGGTTACAGTAGTGATATTCGTCTAAACACCTGTGCGTTGCAAAAGAAAAAAAAAAGACTCTTGTTGAAGATCCTTGACATCTCTCGTTCCTCTGCTCGCAATCGTTCATTGTTGCAGCTATCTGTTAGCCATCTGCGCGTGCCCACAACTACCCATCTGCAGCCCATTCTTCACTGAAAATTCTGCTTGGAAAAGCCAAAGTAGTAAATCATAATCTTGATAGGTTCCTTTTGCCATTTTACGCCAAAGGACGGGTCATATATCTCCAGACCTAACAACTTTGCATTGTGCAAACATCTTGCTTCTACATCCTTGAAGCTCCATGAGATGCGGGTCTCTCTCGCGGATGCGGGTCACTGGCATGGCAAGTATTTGACTTGTTAAGCCTTGCTGAAAAGTAGAGAAGCGACGTGGTTGTTAGAGTTTAATCTTGTCATTAGAGTATTATTGCACGTTTACATTGTTAGTTTGCATCTAGAAATAAGTAAGCGTGTACTCTTTTGCATAGTAGCACTGCAGTATTGCTAGACACCGAGAGGCCATAGTGTGTGATATGGCGCAAGTGCATGTGTGTGTGAATTGTTTAGGATACACGTATGATTAGGAGTTTGTTGTGCATGTAAACTTGTGGAAATCCATGAAGATCTCCAGCCCGGGTCAAAGGCATGAAAAGATTTTTCGGTAATGCTCAGGAACGGGCGTCCGACGACGCGCCACGCTCCGGAATCCGGACGGGTGAGCTGGCGATGCGGTTGAAAAATCAGAGGCGGGCTCCCACTCGCGACCTTATCCCCCACGCGGACGCCCCCACCACTCATTCCTTTCCCCATCCACCCCCACCCACCTCGACCAGCAGCCGCCCATGGTTTTCTCCGTCAGCGGGAGCGGCGGCGGCGGCGGCACCGGCACGAGAGGCCCCAGCGAGGGCCGCGTCGGCCCGAGGCCAACGAGCCGCCGGAGGAGTGGGGGCTCTCCCCGACGGCAGCGACGCAGCTCCCCCGCACCGGCGAGCCGCGGAAGGAGGTGCTGCTCCCGCGCGGTCGCCGCTCCCTCGCACTAGGGGGCGAGTCGCGCCGTGCCGGCCAGGGGCAGGCTCGGGCCCGGGGAGGGCTGCACCGCCGCGGGTGGCCGCACGCTTCCTCGCGTCCATGCCACCTGCTGCTCCCTCCCTGGCGTGCGGAGGAGCTCCGTGAAGCCGCCATCGGCGGCGGCTACCCCAACGACTACGGGAGACCGAGGGACTTGCCGAGGTGGAGCCAAGTAGCATGAACCAGCTCGTCGTCGCAGTCACTCCGGTCCCCAAGCGGTGAGGTCCTCCTGCGTCTCCTCGCTTCCTCCCGTACTCAATCCTCCTCGGGCCATGGCGGCGCCGGTGAGTGTTCCCGGGGCGGATCCTGCGGCCCACCCAGCTCCTCTCTCCTCCCACGACGTGGATCTGGCGGCTGAGCGTAGGGATTTGGGCGCGGTGGCCGTGGATCGAGCGGGCGGCGCCGGTCAACGCCAGTGAACATGCCGCCGGAGGAGCTCCGCCGCGAGCATCTGGGCACGGGCCGTCGAGCTCCACCGCGAGCATCTGGCCGAGGGGAGGTCATTGCGGCCACGCTGATGCACGGGAATGAGATGGCGCCGGGGCGCAGGCAGGCTGCCGAGCTCCGCCGCGAGTGTATGGTCAGGGGAGGTCATCGCGGCCACGCTGATGCACGGGAGGAGATGGGGCCCGTGAGAGAGCGGCCGGTGGCGGCCCTGGTGCAACATCCCCGGCGAGAGAGCAGCCCAGTGATGTGCGAGGCCGGGGCGTTTTGCGCTCTCAACTCCATGTTGCATTAGTTACCTCATGATGTTGCAGTGGGAATTTCTGTATGTTGCAACAAGCTATAGATAGTGGTGTCAATGTTGCAATAGATGGATTTTGGTGTTTCATATATCGATTTATCATGTTGCAGCTTTTAGTGTTTGGTGTTTCACCGTGATCAGACGGCCGCCGCTCCTCCCTGGCGCGGCCATGAACGAGGTGTCGGGGCACGAACGGGAGCAGCAACAGGTTTCGGTGTATGTTGCAAGGGTATGTTTTGTGTGTTTTAGAGGGAATGTTGCAAGTATTTCATGTCGATGTTGCAAAAGTGGGTCTCGATGTTGTAATGTTGGAAAAGTAGATCTCGATGTTGCGGATGTTGTTTCAGAATGTTGCGGATGTTATATACCGGTGTTGCAACAAGTTCTTGGCATGTTGCAATCGTCGCCTTCATGATGCAATCGTTTCTCGTTTATGTTGCAAATCGTTGTGCGCATGTCGCATCCGTGTTCTTCACATGTTGCGAGTGTTCCATGCGAATGTTTCAAAATTAGATCCAAATTTTTCGATGTTGCAAACATTAATTTTCGATGTTGTAGACGTTGAGTCTCGATGTTGCAGACACGTGTTGTTGGGTGTTGCGAACATTAAATTTTAATGTTGCGGATGTTGAGTTTCGATGTTGCAGACATGTGATGTTGGGATTTGTGTCGAGGAGGAGGACTACTGATGTTGGATGTTGCACGCAACACGGGTCGCAACATGGGTTGCACGCAACATGCTCGCAACATTTGCTCCCTGGCTCGCAACATGCTCGAAACATTTGCTCCCTGGATTTTGAATCTGACGGCCGACGGCTGATTCACTTCCCATCCGACGGTCACGAAGGTGTACGATGCTAGTGCCCGGAACGGACGTCCGGGCGCTAGCAATTCCGAAGATTTTTTGTTTAACAGGAGAATAGGACCTGAAGACTGAACTCGCAACACAGAGTACACAACTCAGAATGTACGTACTACTGGTAAATCTACACAGTCTCGTCTGGTCTAAATCATCGGCGTCCGGAGCTCCATCACCTTCTCGGAGTTTGGTCAGGCCATGGCGTCGTCACAGGGGAAGGATACGAGTGTCGCCAGGGTCCCAATTCTTCTATTTTTCTTGTTTAACTTACCATCTCTGGATTTTCTATATATTTTAGATACTTGATTACCATAAAATAATTCTAATTATGATGACTTGGTTTGCATTTTTGGGACAAAAAAACTGCAATCACATGCATGTGTGACAACCCATTAGTCCCACGCAAATTAAATCACAAACTATCCTTTTTGGAGACGCCCCTTTAGAAATCATGTTCACCTGTTCACCTGTAGAGGAACGGCTAGGCAAGTGTTCGAAGGTTTGAATTTTAGATGGAGAAGAGAATTGAAGCTTAGTCTTCTTTTTTTTTCTCTGTCTTAGTGCTCTTTTTCTTATTTTTTTGTTTTCCTCGGTGTGAGGTTTAGAGTCCAAGAACTCTGGTTTCGTGTAGCCTTTATTTGGCCGTATATATCCAAGAGGCTAGATTTTAATTCTTAATTAAACAACAAATCACAAACTATAGCCTAATATGAGGCCACATTTGCTACAGATATGTGGCGTAAAAAGACCATGCCACGGAAAATCCTAAATGATCAAGGTGAGGATAGCTACTCTCAACTCTATCTTTTGTAGCAGCGAAGATGACGCTTTGTGTCAACTCAAGGGGACAGTACAGTAACATGCATCAAAGGAACCAAGGTACCAGCTCCATCTATTTGCTTTTCAGGCAACTCCAACTTTTTCTTTGCCATAAGGCATCGATCACACATACTTCCATTTCACGCATTCTACATACAGAATCCTTCTTCCACTGCTCTTCGAATGGCTATTAACTTGGACTAGGAAAACAGAGTACAATGGAAAAACCTACGCAGGGCAACTGCTGCATCGATCGCCACTTTAAATGAAAATGTCTTGAGCAGAGTTGCAACAGGACGGTGACAGAGGACCTGGAGTCACTCGGAAAGAGAAACAAGCAGCCAGAATGTGGAACAGGCAGATGCAGCCATGAATGACCATGCCATGGATGCTAGGATCACCGAAACCTTGTACCGGCTGCACGAGAGATACGGGTACACCTTGCAGAACTCGACGTCTGTCTCCAGAAGAATGGCCACACCCGTGGAGGAAGAAGCTGCTGCCATCGAGCCCATCGACAAGATCTGGAACAATTGAACAAACACGCCCACTTCATATGATTCACTGATCAAGGTTTCAGTTGCTAATTGTCTGATGGTTTTGAGGAAGAAAAAGTGCCGAGCAATATCGCATTGCAGTATGACAATTCATTTTATTGATGGTTTATGTATCATCTTTACTGTCGTTTCTACACTACATTACCTCGGTAACATATATACTAGCATGAAAAAAACCAAATATGACTCTGTTTTATAACTCTGCATATCTTTTGCAGACGCACAACTATATCTTGCATTTGGTTAGCCGAAATGTACTGCTAGCTCATAACGATTATCTATGCTGCTGATACTATGTACCAATTAACAATGATTTTCTATGCTGCTAATACTGTGCCAGCAACGGATATCATTAGAAGCAGACAAGTGTTTTTTTTTTAGTTTTGACCTCAACAAAGTTTCCTGACCATCAGATCTATCAAATGGGTACCAATTAATCACTCCATACATGAAACACATTTTCTAGATACGTGATGATTCCATGTGTCCCATTTATTAGTGATCATATAAGTAAAATAAACTACAAATATTGAATATCCATTTTCCATCATAACAGTAAAACTGGGGAAGTTGAAAAGCATACTAAAATGAGACATGCGAGGAAAATTTGTCAATTTTCCACTTCAATACTTGAGGAGTCAAAAGTAAATGACTTACCCAGTCACCAATAACATACTTCCATAAATTCCCAGCGCTGTGAAGATCCCAGTTAGTCTTCAACGAAAGGATATCAATACAAATAAGGATGAAACTCCACACAAGCTGAAGCATCATTTGAAAAACCAAGTAACTGGAAAAATAGAAGAACGATAGATCAGAATAGGTGATCCCCAACCAAAAGGAACATGCTGAAGCAATACTTAACAGTAATATGCATCAAAGCCAACAAAAAATATCTCATCTATGTACTGTGCTTGGTGGGACTATATTTCTATTATTATCCAGATATATATAGTTGACATTGGTAATCTTCTCGCATTTTTTCATGACTCGGATCTCTGATTTTGCAATGTGCAGCAGGAATGTAAGATGCTTCACCTGAATTTTGTCACTCTGCTAATGGAATTAACTGAATTGAGATTCTTAGTCTCTGCAGCAGATATAAAGGAAGCAGAAAATATAGTTCAGCTAACGGATATGATGGAATCAACTGAACTGTGATTTTTAGTACTCAGCTAACCGAATTTTTGTACATAGCAGAGTACCCCTGTCCAACCGTTGAGTCTAAGGGCACAAGTTTCCGTAAAGGAAGTACATACAAAAATGCCGTAACAATCCAGTTAATTCCATCGTAACAATCCAGTTAATTCCATCAGCGTTTTCGGCTCGCTTCGGTTGCCAGAATGAGATGCAACACCGAAACAGCCGAATGCTGAACATAAGAAATGAAAGGAAAGGGGGGGAAAGTAACTTAACTGAAAGGGAAGAAAAATGAGCTTAACTAATCTCACGGATGAAATCTGTTTAGGCAAGAGAAGAAGAAAAAACTGTAAAACATAAATGCTTCCAAGGCACAACAGTTTAATCCGAAAACATAAAAGCAGGAAGGCCCAAAATTTTGATCATTTCACAGCTTGAGAAGATGTAAAACTGGCGTTCAGAAGAAACAATTGAAAAGCTTGAAAACTTCATCTTCAGCAGAATTTAGCATATATATATATATATATATATATATATATATATATATATATATATATATATATATATATATATATATATATATATATATATATATATATATATATATATATATATATATATATATATATATATAGCGCATTACATCAAGAACCAGTAGCACAGTTAATAAGAAAAGAAAAGAAAGGTAAAAAACAGAAGCACACTCTTCCTTTACCTCGAGGAACCATTATCAGACTAAATCACAAGAAACCACGGCTACCTATAATAGCGAAGATGTAAAAAAAAAACACACCACTCAGAAAACGAAACAGAAGAGGACATTATTCTGCCTCGAGATCTCGAGAAACCACCGTCAGACCGATAAATTGCAAGAAAACCACCGCTAGAGAAATACCACAAGGCAAGAATCGGTTCGGGGAGTTTACCAGAAAGCGGTGTAGTTGGAGTAGCCGTAAGCAGAGCCCATGGCTGCCACGGAGCCGGCAGCGCAGACGAACTGCGACACCCGCAGCGCCAAGCCGCCCCGCGTCCCGGGGCTCCCCACTACGTCCTTCATCTCGATCTCTTCCCCCAGCCACAGCCAAAAGCTAACGAGATCGAGTTCCTTCCTGCACGACGCCGGAGGCACTAGTGGCCTACGTTACCCCGATACTTCGGCCAACCGCCGTGTCGGTATCGCGATACGTATCGGATACTCCGATACACCGATACACCACCGATACCGTATCGGGAGGTATCAGGGAAAAAGAAAAATTCAATTAATTTCGATACTCCTCAATACTCCTCCGATACCGTATCGGGAGCTTCTGGGAAGTATCGGTACTACAGTGGTATGCAGTTTGGGAGCTCCATCGAAGAAGAAAGGAGGTGCGATGATGCACGAGCACTTGACACAGGATGGCTATAGCGGCGAGAATTAGTTTATTTGGGGTTTGTTTGCAGGTACCGCCTTTGTTGGGCTGGGTTGAGCCTATGTTTTGTGTCACTTTTTGTATATTAAGCACTATTTGTTTTAGCTATTTTTCTTTGCTATTAAATATATATTATACATATGCATATTAATAATTATTATTATACAATATTATATGTACTTGCCGTATCGGCGTATCCTTATTTTTGGAAAATGCCGTATCAACGTATCGCCGTATCAGTATCGGCGTATCCGTATCCCGTATCGGTGCAACGTAGCTAGTGGCAGCCCGGAGATGCGGAGGAGGAGAGGAGGCTCTCGTATGGACCGGGGGAGAAGAGAAAGACCTCCTCCACACCACGCGTGAACCCGCTTTCGCTGCGCTTTTGACTCGACGGCCGTAGATAAGTGCTTGTTGTTGCCTGCCCGGTGAAAACTCGCCGTGCTGCTTGCATTGGTGCTTCTTTACTTTCCCTTTGGATCTTAATTGGAGGTGCCTTTTCCGCATGGTTTACAATTCAGTGGTTAACCAGCAAAAAATTCTACTTACTGATCAGTTATAACCATTACGCAACGTCAGGTTATCTTCTTTTTAGTTAACGACAGTTTGGATGATCGTAGGAGTACATGAACATGGATTCCCATGTTTTTGTACGGAGAGTACTAGTGCTGTAGCCTGTAGAAGAGTTTGAATCAAAAGAACAAAAAGCATAGGCATTCCTCTCCAAAAGTAAATTTCCCATATGCAGGGGAAAAAGAATTAAAGACTCATCATCCGGTCGTCTGTAGTTTGCACCTCTCTATGTTACATGCCATGCATGACCTCAACTATTACCCGCATCAACATATAGCTGCAGCCCATTCTTCAGTTGACAATTCGATTTGAACAATGCAGATAAAGCATACCACAGTACTATATGAAACAATCTCGATCGATCGATAGGTTTCTTGCGTTATTTTACACCAAGGGACTGGTCATATCCTCACGATCTCAACAACTTTTGTGCAATGTCTTGCTTATACAGACTTTGAAAAGCTGCATGGCTTGTGTGTGCATTTTGTGGTTTGCATCCCACAGGCCGTTCCTGCAGGTTCAGCGCATTCAGGCATATGTCGCACACAGCTTTTTTTTTCTTTTTTCTTTTTCTTTTTTTTTTTGGCTGCGTAATGCACTGTGCTGCATATGCCATTGTTGCAGCTGTATCTTCTATTAGCCCTTTATTTTCAAAAAAAAAATCTTCTATTAGCCCTGCCCCCTGCCCTCAAACCTCAACAACTACCCAGCTGCACGTCATTCTTCACTGAAAATTCTGCTTGATAAGTCCTTTTGCAAGTTTACGCCGTATGAAGGGCATATTTCAATACACCAACGGCTTGTGTCCAAACTCCAAACATCTTACTTCTGCAGCCTTGAAGCTCCATGTCTTGTGTGCGTTGTAGGTTGCATGTGTTGCACCCTATACAGGCTTGGCTGTGCCTGGTTAAGTAAATCCAAGCACCATTTCACACTTTATCCAAAAAGCACAAAGCATTTTTCACAATTTATAGTGAAATTGGCACTCAATTGCCGTAACTGAAATTTGCAGTGTTCATTGATGATTTGACGATTTGGTTCTTTGAACACAGAATGAAATGGTGCAACAGCATATAATTGTATGGACAGTTGACGTTTAGTTCTTGTGCATCTACGCATTTACCACAACCAAAACTGTACCAGCAGATCACGAAGAGACATCCATTACCAGCAGATGCAAATGTGGTCACACGCTAAATGATAAAGATACATGTACAAACAATTAACAGCCAAAACTAACAGATGCTCATAAACAGTTGAGGATAAATAAGAGAAAAATCAAAGCTTCACCAATCAACAGGCTATGTAGAACAAAGGCAGCAACCACGACGCTGATCGAAGGTAACCATCATAGTATAGATAAGATTTAACTCACATCCAACAAAACAGAATAATCGCTCAACAGTACTTAGCTAGGATTCTAGAGCAGAAACAGTGCAAAATGTCTTTGTTGTTGTGCAACTAGTTCAAAACATGCAGCACAGCTGAAAGGACACATACCATGTGCCTTCCATGCTGGACTCTTTCGGAGACTACAGAGCTGGGTATCAACTCATTTAAGAGGAATGAACCGCGAGGAGTGGGTGGCACCAATACCGGGCCTACCGTGCTTGACCGGCTTGTAAGAGATGGAGAACTCAGCAAGGTAGTGGCCAATCATCTCGGGCTTGATCTCAACCTGGTTGAAGGTCTTGCCATTGTAGACACCGATGATGCTTCCAATCATCTCAGGGACAATGATCATGTTGCGGAGATGAGTCCTCACTGGCTCTGGCTTCTCACCGGCAGGAGCATCCTTTTTCTGTTCAAAGGACATAACCAAAAGGATAGCTTGTGAGGAAACCAAGTATCAGATAGAAAAACAAGTTCTGCATGTACCAACAGATCAACACAAAATATTGCACTAACAACGCCCTACTGGCAAATAACAGAACGAACAGGAGCTACACATTTATAAAGGGTAGGATAAAACTCTATCGTTAAATCAATAGTCGGTCATTCACCAATACACTACCTGCAGTGATCAGTAGAATGAGAACAAGACAAGACCTATTATTAGGTACATACTAAAATTAATGATCACAACAAGAAACAAGAACAATGTAACATTTTCCAATACAGCAATTCCGGTTCACAAAATGAAAAGTTAGCTTGCCAAGCAATTCCAGTTTACAAAATGACAGAATGCAAGACAGTGGAGCTGAAAATACAGCATTTCCCCAGTTACTTAGCAATAGAATCTATGATTGCAATGCTTGGTGCTAACAATCTTGTTACATATTTAAGTGAAAAGACAAGATAGAGTAAGCAAAAAAATCACACCAGTGTAGTACCAACAAAGTTATGATAACACAAACTGATTAACAAAAACCACAGACATAGCCTACAGAATCTTTTCAATGTACAACTTGTGATTATATAAAGATAAGAACATATGTATGCAACAGTGCTGATCCTAAAATCAGAGTAGCATTGAAATCATGCAAGCAGCCACTGACTCTTCTATTTTTCTCAATTTTACAAGCATGCTAAGACTAACCATGACCAAAGCCGACAACCTAATGAGCATCACTTAATCATGAGAACACGGCAGATCCGCGAACTAATCTAGATCAGAACACAGTAACAAACAGTGGAAGCGAAAAGTAAGGTGCAGGAGACTAACCGCCTTGCGCAGCTTCTTGATGAGTGCCATGGGCTTCCTCTTCAGACCCCTCTGGAACCTATCAAACCAAAAACAAGCATCACATCAGATCCAAGCAAACCAAAAATCCCACGGAAACAAACGAACAACGGCACGAATGGTACCTTCTCCTGGCCCTCGCGGGGAAGAGCTGGACGAGGTCGTCGGTGGACATGTCGAGCAGCGCGTCGAGGTCGACGCCGCGGTAGCTGTACTTGCGGAACGTCCTCTTCTTGGGCGCACCGGCGGCGACCTCGGGCTCGACATCGACATCCGCCTGCGAGACAAGAATTAGTCCTCGAGTGAGTCGTACGGTCGGGCCGGATCCGGGAGACAGCTAGGGTTTCATCGGGTAATAACTCACCATGGTTGAAGCTGGTCGGAGCTCCCGGCGCCTGCTGCGGCTGGCGATGCGAGGAGGCGGAAACGGCGGCGGCGGCACGGGTAGGGTTTAGAGAGAGGGGCGCGTGGGAGTGGGAGCTTATATATAGCTGCGCACGGTGGTGAGGCCGTGAAGGCCGCTCATTTCGTCGGGTTTAGTTGGGCTGGACTGGATATGTTGGGCCGTGTTTGTGGACTGACGTACATTTCCTTTTAGTTGACCCATTATTGTATTTTTCTCCGTTCTGCTAGTCCAAAACTTCACCACTGTCCATCATCTGTTTTTTTTATTCCAATTCTACAATATTTTTTTGCGAATGGGCTTGTAGTCCAATGGTAGGACGGTCTAATGGGACTAGGGGTGGTAATGGATCATGGCCCTAATGCTTTCTTCACAATCCAACTAGGTCTTTTATTTTTAAGTTCAAAATTGAATAGAATTACGACCCGATCCTTATAGGGCCCGATCCTTAAATTTCTTAGTACAAAATGAAGGGCCGTTACCACCTTAAGTGGGACCCTACCCACCAGGTTCAAATCACGTGTTCACACCTTTTCCTGGATTTTTCGATTCTGCGTTATCGTTAAGTGGTAGCGGCGTTCCGTCGACGAGGCGCCAATGGTGACTTCGGGAATCTCCAGATCTGCCGGTGCTCAGTCCTTCGGAAGTGCTCATAGGGGTAGGGTTTGCGTACGTGTATTCATAGGGGTGAGTGTGCGTGCGTGTTGTGAGTGTCTACGTTGTCCTGTGTAATTCTAAAAAAAAATCTACGATTTCCTCTCTTTTTTAAAGAAAAAGATATGATATTGTTTGATTGTTTCCCCGTCCGCATGAGAGTTTTTTTTTTTACTTTTTTGGGGTCAGAAGGTGAGGGAGGTTTGGGATGTGGAACCATTTCATATTTCTGTTTCAAACTTTTCTCTCGCTAATAAAACATCTCTCACACTAGAACCATCGTGCGTACCATCATCACATATGGCTTTTAAAAAAACATCTGGAGTAATTCTATAAGCAACCATAAAGTATATGCCATCACAGATGGTTTTCCAAAACCCGTTTCTAATTCATAACAAATATTAGCTTGTATTTTTAATTAAATTGAATTTTGTGGAGCAATATACCATATCCAACATTATATATTGTAAACTTATAAATGTTTGCATATTCAAAAAAGGAATCTATATTGTGTTGACACATTCATCGCTAAAGTACCTATGAAGATGCCACAATGTGTCTGTTGACGGTTGTTAAGTACCACTTTTGGCGTCAATATTCTCATGAATAAGGGAGCATTTGCATTTCTTACACGCATTTTAGTTAAAGAATAATGTAGTTCCACTTGTCCTTGGAGATTATTTGATTGCAGGAAAAAATATATATAAGGCGTGAGAATCCATATTCTATGTGCCAAGTCACGCCAACTCAGCTGAGGAGTGGCAGCCAACCAAGCTCCTACGTGTCCTTGACACGTCAGCGATCCAAGGGAAACAAGCCCCGACGAATCAGAGGACGACATGTGGCTTCACAAGGATAGGAGGGCCCACTCGGGGAGCAAACCGATATAAAAATCATTGTACACTTGGGAACCTACCCATGGGCCCATGTGCCACTCACAGGCGAAGGAGGGAGGCCAGCCGGGCCCACCAGGGGTTCGCCGAACCCTAGGTTCGGCCGAACCACCTCTGGCTCGGTTGATCCTGGCCTTCCACGTGGTGGCTCCTGGTTGGCTCCTGAGTGGCTTCCCGGGGTGTTTTGGTGCTGCACCGAGCTCCTCCCTACCTATAAATACAAGGGGACCCCCTCACATTTGAGACACACCACTCTCATTCACTTCTTCTCTCTTTTAGTTTCCAAGGCTAGGGAGTTTGCTAGAGTAGTTCTAATTCATGTTCTAAGACTACTTTAGGATTTAGGTATGGGTGTTCTATATTTATTTTCCTTTGTATAACTTTGATCTACTTCAGTTATTCAACTATTTCATATAAAGTTATGCGTGTATGCATGTACGATATGTTCTTGAGTTCTTCGTGTGTTCATCATTTAGAGGCTCGTGTTCATCATGAACACGACCTTTCGATCCAGTTGACGAATGATTTACTCATATTTTCGTGTTTGTTCATAAGTTAGAGGCTCGTGTTCTTCGTGAACACGACCCTTTGATCTTATGGTATAGACGTAGGAGTTCCCGTATCTGTTTGCATGCATAGCTTCAGTTCGATCTAGTTTGCTTACACAAATCCGTTGTATGACGTCCGTGTCCAAGCTAAGATACTTGGTCTAAGTGACCAATTATCTGGTGGCTTCAACCTGGGTCACAATAGTCAGGGCTGGTTGGAGTCCAGTTGACAATGCAAGCATGGTGCTTGGGTTGGGCAACTGCGTTAGTTATGAGTTCATCCCACGTTTAGATAGAGGTAGGCCGCGGTAGTGACAGCCATTGGACCCTTTGTATACCTCCGCGTTCAGTTGCGATGTAGGAGTTCTGAAAGTAGCACGTTGATTGTCATCTAAAGTGCGACATGGGAGCTATCTCCCCTCGTACTTGGGTGTTGGACCGATGTCACATGCAACTCTTGTGTATCTAACTATTTCATTAACCTTTGTGTGAATAGTACATTAGAACCTAGATCTAGCTCGTATATGTCTCCCTATGTTGTAGTGTCTCTTTAGAGAAAGAGTGAGTTAGTGTGTGTCACACTACCCTTATCATATCTTTATCCTTACTCCTGTGTTTGAGCTTTGTCTCTATGCATATCATTGATCCATGCATGCTCAATGTAATAGTATAAGTCTTGTTATCCACCGATGCCTTCCTTGGAGTCGATACCCTTTGGAATACTCCGATGGGGGAAATGCTACAATGGTTTATCTGTGCGCTTGCGGATTCGTTTGTGACTGTTAGGATTACCACTGTCATTTCTAGTGTCGTTGCTAGGAACACATAACTTAGCAATGATGTTAAGAAGTGCCAACAATGTCAATATTGTAATTTCATTTTTACTACACCAAATAAGTATGCATACATTTTACAAAGTTGTCTTGAGATATGGATGGAACTGGTATATCTCTCTACCAAATTACATTATCAGACTCAACTTAATTAATATATACTACAAATAAAAGTACTATTTTTTGTTTCACTATTGCATTGTATTCAAATACAAAGTGATGAGTAACGGCGGAATTTGTTGTGGTTTGCATCTTATAAGAGGTGTCATTATGGTGATGATTCATGATTAAGGTCACCATTGTTCGCATAGGGTTAGAAGAAGTCATCACCATTCTTTACAGAATGTTATAGAGGAATCCAGCCAACGCTGATTGTAACACCCTAATTTTCCATCATTAAAATAATGTAAGCAACATGGTGTTTAGTTTTGTTTTCTAAGGATAAATAAATTATCAAATAAATTTGGTTCTAAAATATTTAAATATCACTTTTGAATAATTTTAGAAACAATAAGTGCTTGTGCATCATATTTTGAAATGCATGGTTTATGTTTGCTTGTGTGAAGTTTTAAAGTTTTAAAGTTTATTTGAAAGTTTGATATGTTTTGAAAAGTGTTTGATTTATGAAAGGGTTTAAAAGAAAAAGGTTTTGAAAAAAAGGAAAACCCTCAAACCCCAACCCTTCTTCCCTTTCGGCCCTATCTATCTCGCTCATGGCCCAGTTTTCCCATGGCCCATCCCTTCTTCGGCCTGACTCCACCCGTGACGCTCCGCCTCCCCTCTTCTCGGTGGTGGCCGCAGACGCCCGTCAGCTCCTCCTTCCACCTCTGGTTCCCCTCCTCTTCTTGGCGTGGAGTCGCAGGCCTTGCCCGTGTTTCAGCCTTCCTCGCCCTCTACCTTTAACCTTCGCCATCAAGGAGCAATTAAGCCCGGTGCCACTCCCTCCTCCCAAATCCGTTACTCCTACTCCCCTTGATTTCCTTTAAGACCGCCGGCATCACCATGGCCATCAATGACCATTGCTCTCCGCCCGTCCGGTTCTTCTCCCTCCTCGTCCTATAAAGATCGAGCTCAAGCTCTGCGCACCCCTTTCCACACCCGCTCACGCCCTAGCACCTCCCCATCCTCGCGCTCACCGCGCTGGTCACCCGAGTTTCGGCCACCGCGCCATTGCGACTGGAGCATCTCGTCGGTGCTCACCTCCGAGCTCCTCTGTTCTCCCCTCGTCGTGTCTTGCGTCCTCGAAGACCCCATGCCGGGCCCTTCTTCCCCGGATCGAGCGGTCTGGAGCCCTGTTCCCTTCTTCGGGCGTCCGCGAGCTCCTCGCCGTTGGTGAAGTAGCGCCCTTCCTTCTTCCTTCTTCTTGGCTTCTTCGCTCACCCGAAACCTTCCTCATCGTGGCGCCCCTCGTCGCAAAACCGTCGGTCGCCGGGCCGCTCACCGATCTCCTCCTCGCCTCTCCTTCCGGCGTGTCCAAGCCCTGGGTAAGGTTCCTCATCCTCCTAGCCTTCTTTTGGTTCGTCTCCAGCTGTGTTTGGTGGTCGGAGGCCATTCAGGGAACTCCGGCGCCGCAGAACGCTCCTCCGCCGCCACAGCCGCACGCGGCCACGAGACCTCCGATCAAGGATCGGTGGTCGAGATCCATCCCCCGCACTTGAGTCAAACTTTCAAAGTACCGGTCAACCCCGGCCAGCAGCTGCAGTTTTGCAAAATAGCCCCGAAGTTTTAAATATCACAACAATAACCTCCCACCAGTTAAAATCCTTACGTTGGGTCCTTTTCTTCTGACGGCCCCCGAGCTTTCTCTTTTCCTGGCCGTCACGTCTTGATCTGCGGCCCCGGATCTTTTCGACCGGGTCAGCCGCGGTCAGCAAGAGCCCGTCGCTGGTTGTTTTGCTAAAAAGCCCCCGAGCTTCTCCTTTTCACAACCATGCCCTTCCACCTTTAAGAATCCTTTCAAACAGGTCCTGTTTCTTCTGTTTAAGCCCTAATCTTCTGTTTTAGCACGAGGCCCTTAATAGGTTCTTTTGCGCATAAACCCTTTGGTTTATACGCATAATTATGTTTTAGCCCCTGGTTTCTTGCAGTTAAGCCCGGAAGCCTGTTTCTTCACGAAAAGCCCCTGAACCTTGTTTTAGCCATATCTTTTCCGTCTTTTATCCGTTTTAAGCGTTCTTGGTGTCCACGCGACCGTCTTTTCAAGCCCGTCAGTTTGAACCTTGTTTTCTTTGTATCTTTTGCGTTTAACTCCGTTTCCACCGTTTCAAGTTGCGTTAGGTTCATATCAACTCAAACTACGTGTTAGTGCCAATGTTGAACATGTTCTTTGTTTTATAATTTATTTAAATATTAAATATGATTAAATCCTTATACACATGTTTTTCTAATTAAAATCTAATTAGAGTTTAACACGTGTTTTCATAAGAAAGTTAATATGATTAATACTAGTTAAATATTTCTTATAATTAAAAGCTAATTAGATGCATACCTTGGTTTTCATAATCAAACTTAAATTGATTAATCTATATTCAATCTGCTTTCCAAATAAAAGAAACATAGGCTATATCCCGAGTTTTCTTAATTAATTGTTAATTTGATTAATATGAATATAAATGTATTTTTAAATTATAATTTGATTAGTTCAACTCGAAATATAAAGATGAACGCCTAGATGCTTTTACATGCTTCTTTTAAATTAAAAGTTTAATTTGCATAAATCATACTTGAATATTTATAAATAAAATTGGACTAGGCTTACATCGTCTTTTAAATATAAAATAACTTGCTTAATTATAAATAGGGTATTTCTTTGAAATAACCTATGCACATCTTTATTTAATTAAAATATACCAAGCACATAGCTAGCTCTTGTGTGTGATCATCCAAAGCTCCTGATAGTTCCGAGTATTTTTGAGTTCGTGTTCCTAAGAGCTAAACCTTGTTCTCTTTTTAATCTTTTCATGCTTGGTGTATTGTTTTGTTTATTGAATGCTTTCTTGTGTGCTCGTAGACATCGTGCCAGTTTCAAGTGAGGCCGATTGAAGTGGATCAAGAGCAAGTTTTTGAAGAAGAACCCCAGTGTTTAAGCAAGGAAGGCAAGTGGACTTCTCCCTCTGCATATTCCTCTTTGTCCTGAATAATTGCACGATAACTAAAATTTACTTTTAATTGTTGTTATGCATAATTTGTTGGGAAATCATCTTTTTAAGGACATGACTAGAATTTTATCCTCATTACCTTGAACAACCCTTTTTAATAAATGTTTTGGGTAGAAATGCTTAGTTGCTATACCTTGGGTTGGTTCAAATGAATCTTTGCAAAATGATGAATGTTGATCATGATAACTTTGGTGAAGTTGATGCTTATGGTTAATAACAAGATCATATATTATAATTGGAACATGGAGAACCACCCAGGAAAATAGTGCAACCACAGTCCATATGGCTCTGGCTTAGCCAATTAATTAGGTGTGTGATTGTCTTGGTGACCTTATCGAAAAGGAACAGGGGGCTCGGGGTTGCGGGGGTATAGCCGGTTCTTTTGGGGTATGACCTTTGCTAAGGTGCTAACCACTAGGGAGGGTTATGGTCCGCCCTGAGCTATAACTGTCGTGGGTTGTTGGTGCTTTTGCATATCTTTGTAAAGGCTTCATAGTGGACCCCTAGCCACTCACCTCGGCAGTGTTTAAGGGTCTGATCAACCCGGGCAACATGGGGAACACGAGCTGTGGTGAAAGTGTACAACCTCTAGAGTTAAAGCGATCGATCGGTAGTGCTCACGGTCAAGCGGCCTGGACCCTCACATGATTAATGAACTTGAAGATGGAATTAAATTGTGGTTTATATATGGTTTGAGATGGGATGTTTTCTAAAGTCTTTTAAGTGGGTTGGTATAAACTTACACCTAGTAAATAGGTGCTTGCTAATAAAATTTGACCAACATTAAAATGCTAACAAACTCTTAGCCTATCCTTGATAGCCTTGCATCTTCCCCCACTTGCTGAGCTCCAACCATAAGTGTGCTCACCCTTGCTTACCGCTGTTCAGAGGAGAACCGGAGAAGAGTACTTCAGCGACTACGATGAGTTACGAGGCTTGCGTGCCCCAGTCATGTGCACTGGAAGCGAAGACGGAGTTGCTTCATCTAGTTATCGTTTGTTCGTTTTAAAGACCTTGAGTCTAACGTCGAGTGTAATAAAGAGATAATGTAATGGTTTAACTCTTATGCGTTTTATTCTTTGTTCGATATTTCACTCATGACGTCTATCATATGTGTGTAAACTTGATCCTGGCGCACATATGAGATGCATTTGGTTTTCTTCGGAAAATCAGGTGTGACACTGATTCCTGATTCATTTGTTTAGCCATTGTGCACATGGCTCACTAATAAGTGCATGAGCAAATATAGGGGATGTTTTATATGATTTTAACATGGTACAAGTTAAAAAGCAGATCAAAGCCTATGCAAACCCATGTTTGGATAGTAAGCCCACAAAATATGTCTACTCTTCTTACTCTAACCCTCATTCACCTCTCCTCTTTTTTGACAACATCTAAGCCCTCATCCTATCACATAGTTGTATTTCCTAATATTGGAGCCACAATATTTACTCCTACTGCATTTGATCATTATTGAGTAGATCATGTGAAGAACTTCCTCAATGACACCACTGCAATTAGGCCCATTTTGGTGGGAGTTTCATGAGCACTAATTTCCATGCCACATCACCATTTTCATGCTTTGGCAAGGCATTTATGAGAAGAGAGAATGAGCAATTTCATCATGTGTGAGAGAAGTTTCATCCTTATGAAACTCTTGTGGTGCAGTTACCTTGTTCACAGTCTAGGTAATCGTATTACCACGAAACTATGCTGAAATTGGCCTTAGCAACCACAACAATTCATTTAAAATATAGTGTCATTCAAAATTTCACTCAAGGTATTGTTTCCTGTTAAAGAACCTTTATTATTTTCTGGTGAATGCCAACAAGTATTGCATTATGGCATATTAAAATCGGTGGTGGAGGACCATCATGGCAATATTTTTTCACAACATCCCACATCTCTTAATCCTCATGCTTCCTGGTTCTATTTTGCTATGCCGTTAATAGGGATGTGCATTGAGGACTAGGCGTTTGAACGATAGAGGAAGGTACGAGGACGAAACCTAGCTCAGCAACATGAGGGAGAAAGTGGCCTGCATAGACATGCGACAAATATGATATTTGATTGTTTGAAGACTGATCAAGTCCGCCATACCTTAAGTTTTATTTGTTCTCCGCCACTGATTAAGCTACGACATTAAGAAGACAAGCAAATATGCAAAAACAAAATGATACGCCATGCTGCAACAATCACATGGTATTTCCATAAAAGTAAAAGAAAAGAGGGAAAGCTAACTCTCACCCGTGTGATTTGGAGCACATTCTCACACAAATTATTCTTTATCTCATCTCCACCATCTCCAACTATGGTGACACTCCGGCAAGGTTAGGGTTCGGGGTTAGGGTTGTCTTGGGGCTCTGCTCCTTGTCGGCCATAGAGGGAGGCGGACGATGTGGCGGCCCCGGAAGTGGCAGTTGGAGGGGTGGCGGGGCAGGCGGGGCGGTGGAAGCCGACGGTTGGGGCCAGGGTTGGGCGGGGGAACTCACGGCGTCGACCGGAGGTGGAGAAGAAGGCTAGAGGCGGTGGCGGCAGGATCGAGGGAGGTGGCGGTGGTGAGAGGGGCTGGACCGCTAGAGGCGGGGTGGCCGGCGCCGGCGGACTAGGGTCCATCGGAGCTCTGCGTCAACCGGGGTGGCGGCGGTAGTGGGATCAGGCGGGGTTAGAGGTATCGGTGGGGTGGGGATGAGAGGGATAGGATCTGAGAGAGAATGAGTGTAAACATTGTAGATCTAAACTGTAAATAGTTGCAAAAAGTTCGTGTGAGGAGGACTCATATTTCACATGTGTGAGCTATAGGCCCTGTTTGGGGGCAGCTTTTGGAGCTTTTGCTTCTCCGAGAAGCTCCAAAAGCCAAAAGCTCCCAAGCGGTATGCTACTCCCAAGAAAAAAGGTGTAAAAGCTTCTTTTACATCTGCGGATGGAAAAGCTCCTCCCCTAGCTTCCCGAGCTTCCAGGCGAATCATTTTCTCACTTTCTTCTTTCTGTCTCTTCTCCTCCACACGCTCCTCTCCGCCGGACCCCTTGCAGACCGTCGTCGCCTGCACCTCCTCTTGTTGCCACGGTCCCGCCCTTCGCTACCGTGCCTCCTCTTGCCGCTACCTTGTCCGCCCCTCCTCCTCTCGGCCGCAGCGGGCGCGGCCCTCGCCACTCCTCATGCCTCCTCCCGCCACCATCCCTCCTCTCGGCGTGATGGCCCCGACCCGTGCTTCACCGCCGCCGCGCTTCCCACCGCCACGCATCCCTCCTCTCGGCGTCCCGTCGTGCGGCGTCGCCCATCCTCCCACATCCGCCACCAAATGCTCGCCCCTCCCCTCCACATCCACCGTGTCGCATCCCATCAATGTCCGTCGTTGTGTCCTTCCCTTCCCTCATCTTGATGTGCGCTGGTGTCGCTGCCCCTAAGGCCCCAACCTCTCCTTCCCCTATTGTTGTGAGTTGTGACCAAAAGGTTCAGCCAAAAGTTGCGGTTGCCAAACAGGCCTCCTTGCTTCTCCTAGAAGCGCTTCCTGGGCTAGCTAATGAAGCTTTCCCCACAAGCAGCTTTTGTAGAAGCTGCATCTCCCCCAAACAGGCCATAGACAATCCAAAAAAAGAGTTAAACAAGGTTAGAAAGCCTTTCTCCATGGGTCAATCAATTCCATCACATTACTTTGAGTTATTATAGACCATCATTGCTTAGCACTTTATTATCTCCTTCAAAGTTGAAGCAACAACCTATCCTATTGTTTATGTATTTTTTTGATACACATGGAAGATAGTGTTGAACTTGATGGTGGTAGAAATATACAAGGAGAACAAATATTGTCACCTACTTGTTGGTATATTTAATGATCACAAATAAATCAACACGGTAAAGATATATGTTGTAGTATTTCACACATGAGTATCGAAGGTACATTATTGATTTTATCCGAGAGGGAGGTGATGGTCAAAAGCATTATTATGTTCACGAGTATATCTTAATTGAGCAACCAAGGTACAAACATGGGTAAGAGATAACATAACGGGGAAATATTAGGTGCAAACCATATCTTCAGTGGAAATGTGAAACCACTCTAAACAATATACTTATAAGTCTCTGAAAACTTTGAAATGATGCACCTTTGCAATTTATCCATATACGTACTTTGTTGCAAAAGTTGAGGTGCAAATTCGTTATATAAAAATTCATATGAAAATGACAAAATTCAAGTGCATATGCATTAAAATACACATGCCGAGAAATTTCGTATAGTGCACTTGCACTCGAAATTTATCAATTTCATATGAATTTTCTACACTAAGTTTGCATCTCAACTTTTGCAAGTAAATTTATTGATAGACAACATATGTGCATCATTTTAATTTTTTAAAAAACTTCTAAGTATGAATTTTAGGATGGTTTTCACGTTTCCACCGAAATAGTGGTTTCCACCTAATACTTTTCCCATAACATATATAGAGGTGGTGTCACATACAAGAGAATCAAACTCAGATAAATAAGACTAGAGAGAAAGGATAAGAAAAACCTCTAAGTTCATATGTACTTGATATATGATGCACAACTTATACACAATCTCACATACAACATATATGGTTAGGACTTGGTTCTATGCACCCAAGCACTACCGACATCCCTTGCTAGACTTCTAGTGTGGCTCTAACTTTTACAAACTCTTACATCATACTCGAACATGGAGTATTATAAATGATGAACAAGATTGCCGCCACTTGTTGCCTATCTCCGCATTTCGTGGGGACTATCAGGGGATGAGACCTGGATAGATCCGCAAGGGGGCTACCCAAGCGGTTTGCAGGTTAATGGAGATCTAGAGACTAAGAACATAGGTGGTTGCGCAGGGTTGCACACGGAACTCGACGAGACACATGAGACACGTGGGTTTATACTGGTTCAGACCTATGGAGAGTAAAACCCTACGTCCAGTTTGGTGTTTGTAGTGCTTGTATGCGGGGGATTCATATTCCTCGGAAAGGGCGCCCTAGGCCGCCTTATATGGGCCGACGGACTAGGGTTTCCGAGGTCGGTGACCTAGAGTCTTGGTCAGTTACAATAAGGAAAGCTATCTCTACGGATTACAATAGATATCCCGCGATATCCGGACTGGTGGGTGTCGTCGCGCCTCCTCTTGTGTCTTGTCTTGCACGCCAAGTCTTGAGGACGTCTCTGAGGTTGTGGATAAGGTCTTCTGGGCCCACATGCAGGTTGACGGGTCATCTGGCAGGTCGGACCCACTTGTCAGGGACCTCTGGGACTCGCATCCATACTCAAATAAACCAATGATCATGCTTGCATTAATGAATAATACAACAATAATGAATAACACATCCACCCCTTCGAGTGCCACCCTTCGAATGACGAGCTAAGGTCGTAGCAACAATAAAGATCATTGGGTGTTGTGGCATATATATAGATCCACTAGCCTAAACATACTTTGCATGTTCAACAAGTATAAACATAGTAAGGACCTATGACTATAAGCATGGCATAAGAAACAAGCACAACACTATCAAAGAAAGATAATTTCATTAATAAGCATAAAGTCGTTTCTAGAAAAAAAAATACAAGAGCAATAATACCCTTAGCTTCCAAGGGGTATGGCCGTATGGGAACCAAAGTAGAGCTACTCTATACTAACTCTACTAGCCGTGAGACTAAATGAGGGAGAGTGATTCTTCCTAGTATGTGTTGGAAGTGAGGCTTGACTCTACCTATAAGTGGGTAGAGGAAGTTCTGCACATCATCCGAGAAATCTTCCCAATTTGCATGCGGCAAAGAGGGTGATTTATTGAAAAAAAAATATTTCTTTTTTTCTAGAAAGGGTTATGTGCCACTTTATACTTTCATAAAAAAATTTCATTGGATCAAAGAGAAAGATTATGTCACTTTATGGACATGATCATAGATTGCAACAAAACATTTCTATTGATGATGGTTGATGCATGCTTGCTTGCTAATATATCCATGAGGTCAGCAATAAAATGTCTATTTTATTGCAAGCCTACGAGACAACAAACATGCAATGTACTACACATTAATGAATTTAGTGTATGGTGTGCTGAATTTGGCTTTTACCATATTTTATACGGTCTCAAAATGTAATTTCTAGTTTAATTCACCAGTTACTTTATACAATTGACATATAACGAGCTTGATCCAAGCCTCGAAACTCTGAATGTATTGATAGGCTCAAAGTTGCCTCATTTATTATTCTGAGATGATCTCAGATCAAGCTACCAATTTTTTGACGAAACTTGAGATTGTCTCGCTTAATTAGAACTTGAGCTGATCTTGAAACAAGCCTAAGACGAACCATACACAAGTAGCATATGAGGCTCAAGTTATTTTCATGCTTACTAACTAGACCTGAGCATTTGTCGTGTCGGATTGAAAAATCCTAATTGTGCTCACGACCATTTTTGAGTTGAAAAATATCTAGATAGGTTGTGGCCACGCCCAAAATTTGTAAAGTATGGGCAGGCTAAATCCCAGTGGGATCAGACTGAACCTACAGGTTGGGCCGGGTCAGCCAATAATTGTTTAGGTCTACCACTATTTACTAACATATCATGAGCAAAACTCTTCATATATAAACTAAATCACAAGATGAATGTTTTTTTTATTTTTGTGAGCTTGTAAAAATATTGGCCTCTCCTTTCCCTCTCTCATTTACCCTCTCTCCCAACCTGTTCTTTCTTGGCTAGTTGGCTTCAACCCTCGGGGAGCTACATACTAGATTGTAGTAGCTACATACTTGATAGCAAGAGTATTCTACTTAATTTTTAGTAAGATAACAAAAAATCTCTCAACACCAACTCCCAATATATCCTCCAAATCTTTTAGGATTCCGAAAAAATCACCTAATTCCGCGTAAAGTTGCGCGCTTCTGAGCATCTCCAAGAATTTGCCAAATTTTACTCGGCAAATCTTGTATTTTGCCAACTTCTAAAAAGATATGCCAAGTAAAAAAAGAGCTCATCTCCAACTGTTTGGCATAATTCATTTGCCAAACTCAGATCTAAATTACATTAGGAACCCTGAGAGAGAAACAAAATTATGTTTATGCTCTTCCACCTCTTGAAAACTTGCATCAGAAACCCTTCTCTGTTATTTTTTTTCACCCTCTCACCTGTCTAGAAACGACAATGCCAACCGCGAGCCGCACACGTATATTTACACGTTGGAGGCTAGTTTTTCGCATGTTGCCAAAAATTGCCAAGTCTTTTACCAAACTGTTGGAGGAGTATTTTTAACATTTTTTGCTGAAAATCCAAGATAGCAACTCGATTTGGCAAACTACTGGAGATGCTCTTAGAAGTTGGCAAACACAAGATTTGCCAAGTAAAATTTGGCAAACTCTTGGAGACGCTATGGGTCGTGCCTAATATAACGGGTGGAATGACGCATATAGAATAAATAGTAGGTAAGGGTTATTGATGTAAATGTATAAGAGGGAAATAATATGGTTAGAATAATTTAGAAATAGTATAGAATTCCTGATGTAAAAAATTATCTTCTATATTTTAGAAGTTGATTATTAGAAACTCTTGAAGATGATCTTCTTTATTCCTCACAATACATTTTTAGGAGGAAAAAAACTAAGTATCCTTAGAGATGCTCTTGAGGATAGTGTAGTCTGTAAGAGCATCTCCAAGAGTTTGCCAAATTTTACTTGGCAAATCTTATATTTTGCTAACTTCAAAAAGATATGCCAAGTAAAAAAAAGAACTCGTCTCCAACAGTTAATTCACTTGCCAAATTCAGATCTAACTTACATCAGGCTCCCTGAGAGAAACAAAATTATGTTTACGCCATTCCACCTCTTGAAAACGTGCATCAGGAACCCTTCTCTATCATTTATTTCTTTTTTCACCCTCCCACCTGGCTTGGCCACGCCCAATGCCAACTGACCTCGCATATATTTGCGTGGGAGGTGAGTTTTGCCAAATTCTATTTTTGCTAAGTTGGTTTGCCAAACTGTTGGAGGTCAATTTTTCATGTTTTACCAAAATTAGATGGATGTCAAGTTACTTTACCAAACTACTGGAGATGCTCTAAACAGATAGAACACTGAACATAGACCCCCCCTGTTTTGGAAGTTCTTCCCCGTTTAAAGCCTTTAATTTTCAAATGCAAATAATGTTTGCAGAAACATTTCTCCGATACTGAAATCATCAGATTAATATTTTGTTGCATCAGGGAAAAGTAGAAAAGCTTACAAAAGTCCAAAAGAGAAAAAGGTCCATTTAGATGAAAAGGAAAAACATCACAAGCGTGTTTGATGACGTTGAACCACGATGTGTATTTTCACAAGCCAGTTTTTGCCAAATCCTAAGACTTTTTTTTTGACACGTATAGTAATTTACACTGAAATCTACACGACTTCACCAGAAATATCTCTCTGTGTGACACCAGCATGGTTAACAAAAACTGTTGAACGCCTTACGTGGCAGACCTAAATGCACGCTTCAACTATCCCCAATATCACGTCACTGCTCACTCATCTACCTTCTGGCACTGGCAATTTAACTTTGGTGTGGAGTTGACCCCTATTTTGGTGATGAGCTACAAGAGAATGTGTTTGCACAGCAGCTTAAAAGAGTTTTAAAACATTCTGTACCAATATGCTCACCTCATCACCCCATTTTGAGTAAACAGAATATAAAACTGCTCACTTTTCAGAACTTTATACATTCTACTCTGCGTCGATGACACATCAAACTAGTTTAAAATCTTTGTTCTTGAAATGAAAGAATGAAAGATGACTCGACGATGCTGGTTACATGGAACCATCCGACGCTGAGTAAGAAGATGCAAATTGCAACGCAATGCAAACAATTTCAATTTCATAAACGAGGTAGTAAATAATCCATTTCTCCCAAAAAAACATCTAGACTGGTAGTAGACCTGATTCCATTCCATAAATCTACACGTTCCCATCAATTTCAAATCATGCTGCCACTTCCTCTACCTTGTTCGAAACATTGATCAATTTGGAGATATTCTCTAGGCTACCACATAGGAATTGATCACTATTCCCCTTTCTGTAACATACTTGATTCTGGCCATCCTCTTGTTTTACATCTTGTAAATGTGCCTAGATGCTACGTCACGAGCCTTGATTTGGTTTTTTGGCGTGTGAAGCGATGCTACAGTCTGGTGCGGCACACGGCAGAGCGAGTCCGTGCGACGCGTCGTGCCAGCCAGGCAAAAAACCACCGCCTGGACCTGCCGTCACTTGTCCGGCAATTTCTCGTTCGATTCTGAACCAAATCGAACGAGACCAATTTCATTCGAAAGATAATTTTGTTGCCAAGGTTCGACACAAATTTCGTGAGAAACGGTTGAGCGTGCCGTGTCCCGAAGTTGGGAGAGAAGCACACCTGCACGGAAAGACCTGGGAACAGACCTGTCTCCAATTGCACACCATTTTCTCCCCGAATTCCCAACCAAATTTGGCGAAACCACTTGCATTTGAAAGATAATTTCATACTCCAAAAACACACTGAATTTAAGCAAATTAGACGAATCACATGGTGTGAAATCAGCTCGGGAATTCGGAGCAGAAACACAGATGGGAACAGGCTCGCGCCCGCGGCAGCCGACCCGTGGGGGGCAGTATCCGAGCCACCGCGCGGCGGGCGTCCCCACCCGTTGGATCCCGGCGCATCCGACGGCTCGCGGCGAGCTCCAGCAGCGGCGGGGTAGCGATCCGCGTGAGAGCCACCGCGACCAATCACAGCGCGCGGAGCCACCTCCCAGGCGCTCCCCACTCGCCCTCGCTATATAAGCGCGGTCGTCCTCATCTCCGGCCTCATCAGTCACCGCCGCCTCCGCCGCCGACGACACAGCAAGCAAACGCTCTAGCGCAAGCGCAGTTCCCGAGGGTTAGGTTAGCGACCATGTCTGCTGAGGAGGCTGCTGCTGCCGCGACCGAGGTCCCCGAGACCGAGGTGGAGGCCGAGGCCCCGGCTGCCGTGGAGGTGGATGCCAAGCCCGCCAAGGCGAAGAAGGCGGCGCCCAAGGAGAAGAAGGCACCCAAGGAGAAGAAGGCACCCAAGGAGAAGAAGGCGCCCAAGGAGAAGAAGCCCGCCGCCGCCAGGAAGACGGCCGCCCACCCGCCGTATGCCGAGGTGATGCAGCGATCCGATTGCCTTTTTTTTTTTTTGGTTTTTGGTTTTTTTCTGTTTTGGAAATCGATCTGATTCTGGGATTTGGTTGTCGTCTTCGTCGTGCAGATGATCTCGGAGGCCATTGCGGCGCTGAAGGAGAGGACTGGATCGAGCTCGGTCGCCATCGGCAAGTACCTGGAGGACAAGCACGGCGGGAAGCTGCCGTCCAACTTCCGCAAGCAGCTGTCCGTGCAGCTCAAGAAGCTCGCAGCCGCGGGGAAGCTCACCCGTGTGAAGAACTCCTTCAAGCTGCCGTCCGCCCGCCCGGCGCCCGCCGCCGACGCCAAGCCCAAGGCCGCTGCCAAGCCAAAGGCCGCCGCCAAGCCGGCCAAGGCTGCCAAGCCGGCGGCCAAGCCCAAGGCGTCCCCGAAGGCGAAGGCCAAGACCGCCGCCAAGCCCAAGGCTTCTGCGGTGGCCTCCCCCAAGCCCAAGGCGAAGGCCAAGGCCGCCGCCCCTGCCGCGGCTTCCAAGCCCCGCGGCCGCCCGCCCAAGGTCGCCAAGACCTCCACCAAGGCGTCCCCTGCCAAGGCCGCCAAGAAGCCTGCCCCCGCCGCTGCCAAGAAGGAGAAGGCTGCTGCAGCGACGCCCAAGAAGGCTGGGCGCCCGAAGAAGGTTGCCGCCGCATCCCCGGCCAGGAAGGGCGCGGCGAGGAAGGCAAAGAAGTGAGCCTCCTCCAACGCCGGCGCCGGCGACCTCCTCCATCATTCAGCCTATAGATGTGCTCCCCCTGGATTTTGGTACATGCTTCCTAGCGTTGTCAGATGAAACCAGTAAAACCATCCCCTAGTTCTAGATTTGGTTGGTAGTAGCATCAGCAGTAGTCGGTCTGTAAAATCTTGGAGATGCCGATACCTTCTTGGTCGACATGCTCCTATCTTGCCTGTATGATGATGAACTGAGTTATGATATGGATAATAGTAATGTTATGTTCCCCTGGGCTCGTTGCCCTGAATCTGAAATTCCGGTGTCAAATCTTGTTCGATTGCGTTCATCCAATAATCCATTCGATCTGTGAAATTAATCGGTTGCTGATAATCTGTTCTTGGTTCAAACTTATTTCGATTATGATTGATTGTTTTGTAGCAACATGGATTGATTGATTGTTCGATATGAGGAGTTTGCAGCATTGTGGTAAGATGGTGATGCCACTGGTGATCGGTGCAGAGTGCGATTGGATTTGTTCGAATGTGACGGTGGAATCTTGGCGAAATCTCTTGAATCAAATCGCGATTGCCGCCGCCGCTGATTCCAAAAGTTTCCGGGTTGGGGTTGAGGTGGCAGCTGGTAATGCAAGCCTGCACGCGGTCCGTGCATTGTCCGGCGAGGGGCGGCGCGGATGAGCGCGGGGGGAGAGGGAGGGAGGAACGCGTGGTGGAAGGAAGCAGGGCGGGAAGATTTCCGTTTCGGGAGCCGTGTCTGGGTTTGCCTCTCTCGGCGTTCAAATTTTGGAAGCAAATCCTGTGCAGTAACTGCAGGGGGACTGAGTCACTGTCACGCAGGCCCGGTGGCCATCAGGGTCACACGGCAGAGAAGACTTCGGAGGGACGGACGGGTGGGCCCCGGCCGGATGGGCTGACGAGCTGGCTGGCGTCGTCAGCCTCACCGTCATTAATTGGCTATTTGGTTGGGCTCTCTTTAGCTGGAAATAATCATCAATCTCTGTCATCAACGAAAAGAAATAGCAGCACCTCGGAAAAAAAGTAGTAGTAGCAGTAGAAATAGCATAGTTTAATTTTTTTATATGGTGAATTTATTGCTGCCGATTTTCGTCAAACAAAATTTATTGCTGCCACCCCAACAGCTACGGCATTTGCCACGTTTGTCTACAGGACGGTTCAGGGCAAAAAAAAACAAACAAACGTGACATGGATAATTTTATTTTTCCTTGGTAAAAAAATAGTCTTGGATTTGTCAGTCGAGAATTCAGGCTGCAGATCTGGTGCTCTCTCTAAAAGGGAAAAGAGCATGCCTAAAATGTTCTGACTACACCAAATTCCCGTTTGGAGAAGTGAAAAGATACCCTTCCTCGCAAAATAAAAAAAAGTGACAAGAGAAGATACCCTTTTATAATGGGATTGGCACTAGATTTATCGATGCACTCCTTATCGCAAAAGTTCGACATCAAGTTTAGTTCATGACATTTCTAGCGGAAAAAGATTATTTCATCCTCTAACGTTCCACCACGGTCAGATAAGATGTGCCCCAATACATAAAAATCCGTAAACCAGCATTACTAAAAGAAATCCCCAGCCTCGAAACCTTAGATCTTTATAAATTTCCCCAAAATTGAAAATCTTGGGGAGGTTGGATACGCACCAGGGGTCGAGGTGGCATGTTATCGTTGATTCTTTCGCCATACAAGTTGCACGAGTGGATCCCTTGCCCATAGCATCGCACTTTGGCACCTGCAACATAATCATCAACATAATCATCGTTAAGATTTATCCATCATCGTCGGAAGCGTCGCCTCGTCGCCACCGTGGGCCTCTTCTATCCCGCCGGTACGGTGTCGCTTCTTCGCCATCGCTAACCTCCACGAATCTCCTCGACGGAGCAGCTGAGCGCGCGCCGCGTAAGCATCATGTACGCTCCGACGAGCGGGCCGTAGTCCATGGTGGCACCACTCCTCGCTGTATCTCACTCTCTAGTGGCGGCGCCGCCAGTTGCTATCTCTTTGTGCGGCGCGTCTAAAAAGGCGGAGGGGGAAGAGAGAGTGAGCTAGGGTTCTCAGCGAGCGTCACTGCTTTTTATTCGATTCTACGGGTGTGGACATCCATCAGATTGAGAGGGATGGCTGAGATCACGCAAGGGGTTAAGCTGGGTCTTTAGTTGTTTTGGGCCGAAAGTGGGGGGAGGGGGAGGGAGAGGGGTGAGGAATTTAAGTGGGCTATGTTGAATGCAAACCGAAGTTGTTTCACCTCCGATAATTATTTATTTTAGTTTTTACAGGCACTATGAGTATAAGCGCCACGAATCACATTGAAGTTTTATGTTGCTATTTATTCACTGCATTTTGAATGTATTATTCATTTTTTAGAAAACATGAAGGGTTTCCCCTATTGATTATATACATATATTAAAAGGGAAAGGATGAAATGAGATAAGTCTCAAAGCAATAAAAAAAAAGATAAAGAAAACTAGCGAAATTATAATAGACTCCTATTATGGGTTTGGAGTGTTCCTTTGCTCCTAGACAAATCTCAAGCAATAAAAAAGAAGATAAAGGAAACTAGCGGAATTATATTAGGTTGGATGCCTTTGAAAATCAAGTATTTTCTTGCTATAATATTAAAGGTATTTTTATAAATAATGTTTATTACCAACAATGGTAAATTAATTTTGGACATTTGATACTCAGGCATTTTAAAAATAATTTACATCAATCTAGTTCATGCTTATTGGGCTAGGGGCATGCTAGGAATTTTCTTTTTAAAGCATGAGCATATTTTGCTTTGTAATAAAGATGCATATAGAAAAGTAGAAAGACCCGCTACCCGGCGATCAAAGTGAAAACCAACAATATATATGCTTCTTCTTCCTTCCATTCATCATGTTGTATGAGATGCTATCATGCGTGCGGATGTTGTACACCACGAAATGAAAGGCATGCAAAAGCAGAGCAGGCGCCGGTTCGAATCCAAGGAATAGGATAGGATCAACGAGCAGTGCAACAGCACTCCCTCCGTTCATTTTCGCTTCACGATTTGCCCCATGTCCAGTACATACTGAAAAGTAATTATATTAATATTTTTTTTTTTGAATGAACGGGCACAGCGTGCCTATTTCATTGATATAGAAGAAAAGAACAAACCGGGATCCGGCAAGTAAAAAGCAAAATTACAAATTTACAACTATTTACGTCGTCTTGGCCGGGCATCGCTCGCTCCGCCACAATCCAAGATGGCGGTTTCACTCTTGATCTTTGCAAAGACATCGGGGTGACGACTCGACTACATTGAAAATTCGGCATTCCTCTCTAGCCAAATCTCCCATAGGGCGGCAGGAGAAGGAGGCGTGTGCCTTGGCCGGTTGATGTCGGGTGCTTACATTAAGTTGTTCCACCACTGCGGACCGAGTCGCTAAAAGCCCACTCGCTCGGGTGTAAATGTCGGCAGCCCACCCACTCGGCCACAAGGATCCACAACCTCCTCGAAAAGCGGCAGGAGGAGACTAGGTGGTGTGCCGTTTAAATCGTTAAGCATAGTGGGTAGGTTGGGCTGTGGTCCCAATTCCTGCGCGCCAGTCTGTCTGAAGTCCACACCCTGTTTTGGAAAATCAGCCACGAAGAATTTTCCTTTAGGGGTGCCAAGTTTTCAAATCGTGGCAAGCTTTGGCGTTACGATGCGACCATGAACTCGGGCCTTGTAGGTCGGCATTTGTGTAGGTGTGGTGTGTCGTTTGGTTCCAGGAGATGCTATCCTCTCGCTCGTGATGCAGTTGGGTCGTGAAACAAGCGACCAAAGGTTAACCGATTGCGAGGAGATGCTGTGGTGAAACCCTCCAGAAGGTTGAGATCTCGATCCAAGTGTTGCCACCTGCAAAGCTTGACTCTTGTTAAGCTTTTTGTCGTGTCTTCGCAAAGCAGAAGAGGTGCCGGTCTTTCGTGTTTTGCGGTTAACCATGCGGAGTTCCAGAAAGCTGTCTTTTGTCCGTCTCCAAGTGTGATCGTGGTGCAAACTGCGAAGAGGAGTTTATCTTTTTCCGTGCAGGGCACTTCCATGCCGACCGAAGATTTATTGGGTGAAGTCCACTCATGCCAAAGCCACCGTACCCTGAGGGCCGGGGCAAGCTTATTGAGGTCAAGAACTCCTAGGCCACCGTACTCTTTGGGGAGAGTTGTTCTGATCCAGTTAACCTTGCATTTGCCCCCCGAGAGCGCTTTGTCCCCCGCCCAGAGGAAACGTCTTCGGATCTTATCGATGTCGTCCAGTACCTCTTCTGGGGGCTTAATCACCGTGAGTAAGTAAACCAGTTGTGAAGAAAGAACCGCTTTGGTGAGGCAGACCCGACCCGCTTGTGTGAGGTTGCGACCAGACCATACCGAGAGCTTGCTCGCTGCCTTGTCGATTTGAGGTTGGAAGTCTACTTTACGCAGGCGTCTAGGTGAGAGTGGTAGCCCTAAGTATTTGATCGGGAAGTGCGCTCGGGCGACAGGCAGACCCCCGAGGATACTGTCAAGATTTATCTGTGTAGGATTGTCTCATGAACATCTAGATCAAATCTTAGATTTATAGCTACTCAGATTGAAGGTTAGGGCCATTGGTTACGTGCAGGTGGCACCGATCGGTGGTGCCCCTCCGGTCGGCCGGTGTGGCCCGAACAGACAATTGTTCAACGTTTAAAGTCCCATTTCAACTCAATCTGGTTCCTAGAGTCTTATACACTTTTGTCATCCTTTTTGTGACTCAGGACAACAGCTATGGTCAGGGAAAAGGAGGGCGCTAAGAAGAGAAGAGAAGAAGTGTATTCTCGCAGAGAGGCAGTCCCCGGTGACTTTGGGGAAGGGGGCAGTACTATCAATGTGAGTGGGAAGAGATTGAGACCTCGTTCTCGGGAGTGCGAGGCACCGACCTTGGAGGTGACACCGGTACTAGCAACGATGACAATGTAGAGGATGAGACCTATCAGGGTCAGTATGAGCTGAGGAGGCACCAGGAGGCTGGTTCTGATAATGATGAGTCCGAGGAGGCAGAGGATGAGGATGAGGAGGAAGAAGAGGAGGATGTGGATGCCATGGATGAGGACGATGATAATCAGGGTAGGTTGAGGATCATGCCACCTACTTATATCTATCCTGACAGGCCAGTGAAATACCATGGTTCGGGCATGACCAAAGCCCTAAAGAAATTGAGGGGCAAGAACCCTTATGAGGAGGCAAGGACCGCATCCGATCCGAGGTTTTGGGCAAAGTTTCATCAGGACTACTATGCTACGGTAATAATCAAAAAGCCCAAAATCACTCACAAGGCACAATATGTGGATTGGGGGCATATGGCTAGGAAGAATGACCCCATTTTTCAGGAGGTCATTAGCAACTGTGAGAGGCAAAGGGTCAAGGAGCTTATGGGTTTCCGACAAGATTGGAACAAGGAGATAATAGCTCAGTTTTACGCCACCATGCACTTTGGACATATTGGTGGTGAGAGGGCTATGACTTGGATGATCAATGCCCAGAGGTATTCCATCACTTTCCCTAGGTTCTTGAGGTGTTTTGGAATCATGGCGGGAGACAAGGACTTAAGGAAGCTCCATGATGAAGGGGAGCTCGACAAGGATGCCTTGCACCTTATGTACCCGAGAGGTGATCATGCTTATTATGGGAAGGTGAAAAATCTCTATACCTACTATGTTGCACTTAATAGACTCCTTAGGGTGTCTATCACACCTAGAGATGGGAATCCCTCTGAGATCACAAAGTTTCAGAAAAATTTGATGGTTGCTTTGAGACCGGGAGCTCCGGAGTTCAGTGTTGGGGATTTCATTTGGCAAGAAATCAAGCATCTATCCGAGGACCCCAAAAAGATTTGCAGCTACAGTCCTTATATCATGTATATGATTGAAAAGGTTGCAAAGGCGGAATTTCCCAAAAATGTGACACACAAGCCATTGAAGCTCAATCCTAGCAAGAACCCAAGGTTTCCTTCTCCTAGGAGCGAGCAAGCACCGTCATGAGGAAGAAATACTTGAAGAGGAGCTACTCACAGGATTAGCCACGACAGGCCCTCGTGTCAGTCAGAGTGACCGGTGGGGTAGCTAGGAGCAGCACAGGCCCCGCAGATCTACTTCTCGATTGAGGAAGTTCCTCAACTTCATCTTTGGCATGTGTAGGAGTCAGCATGACATCCAGGTGGAGCAGCAAAGGTCTAGGAGGGTGAACAAGCAAATGAGAGACATGATGAAGTTAATGCACAATGCTCAAGGGTTTCATCCGCCTCGCTTTCCTCCCTCTCCTGAGTCTCCACAGGTTGAGAATACCTTCCTTTGAGGATAGGATGAGAGGATGAGCCAACTCCGACATGCTTAATCAATATGGGCCTATGTTCTTTGAGTCCGGGCAAGAGCAAGGATCTTCATCATCAGCTCCTCCTCCACCACCACCGTTTGTACCCCCTCATCCAGATGTTGCTAGTTCTTCTCACTTCATGGATCAAGAACAAGCTCCTCCACCAATGGTGACTTCCTTGGATGCGTCGGGCAGGCCGAGGCAAACTTTCTTCACCGCGGGACTTGGGTCCAAGGCGGTGGCCGTACGCTTCTGTTCTGGCACCTCCAGAGTAGTTTGGTCGATTTTGGTGGCCTGAGCGACCATGGCCGTAGCGGCAGCTTTGCATGCAGAGACTTTGGAGAGGTCGATGGTATCGCTCTCGCAGTTGTAGGAGACGAGGATGTCACCGAGGACGGAAAGGATCTTGTTTGGTGCTGGCATCTTCATGATGAGGTAGGTGTGATGTGGTATGGCCATGAACTTGACCAACATAGGTCGACCGAGGACGGCATGGTAGGAGGAGCGGAAGTCCGCGACCTCGAACGTCAAGTATTTTGTGCGGAAGTTTTCCTTTGTGCCGAAGGTGACCGGCAGACATACACGACCTATGGGGTACGCAGCCTTGCCGGGCACCACACCGTAGAAGGGTTCGTCGCATGCGGTCATCTTGGAGAAGTCGAAGTCCATCTTTCTCAGTGTTTATGTGAAGATGATATTCAAACTGTTGCCCCCATCGATGAGGGTCTTAGGCAGGAACGCGCCATCCACTATGGGGTTGACGACCCGGTAGGTCCCGGGTCGTATGTGCCCCAATGGTCTTTCCTGGAGAAAGTGATGGGGTATTCCGACCAACGTAGAGGTTGTGGAGTTTCCGTGTTGACTTGTCCGATCTCCCTTGCGTTTGATCGCTACTGTCTATTGCTCTTGGCTGCCTGACGACCACCAACGATGAAGTTGATCTGCCGGTTGGCGGTCTGATACGCACCATTGGGGTTGCCCCCTTTTGGCGGTGGTGGCGGAGAAGGCTCCTTACGACCTTTGTCATTGCGGTTGTGGTCGTCTTGTCGGCGACGATCGTCACACCGGTCGTCGCGGCGTTCATCACGCCGGTCGTTGCAATTGTCTTCGCGGTGATCGTCGCGGCGGTAGTCGTCACGTCGATCATCACGGCGGTCATCGCGGTGATAGTCACGATGA
Organism: Cenchrus purpureus; assembly: GCA_022644695.1. Taxonomy (NCBI): domain Eukaryota; kingdom Viridiplantae; phylum Streptophyta; class Magnoliopsida; order Poales; family Poaceae; genus Cenchrus; species Cenchrus purpureus. The sequence goes on from CP053460.1 coordinate 117,186,385, forward strand.
TCCCTGTCATCGTTGCGATGGTAGGGTCGACGGTCACGGTAATCACGTCGATCAGGTCGACGGTTACGGTTGTCATAGCGGTGGCTGCTGTTCTGGTCGTCGTTGTTGCCGCTCTTGGTCTTCTTGGGATCTGGAGGTACCCCTAGAGCACGCTTTAGCTATTCGCACTCCCTCATGGTATGCTTGGCGTCGCGGTGGAACTGGTACTGGTCGTCCATGACCATGTTGAAGTCACCTTCAAGGAAGGTAGAGGGTCTGGGTGGATCGGTCGCATAGACCTCGCCGGATCGCTTGCGCGACCTACTGCCACCGTCGTCGTGGTCTTCTCCCTTGAAGTCGTGCATCACTGCATCTTGAGTGTCGATAAGCTTGTCGACGTAGGCCATGAGGTCGGCGATGGTGTGGGCATCAGCTTCGTGGATCTTCTCGAAGAGCTTGATGTTAGTTACCCCCTTCTTGTAGTAGGCTATGACGTCTTCGTCTTTGACACCTGCGAGAGTGTTGCGATTCTCAAAGTAGCGTTTAGTGTACTCACGGAGAGTTTCGTCGCGCCTCATCCGCACTCTGGCGAGGTGATGTGTGTTGCCAGGGCGATTGTAGGTCACTTGATAATTGGTCGTGAAGAGCCGTGACAATGTCGCCCATGAGGTGATGCATTCCGCAGGAAGATTATCGAGCCATAGGAGCGGTGCTTTGCCCATCACGAGAGGGAAGTATCCCACCATGTGATCTTCGTTGCCTCTAGAGGCGCGGGCCATAATGCTGTACATCTTGAGCCAAATACTTGGGTCGGAGCGACTATCGTATTTCTCAATGGCTGGTTTGAAGTCTTTGGGGTATCTGATCGTCCTGAGACGACGTGAGAACGCCGGGAAGTTGTTGATTGCTCCAGGACTGGCTAATGGGGCGTATGCCATCGGGATAACATAGAGGTCATCTGGAGGACCATTATCTTGGTCGTACTGGGCACATCGTAGGAGCTCTTGGTCATGCATCTGCCGAAGATCTGTTGCTTGGATGGGGTGATTAGCATCAAGGGGATCAGGGACCCCGTTGTCGCGGTCGTAGTTAGCACGTCGTGCTATTTCCACTTCGTCTCGCACGTGTTGACGTTGACTGCTCTGAGGGCGGTTGGCTTGCACTGGTGGGGGTTGACCTCCCACATTCTGTCCTGCGTTAGCAGCAACGTTCTGCTGTTGGGCGCCAGCAGCATTGGCAGCATTGTTTTGCGCATTGCCAGGGGCGTTACCAGCGGTGTTAGCGGTCGGGTTGGGGGCGTTGGCGTTACGCTGGCGGGTTGACGGTGCGACTTTGTTCTCCTCCTCTTGACCACGGGCGGGGGGGATGACGTCGCTGACGAGGTCGCTCCGACCTACTCCTGGAGTAGGAGCTTGAAGCTGATCTGTTGTATCCTGGACCCCTTTCTTTGACCTGGGCGGTGGCGACGTAGATGTGAGCTCGGCAGCGTAGACAGTGAGTATCCTCAAGTTGACCCAGCGCGGCGAGGGCTGCGCCTAAGTTTGCTTGAGGAGAGTTGTAAACTTCATGGCCGTCTTGCTCAAAGTCCCTCAAGAGGTCTCTGGCGCGTAGGCGGACTCGACGAGGCTCCTTGTGATTCTGCTACTGCTGAGGGGCGGCTGGAGCCACGGGTAGTTGTGCTCCATTGACGATGTTGCCTCCCGGTTGGTCGCCAGCACCTTGTACAACGTTGCGTGCAGGCTGGCCTGCGGCTGCATCTACTTCTTGCTGATGACGCGTAGCTCTCGCAGCGTTAGCATTCTCACGCTCAATGCGCTGCTCATCTATCTCACCAGCTTGAGGGGGTACGTCTGCAGAGACCACGAGAACCTCTCGGTCTGAGATCTCAAACGCCTCTCCCGGATAGTTCGGGAGATGGTCGTCGGCGAGCGATCTGAGCGGTGCGAGCGGCTCACGATTGACTCAGCGGTGATGAGCCGTGAGGAGAGGTCGACGAAGCTTCTTGAGCACGCGGCACTGGCGAGCCGTGTGTTTGGAGTTCTCGTGGATAGGGCAAGGGTCGTCGAGGTGACCTCTGTAGTTTCCACGGTATGGTGTCTTGAGTCCAGATTCAATCTGGATCTTGTTCTTCATGTAGCGAGACGCTACATGAGCTGCGTTCATGAGCAAGAGGCATGCGGCCGGAGGCGGAGGTGCGAGGGCGCTTGGCGCGTTCACAGACCTTGATCGTATCAGAGAGCATGTCTTTGACGCGATCGAGCCCCGCGATTAGGTCGCGAGGAGTGGGTGGGTGGGTTTCCGCCAGCAGATCGGTCCCGACCTGCTGGTTGGAGGTGACCGCATTGCCCTCGATGACGAGGCAAGCGGCTGGAGCGATGGATTCCGCCGGCATAGAGCCGAAACAGATGTCGACGGGATTGGCGAGGAAGTCCGCCATGCTCTCGGGGAAGATGACGTCACTTGAAGAAGCCATCGAGTTGCACGAAGAACCCTGAATTCACCCTACCTGGCACGCCAACTGTCAGAGGTTGAGATCTGGACAGCCCACAGGGGGGTTAACCCCGGTGGTTTATTTGTTCGGCGGGGTGGAATCTAGGGCTAAGAACTTGAAGGTTGCGCACGAGCACACGGAACACAGAGAACACGGCGAGTTTATCTTGGTTCGAGCCTCGGAGAGTAAAACCCTACGTCCGATTGTTGGTGTTGATTGCTTGAGGATTGCATATACTGCAGACAAGGGTCGCCCCGCCCACCTTATATTGGCCCGGACATGGTTTGTTCTGACTCACATCACGACCGGAGACCTAAGTCTAGTTGATTACAACACTTGCCATATCCGTCGATCCGCTTGGTCGAAATCCACCGATGTCTTGTCTTGCACACCAAGTCTTGTAGTCGTTCTGGATAAGGTCGTCTGGAATCTTCTGGAAGGTCTTCAAGAGGTCGTGTGGGCCGCCAACTAGGTTGGTTGGGCCCACCGTCGGTCGGAGTCTTCCGAGGCCGGACCCACTTGTCGGGGACTAGTGAGCCTCGGGTGGGGACCGAGGGTACCCATGTCTCACACTCCACCTCCCGAGCAAGGACAAGATTGGGGCGCTCGCTTCTCCGCGGAGATCTTTGGATATAATCCATATTTCTATGGTATGCAGACGCGCTCCCATAGCTCATCCCTCAAATCACTATCTCTGAATCTATTTATCTAAACTCTCCTATGCATTGGATATTTGATTTTTTTCTCAAATAGGAGGGAGCTCTCATCCAGGAGACGGATCTCAGGAACAATGATGCATTGGATCTCACGGCTACACCTTCTCCAGGCCCTTCTTGGATGTTTGATGACAAAAGGGGAGAAGATTTGGATTAAAGACTTCAATTACGTTGTCGTCATTGCACCTATTGATTGGGTGGTCCTAGAATCTTATCTATGTGGACTTGAGAACATTTGTGTGAGTGCTACTGTGTGTTGAACCTTTATTGTAATAATTAAGTGACATATTGCTAGTTTGTGATGCATATCTGTGTGATGCATTGTTTGTATTGGCTAAATGGGGCAAAGTGATCTAAACTGGCTTGCAACCCCGGCCTGATCACTTTGGACCAAATAGCACGCACACCATTTGGTTTGTGCTGTTTGGACTGGCCGGTTCGACGGCCGTCGAGCACCTGCCACCGGCCGGTGCCACCGGTTTACATGTCTTGTGATTTGGACCGACGACCGGCCCGTCTTTGCCTAGTCAGTGCACATGTTCTGTGCTTTGTGCATATCTTGTCATATGCATCACGGTTTTTTATTTGTCGCTCACATATGTTGCACTCCACTGATTCTAAGATATAGGGGGAGCTCTCACGCGCTTTCTCCCAAATTTGTGCTATTGGCATTTAAGGCCAAATTTTTGAAATTCAACTCAAAGCACAGATTAAGGGGGGGCTCTAGCTATATCTAAGAATCTAAATGCGCTTTAACTTTTTTTTATAAGCTTTAATCGAGTTGTCATCAATCACCAAAAAGGGGGAGATTGAAAGTGCATCTGGCCCCTAAGTGGATTTTGGTGAATTGAATGACAAAGTGATTAAAGGACTAATGTATTTGTCTAAGATTGTGAGCAGGTTTTATTTATATATTCATGAGTAATTATTGGAGTATTTATTTGTGGATGAATATTATATAGCTCACATTGGAGAAGACAAATATATGGATGATCCTAATGCATTTGTGGCAAATATCAAGCAATAAAGGTAGATAAATATTGGGATAATTTGAGAAGGTCAATTCATGATATCCCATACTAGACATAGCTTGATTAAAATTACGAGGATCACAAAAGAGAAGATGGTAATTCTCTAACTCAAGTGCAAGGCTTCATGTGATAATTGGAAGAGGACATAAGGATGAGTGTAAACATTATGGTTCTTAATTGGAAGATTGCATATTCGTTGTCAATCAAGAACAAACATTTGAAGTGGGATTTTCAAATGGAATTTAATTAAGGATGAAGCAAAGTGGAACTCAAAGTGGATTGGGTAAGTGATGAAGAGATCAACCGAGATGTTTAGGGCGAGGGACTAAGCAATCTTTGGGGCCATAGCTAAGCCGCCATTAGTGTTTTGCTAAGGTGAAGTTCTAGCATCCGTGGGGTCTTCAAGTATCATATCCAAGCTTTAACCGAGGGAAGCAATGCAAGTCATCAATATGTTGAGATTGGCAATATGGAGTGACTTATGGATCCAAGTGTGCATTCCTATGCTAGATGGAAAGATCCTAAGTCATTAGCTCAAGTATGGACGTGCTCAAGTCAAAGGCTAAGTTAAAAGCCCTCAAGTGGATATTGCTCAAGTATGGCAAGATTGAAGACATTCAAACTCAAGAGATCAATAAGGTGTTTTATTTATTCTTGAGTATAGGTATGCCGTACTATCAAGAGGATGCAACATTAGCGAGTTGACCAAGTCAAAGTGCTCATTAGTTGACCTAAGTGAGATCTAGCCTTGAGAGCCTTAGAGTGTGCTAACAAACCCTCCTAGCCTAACCTGAGCCACTTCATCTCTTTGGTGAAGTGTTAGAATCATAGAAAGGGTTTTGGGGGGTGCCTCGGGCTGGCCGGTCCGGTCGTGGGGGCACTGCCGATACGGCCCGGTGCCGCTAGCCCCAACGACTAGTTTTTCAAACACCGGTCTGACCGGTGCCGCCCGAGGGCTAACGGCTAGTTTTCTCCTTTGAGGGGTATAAATACCCCAAGCCTTCTTCAGTTGAAGGCTGCTGTTTCTAGTGGTTGTGCTGAGGTCCTAAGCCAATTCTTGCAAGCCCTAAGCCTTAGTGGCTCTTCCCAACCCTCTCTTTGTGAGATTTGTGGATTCAAGCCATATTCCTTGTGTTGGGTTGAGAGAGTGAGCTCAAGAGCGTCTTTGTGAGCTAACAAGAGCATTCTCATAGCTTGAGCACTTCGATTTCTCATCTACAAGCTTTGAAGTATTTGTTACTCTTGGAGGTTTGCCTCCTAGATGGCTAGGCGTCGCCGGCTAGCTCCCAAGGTTGTGGTGAGCAGCGGGAAGTTTGTGAGGGCTGTGATCTTGCCTCTTCATGGAAAAGATCGCCTTAGTGGAAAGGAGGAAAGAGGTTGAAAGAGACCCGGTTTGTTGTGGGAATTGTCCCTTACAAGCTCCTCAATGAAGACGTAGTCGTTCCTTAGTGGGCGGTGAACTTCTAGAAACAAATCCTTGCATCTTTGTGTGGTTTGCCTCTCTAAGTTGTTTTTTCTAGCATATTTGATTTGCTTCCGCTTCGATCTACTTGGGTGTGCTACTTGTGTGTGCAGGGCTCATTACCCTGCTTGTGTTCATCTACAAAGGCCACTCACCAAGTTTGGTACGTGCTAGAAGTCAAGAGGAGCTTGAAGTTGTTTTTGCAGGTGCTCTGTGCTACACCGGTCTGACCGTGACACACACCCGACCGTGCCTCTGTGAAGCCCGGCGACCGGCCGGTCGGTCACCACCACCCGGCCGGTGGACACTGACAGATCAAGTTTTCAGGGACGAAAAGTTTAATTCGGTCGTCTCTCCTATTCACCCCCCTCTAGGCGACATCAAGGTCCTTTCACAAAGTTGGACAAGAGTTCAGCGAGGTTGTTCACGTCATCAATTGACAGCTTAAGGAAGATGACCGCATCATCCGCGTACATGGAGATTCTGAATCTTGCTGTCCGGCCGTTTAGAGGACTAAGGAGGCCCCTGTCCGTTGCAACCTGCAGGAGGCGATTTAGAGGATCGATGGCGAGGATGAAAAGTAGGGGGGACAAGGGATCTCCCTGATGCAGGCCTCTGCCATGTTGTATCGGGTGTAACGGGACCCCGTTTAGCATCACCCTCGAGGTGGAGGACGAGAGTAGAGACGCCACCCAGCTTATCCATCTCGAGGGGAAGCCCCTGCATTCCAACAGAGATAGCAGGTAGTCCCAGCGCACCGAGTCGAAGGCCTTTGAGATGTCTAGTTTGAGGAGCAGCGCTGGTGTCTTTGTTCTGTGGAACTTCCTTATGAGGTTGCGAACGTATAGGAAGTTGTCGTGGATACTTCTTTTTATGAAGGCGCTCTGGCAGTTGGAGATCAACTTGTCTGTGAGCGATGCCAGTCGCAGTGCTAGGATTTTCGTGATGATCTTGGCAATCGCGTGTATGAGACTGATCGGTCGGAAGTCGCGAATACTCTCGGCCCCTTCCTTCTTTGGTAGCAGTAAGACGTTGGCCTTATTTAGTAGGTTTAGGTGTTGGCATTGTAGGTTGTAGAACGAGTTGACGGCTTGAATGACGTCATCCTTGATAGTTTTCCAACAAGTCCTGAAGAAGTGACCGGTGGAGCCGTCTGGCCCAGGCGCTTTGCTTTGGGGCATTTGACAGATATCGTGCCAGATTTCCTCCGCGGTGAAAGGACTGTTGAGTGAGGAGAGGTCCGGCGTTTGCAGTTGTAATTGCTCCCAAGAGAAGTCGCGAGTGCGAGGTGGCGGGTCCATCATGACTTTCTCGAAGTGGTCCTGGATGATTTCCGTCTTCTCGGAATGATTGAGATCCCAACCGTCCTCTTTGCGTAGTCGTTGGATGAAGTTTTTTCTATGCCTTCCATTGGCCCGCAGGTGAAAGAATCTGGTGTTGGCATCACCCTCCTTGATATGAGAGATGCGGGCGCTCTGCTTTTTCCTTGCCTTCTCCACCACCAGCCAGCCCAAGATACGTTTTTTCAGCTTCGCTCTAAGGGAGAACTCCGCATCGGACAGTTGACGAAACTCCTGTGCTTCGTCGAGGCGAAGGATAACTTCTTGAGCCATGTGAAGTTTCATGTGGGCGTCGGAGAGGTGAAATGACCTTGTGATGCCTAGAGGGGGGGTGAATAGGATCACTTCGAATTTCTGAAACAAATGCAGCGGTTAAAACAATCGGTACTATCGGTCTTTGTCTTGGGAATACTACAGAGGGGCTCGGTACTTCGATGCAGTAAATGAAATTTGAAATGCGTGACGATCCTAGCAATTCTATTTGAATCAAGAGTTAAGTTTAGAAGCTAAGAACCTCCTGCAATCACAGATATGAGTTGGAACACAACCAAGCGATAGATCGGGCACGAACAAGCTCTAGGGTTAGAAAAATGCAAAGAACTCAAGAAAGCAAAGGAGACACAAGATTTAATCCGAAGTTCACTCTCACAAAGGAAGTTACGTCTCCGTTGAGGATCCCACAAAGGGAGGGCTATCACCAAGAGCCTCTTTGCTTCACCCAACCCCCACAAAGAAAGATTGGTGCTCACTAAGAATTCTCCACCATGGAGAGGGTAATACAAACGATCCCGGGTGCTCCACACCAAGAGGGCACTCAACGGAGACACCTAAGCCTAGAAGCAAGCTTCAAGAGTAATAAACACGAATCGATGCCCGGAGATGCTTCAAGTGCTCTTGAGATGAGGGAATTCGAAGGGGCTCTCAAAGCTTCTCTATCTCACACTAGAAATCACTCCTCCAACCAAACCCTAGCTCAAAGGAATCAAGTCTTGGCTCTAGGAGGGAGGGGAGAAGTGGAGTGAATGCTCAAGTGTGTTTTTGTCCCATGGTTGGTCAGCAATGAGTGAGGGAGAAGAGAGGGGCTATTTATACTTAAGCCTGAAAACTAGTCGTTACTGTGCAAAACTCGGGACACTGGGACTCGACCGGCCCAGACTATCGAGGGTGCCAAAAACTCGACCGGTGAAGCTTTATCGGTGCTACCCCAGGTCGGTACCGAGGGTCCGCTAAAACTCGCCAGTGAGCCCATATCGGTACTACCGACCCTAGGTCGGTACTACCGACAAAAGCTGAGAGGATAAGGAAAGAATAGCAAGCGTGCTCGTGTCGACTCGGGTTTCCTCTCACTCACTTAGGTCATCTCCTTAAGCACTTTTAGCATCTCTTGGCGGTCAATTCGCATCCCCCTTTATAGTACGGTGTTTCCTATACTCAAATTCAAAATTAAAATAAATTTAAGGCTTGACTTGAGTTGAAAACGCCGATTTGGAGTTGGGGGCCTTCCTTTGGTCAAAACCATGATTTTCAATTAAGTAAATCCTGCACACATCTCATTCAACGATTAAATACAACAAATTGTGTTTGTCACCATCACCAAAACAATTAGGGGCCAAGATGCACTTTCAATCTCCCATTTTTTGGTGATTGATGACAACACAATTAGTTTTTAAATAAAGATGTGTGTATCCAACAATTTTGAGAGAAACTCCCCCTAAATGTGTGATTGATTTTTTATGGAGTTCTCAAATGCCCATCACACATTTAGAAGAAATTTCACTCACAATTTGCATACACAAGTGCATAAGTGTGATTAAATAACCGTGATGCATATGACATGATATCCAAATCAACAAAGTGATAAATAACACCCATCATTCAACACATAGCATCACGAATAGATAAAAGAGGTTCCACACTAGCATGATTAAGTCTTACAAATTTTAAAGCGGTTCTAAGTTCACCATATCATCATCCATCACACCACACAATAAGTTCTTACATGTCCACAAGCTAAGATAGATAGATAGATAAAGCGAGAGCGATACACACCACCACCACATGGATAATTGTGAGCTCACTCCCCTTTTGGCATCAAGCGCCAAAAAGGAGGAGGCCCTTCAACCATCACTGCCATGTGGAGAGTGGACAGCCGGAGGAGAGTCTTCTTCGTCGGTCTCACAACCACCAAAGTCCTCATCATCAATGTCGGTCGGAGGTGCTCCATACATCATAGATGTGTCGCCATACACCTCCCAAGGGTTGTAGAAGACTGGTGGAGGAGGGAAGTCCATGGGCTCACGAACGGGAGAATGCTCGATGTTGCCTTGTGTGAGCAGGGTCTTCTGGCGGGTCTCCAACTTGATGAGCTGCTCATCCACATACTGCCTGTGGGCACGAATCTCCTGAGCATTGTGCTTCCCAACATTGAAGCAAGCGAAGAGGCCCTGAGATAAGAAGTTGAAGATGCTCTTCTTCTTGCCGGGGGGAAGGTTCCCTCTGGATGACGAAGGTCCATGAGAAGAGGAGGGAGCCTCAAAAGTGGAAGGACCATCGGAAGAAGGTCCAGCTGAGGAAGGAGCTCTAGGAGGGGCATGCTTGCCCAACTTGAGAAGACGCTCGAGATTGCCCTTGTTTGGCTTATACCATGTGTGAGTCTTGTCGGTGAGAATGTTGACTTCGGCGACCTCACATATCATCTGAAAGATCCAAGGGGCATATTGGCAACTCTTGTTTGCGGACACGGAGCACACAATGATTTCTTCCCAAATGAAGTCAAACACACTAAATTCCTCGCGATCCAGTCCCATCCTCACAAGTACATCCTTGGCAATGTTGGAGATGTTGTAGTTGTCGCCTATCTTAGGAGTGAGAGTGTACCGGAAAAGTTGGTTCAACATCCTATAGACGGGCTTCATGCCATGGGTAGTGCCAAACTCAATCTTGCCATAGGCGACGCCATACATGAAAGCCATCTCACTGTCAAATGGGATCTCTCCACCATGAAGATTTGGGCGACCAAGATCTTCTTCACCAAATCCAAGAATTTGAGCGAACCTCTCATAAGAGACCGAGAGGGGCTTTCCTTGCAAGAGCCAATGGAAAGTCTTGGTTTCACGTCGGACATGGAGATTGGCATAGAATTGAGCAATCACTTCCTCATTCCAATCACAATTCATAGCCATAATAGAGGTCAACCCCTTTGCATGGCAAATATCTATGGCCTCATTGACGGTCGGAATGTTGAATGACCTCAAGCCTTCCCAATTGATGGACTTCATATCAATAGTCATGTGCTCCTTGCATAAGATGACCGATTCATACCAATCGGCATTGAACTTGAGCCAAAAGCGGATATCTGCATCAAACTCCTTTTGCCATAGAGCCGGATCGGAGTACCTTTGCTTATACACATCATGCGTCCCGCTCTTATAGTCAACCATCTTCATGATGCCCATTTGTGTGGCTGGACGAGGAGGACGGGATGGCCTAAGCACAAACTCCGCAAGAGTGGCTAAGGAGATGTCTTCGTAGTCGTCATAGTGGTCATCCGGTTCATGAGCTTGCTTGGTGCGTGCACAGTGACCTTGACTAGTGGAGCGACGAGGAGCAGCTGGAGAATTGGTGCGGCCACGACCACATGGGCGTTGAGCACTTGTGCCCACCTTCCTCTTCCTTTGAGCGAGAGGGACATCATCTTCATCGGAACCCTCTTGAACCACTTGCTTGCCAGCATGACCCATCTGAGAGGATGTGGAAAGATTGCATAAGATGGTTGAAAGGATTCGAGAAGAGTGGACCCATAACTTGAACTTCAGCCCACAGCAGGGCCCCTGCAGTCGGTACTACCGATCCAAGGATGGAATGATTCAACCAACAAAAGTTCTCAAGATCATAGGCATGAGTTCTAGGATGGATAAGAAGATGATTCCCTAAAGCATTGCTCCTAGAACCTACTACATTGAGAGATCGAGCGACAGGATTTTGAATGAGATACCTTGAGTTCTTCCTGCGCGAATCGAGGAACTCCCAGCGAGGATCGGATATTCCGAGGGATGGAGAGTCCAAGGAAACACCTAGCTTGAAGATTCCACAGTTGATCTTGGAGTTCCCTTTGAGGGATTTGAGAGAAGAGTAGAGAAGGGGGCGGCAACAGTCAAGAATGAGGAAACCTAGAACCGGCCGGCCCCTGGGGTCTTTATATATCCACGCGATTTCTCAGTATTACCGATGGGGGCTCGGTACTACCGGGGGTTCAGATAAATTCAACCCGTGAGTCCATATCGGTAGTACCGGCCCTGCCTCAGTACTACCGGGGGTCCTATCGGTAGTACCGATGGGGGCCGGTACTACCGCTGATTTGCAGAAATCCAATAGTAAGCTCATATCGGTACTTCTGGCCTTATGCCGGTAGTACCGAGGAGTTTTGAAATTCCAACAGTGAGATCATATCGGTACTTCCGACCTTGTGTCGGTAGTACCGTGGAATTAGAGATCCTTTTGAAAAGATGGGAAATCAGCAGAATTAGATAGAGAGATGATGCTAGGGACATGTAGAACAACCACAATGTTTGGTAATTAGGCACAATCAATCAAGCAAAGCAATAATCACCAAAAATCATGGAAAGAACCAAATTCTGTAAGACACACACAAAATTAAGAAAATAAAATATTTTTCTCTCTATCTAGGCATCAAACAATTTATGTGCAACAAGTCAAGCCAAGTTACGAGAATCCAAGATGTTTAGCTCACTTCTCAAAGCACAAAACCTTTGCTCGTCTAGAGGCTTAGTGAAGATATCGGGAAGTTGCCTCTCGGTGCTCACATGACGTAGAGCAATACCTCCCTTAGCCTCATGATCCCTTAAGAAATGATGTCGAATATCTATGTGCTTTGTTCTAGAGTGTTGGACTGGATTGTTTGCTAGCATGATGGCACTCTCATTGTCACACAAGAGTGGAATCTTACTAAACTCACAACTGTAATCACTCAACGTTTGCTTCATCCACAAAGTTGTGCACAAACACCGCCGCCACATACTCGGCTTGCCGTGGACAAGGCAACGATTTTGCTTCTTTGAGCTCCACGACACCAAAGACCTACCAAGAAATTGGCAAGTCCCGGTAGTGCTCTTTCGATCTACTTTGCAACCAGCATAGTCCGAATCGGAGTAGCCAAGTAAATCAAAAGTGGAGCCCTTGGGATACCACAAGCCAAGGTTAGGAGTGTGTACCAAATATCTAAAGATTCTCTTAACGCCATTAGATGACACTCCTTAGATTAGCTTGAAATCTTGCACACATGCACACACTAAGCATTATATCGGGCCTAGATGCACAAAGGTAAAGGAGGGAGCCAATCATGGAGCGAAATACCTTTTGGTCGACCGACTTCCCTTCTTCATTGAGATTAAGATGTCCATTTAATGCCATGAGAGTCTTGATGGACTTGGAATCGGCCATGTCAAATCTCTTGAGCATATCCTTCACATACTTGGTTTGACATAAGAAAGTCTCTTCCTTCAATTGCTTGATTTGAAACCCAAGGAAGAACTTCAATTCACCCATCATAGACATCTCGAATCTCTTGGTCATGATACTACTAAACTCTTCACAAAATTTATCATTAGTAGACCCAAAGATAATGTCATCAACATAAATTTGGCATACAAAGATATCATTTCCATTTCTTTGAATGAAGAGAGTAGAATCGGCTTTGCCTATCTCAAAGCCGTTCTTGAGGAGAAAATCCTTAAGGCATTCATACCATGCTCTAGGAGCTTGCTTGAGCCCATAGAGTGCCTTATGGAGCTTGTACACATGGTTGGGGAAGTTTGGATCTTCAAAGCCCGGTGGTTGATCAACATACACTTCTTAGAGAGGTCCATTCAAGAATGCACTCTTGACATCCATTTGATGGAGCTTGAAATCATGATGAGTAGCATAGGCCAAGAGGATACGAATTGATTCAAGCCTTGCTACCGGAGCATAAGTCTCTCCAAAGTCCAAGCCTTCAACTCGAGTGTAGCCTTTGCCAGCGAGCCCTGCCTTGTTCTTTGTGACGATACCAAATTCATCTTGCTTTTTCCTAAAAACCCATTTGGTGCCGATCACATTTTGCTTGGGTCTTGGCACCAACTCCCAAACTTCATTTCTCTTGAAGTTGTTCAACTCTTCCTCCATGGCAATAATCCAATCCAGGTCCTCAAGAGCTTGTTCCACACTAAGAGGTTCCAAAGAGGAAACAAACGAGTAAAACGCACAAAAATTTGACAATCTTGAGCGAGTTGTTACCCCTCTTTGGATACTCCCAAGTATGTTGTCGACGGGATGATCCCGTTGAACCATTTGATGGACTCTTGGGTGTGGTGCTTGAGATTGATGTTGAATGGGTCCATCATCATCATCTTCAACTTGTGGAGCTTCTACTTGAGCTTCACCACCTTGTTCTCCCCCTTGATCAAAGCCCCATCCATGATCGTCACCATGAACTTGACTCTCTTCTTGATGAACTTGAGAACTTGGTGGTTCCACTCTTGTTGATGATGATGGATCTTGATTGCTTGTGTCAACCGGAGCTTGAACTTGAACCTCACAAGGCATCACTTCACCGGTCCCCATTCTAAAGATTGATACACTTGGGGGTTCTTCATCATCTACAAGGTTTTCACTAACTTGCTCTCGTTGAGAGCCGTTGGATTCATCAAACTTCACGTCTACCGTGGTCTCAACACAACCGGTGGTTTTGTTGAAAACACGATAGGCATGTTCGTTAGTTCCATAACCGATGAGAAAACCTTCATCAACCTTGGATGCAAACTTTGAGGCTTTGGGTTTCTTGTTAAGTATGAAACACTTACACCCAAAGACCCTATAGTAGTGCACACTTGGTTTCTTACCAGTGATGATCTCGTAGGGGGTTTTGTTCAAGTATTTGTGGAGGTAGAGGCGGTTGGCGGCATGGCATGCGGTGTTGATGGCTTCCGCCCAAAATGAGTCCGGAGGCTTGTATTCATCAAGCATTATTCTTGCCGCTTCAATCAACGTACAGTTCTTCCTCTCAACAATACCATTTTGTTGAGGCGTGTATGGAGCGGAAAGTTCATGCTTGATGCCTTCTTCATTGAGGAACTCTTCAACTTGAGTGTTCCTAAACTCCGAGCCGTTGTCACTTCTTATGTTCTTAACCTTGAGCTCGAACTCATTTTGTACTCTCCTAATGAACTTCTTGACTACTCCCTTTGCTTCACTATTATCTTGCAAAAAAAATACCCAAGTGAAATGGGAAAAGTCATCAACAATTACTAAACCATATTTGTTACCACCGATGCTTATGTAGGCAATTGGTCCAAACAAGTCCATGTGTAGTAACTTTAACGGTCTTGATGAAGATAGGATGTTTTTGGCGGGATGATGCGCTCCAACTTGCTTCCCGGCTTGACAAGCACTACACAACCTATCTTTCTCAAAAACAACATTTGTTAGTCCTAGGATGTGCTCGTCTTTTTGAAGTTTGGCCAAGTTCCTCATGCCAACATGGGCTAGTCGGCGATGCCATAGCCAACCCAAGTCGGATTTTGCCACTAAGCAAGCCTTAGGGTCCACCTTTACTTTTGTGAGATCCACATAGTAAAGCTCTCCCCGTAGATGACCCGCAAAGACAATAGAGGAATCCTCCCTTCTAGAGACAGTCACACCCTCATGGGTAAAGAGACAATTGTAGCCTTTCTCACAAAGTTGTGAAACCGACAACAAGTTGTATCCTAATTCTTGAACATGATAAACATCTTCAATGGAATTAGTTGTTGAGATAGCAATTTTACCTAGACCGACCACATCTCCTTGACCATTATCTCCATATATGATAGTTTCCGTTGTGGTGTCATAATGATCAAGGGATGCAAATAAGCCTTCATCTCCGATCATATGATTAGTGGCACCACTATCAATCAACCAAGCGCTTCCACTGGAGGAGTAGGCCTACAGAATAAGTTTAAGCTTTTGGTTTAGGTACCCAAAAGGATTTGAGTCCTTGGAGGTTAGAAGCATAAACTTTTGGAACCCACACACTCTTCCTCATAGCCTTCATTGTGTAGGCCCCAACATACTTTACCACCATTTTACCATTGTGGTCCAAGGTCACAACATAGTCACAAGTGTAGTTTAGAGAGGGCTTGGGTTCAACCACATTCTTCGATGCCTTAGGTGGAGAATTAACCCCACCATATCCTTTTGTGGTGTTCACAACCTTTGGCTTGTCCTTTGTTGTGGTAGAGGTGGTGACTCCATGGGCAATGTCCATGATAGTGTTGAGGTAGCCTCCTTGTTCCACAAGGATCTCATGCCCTTTCACCACCACCCTACCATTGACCTTGTTGTTCTTGTAGTGCCCAAGTCCTTGCTTGTCAACCACCTTAGGAATGGACTTGGCACCGCTCTTGCCTTGAGTGATCAACATGTTCAAACGGGATATTTCTTTGTCTTTGCTCTTGATTTTCTCTTCAAGCCTTGCATGGTTAGTCTTGAGAGCATTTATATCAACATTAGAGCAAATAGAACACCCTTTGCTAGTGGAGTCACTAGAGTCAAGTGTTGCCTTAGGATTAGCCTTGGTGCTTTCCCAAAGAATACTATAGTTTGCCTCAAGATTTTTATGTTTATCCATCAAGCATGAATGGCTTGATTGAAGCTCACTATGAGTAGCCTTTAGGAAGCTAGAGATTCATTGCTAAGTGTAGTCTTTTGATATCCCCTTGTTGGAGTCATTGGCCAAGGACAAGTCCGTGGTCAACTTCTCCACCTTAACCGCCTCTTCGGCAAGGCGTCTTTCTAGAGCAAGGTTTCTTTCCTTCTCAAGGATAAGCAAGTCTTCTTGCTCATGGAGAGACACTTTTCTTTTCTCTAATTTCTCCAAAAGTCTTTTTATTTCCTTATAGCCCTTCTTACTAAATTGTTTTATCATGTTGGCCTCAATTTCTTCTTCATTGTCTATGTCATCTATGTCACTAGGTGTGGATGAAGAAGAGATGAGAGAGGATGAGGTGGTTGTTTCTTGTACCTTGCTCCCCCTTGCCATGAGGCAAAAGTGAGAGTTGTCCTCATCGTCGGAGAAGTTGTTGAAGAGGCGTGGTGAAGATGATCCTTGTGCCATGGCAATGGTTGCCATGCCTTGCTTCTTCGGCTCTTCATCTTCATCACTTGAGTCCCATTGTTGACCCACATGAGCACGACCTTGCTACTTGTTCTTGTACTCCTTGCTCTTCTCCTTGTACTTCTTCTCTTCCTCATTCTTGTTCTTGTTCTTGGGGCACTCGGCAATGAAGTGTCCATACTCTCCACACTCATAGCATTTGCGTTGTGACTTCTTCTTTCTTTCATCACCGCCTTTCTTGGATGCCCTTGACTTCAAGAATTTCTTGTATTTCCTTATGGCAAAGGCGGTTTCTTCATCCGTGCTTCCTTCCTCACTTGTATCTTCATTCTTGTTCTTGGAGGATTTTGGCTTAGCTTCCACCGCTTCGCTAGAGCTAGCATTGAGGGCTAAGCTCTTATTCACCTTCAAACTTAGCGACTTCTCCACATCTTGATCAACTAGCTCTTGATGCAAGATCTCACCAAGAAGTTGATTGGGAGTCATCTTGTAATAATTTGGATCTCTTCTTATCATTATTGCTAGATTTGTGTTCTTCGGAGTGAAAACTCTTAGCAACTTCTTTGTGACCTTGGAGTCTTCCCAATCATCACTTCCAAGTGCTCTAATATCCGAGACAAGGAGCATGAGTCTATCATACATTTCTCTCACGGTTTCTCCATCCTTCATGAAGAATAGTTCAAGCTCTCCGTTGATCAAGTCAATCTTCCCTTGTCACATGCGGTACCCTCATGTGCCTCCTTGAGTGTGTCCCAAATCACCTTGGCAATTTGATGTTCCGGCAAACTTGTTGAATTCTTGAGCACACAAGGATCCTGTGATGACTCTTGTTGCTTGCACATTGCGGTGGAGGTCTTGCTCATGCTCCATTATGAGGGCTTCTCCTTCGACGGGGATTGTCACACCTACACACACAATCTTCCAAAGAGAAGGGTGAAGCCCATAAAGGTGCATTTGCATATCATAAGCCCATTTGGGATAGTCTTTCCCATCGAAGTGGGGAGGCTTTCCCAAATGTACGAAATATAATTTTTCATTAGGATGATTGCCTCGAAATTGCGTGTAGGTGTGCGGCACTTCGTAGAAGCCGGAGTGAGTGTACTTGGCTTGCTCCTTCTTGATCATCTTCTTGAGGAGCTTCTTGACCATCTTCTTAGCCTTCTTCTTCTTAGCCTTTCTTTTCTTCTTTGCCGCTTTCCTTGCCGCATCATCATCATCCTTGACATCTTCATCGCTTGAGTCGGAGTCCGAGTCGGAATCGGATGAGGAGTCATCGGAGCTCTCGATGTTGGATGGTGTGCGACTTGGCGCCTTCCCGCTGAGATCACCGGTTTGGGCTACCTTGAGCTCTCTTTCTTGAGCTTTCTTGGCGGCGATCTCTTCGATGGTTGGGTTGCCTCCACTCTCCAACATCTTGATCCCTTAGCGGTTAAGCCTAAATCAAGGGATTAGGCTCTGATACCAATTGAAAGGACCTTGTGATGCCTAGAGGGGGTGAATAGGATCACTTCAAATTTCTGAAATAAATGCAGCGGTTAAAACAACTGCGGATTACTCGGGTCGTCTTAACTCTGGGGGCTCGGTACTTAGTCTAAGACAGTCTACTACCGACAGAACAGAGGTTTCTAAAATGAAATTTGAAATGCGCGACGATCCTAGCAATTCTACTTGAATCAAGAGTTAAGTTTAGAAGCTAAGAACCTCCTGCAACCACAGATATGAGTTGGAACACAACCAAGAGATAAATCGAGCACGAACAAGCTCTAGGGTTAGAAAAAATGCAAAGAACTCAAGCAAGCAAAGGAGACACAAGATTTAATCCGAAGTTCACTCCCACAAAGGAAGCTACGTCTCCATTGAGGATCCCACAAAGGGAGGGCTATCACCAAGAGCCTCTTTGCCTCTCCCAACCCCCACAAAGGAAGATTGGTACTCACTAAGAATTCTCCACCAAGGAGAGGGTAATACAAGCGATCCGGGTGCTCCACACCAAGAGGGCACTCAGCGGGAGGCGCCTAACCAGTCTAGAAGCAAGCTTCAAGAGTAACAAACACGAATCGATGCGGAGATGCTTCAAGTGCTCTTGAGATGAGGGAATTCGAAGGGACTCTCAAAAGCTTCTCAATCTCACTAGAATCCTCCTCCAGCAAACCAAACCCTAGCTCAAAGGAATCAAGTCTTGGCTCTAGGAGGAGGGAGAAGTGGTGTGAATGCTCAAGTGTGTTTTTGTCTGTGGTTGGTCAAGAATGAGTGAGGGAGAAGAGAGGCTATTTATACTTAAGCACGAAAACTAGCCTTGTGCAAAACTCGGGACCCTCGGTACTTCCCAGCCTCTGCCCAGTACTATCGAGGGTGCCGAAAAACTCGACAGTGAAGCTTTATCTCTACCGACCCAGTGGTCAGTACACCGAGGTCCGCTAAAACTCGCCATGAGCCCATCTACTAGACCCTAGGTCGGTGGTACCGACAAAAGCTGAGAGGATAAGGAAAGAATAGCAAGCGTGCTCGTGTCGACTCGGGTTTCCTCTCACTCACTTAGGTCATCTCCTTAAGCACTTTAAGCATCTCTTGGCGGTCAATTCGCATCCCCCTTTATAGTACTATGTTTCCTATACTCAAATTCAAAATTAAAATAAATTTAAGCCTTGACTTGAGTTGAAAATGCCGATTTGGAGTTGGGGCAAACCATGATTTTCAATTAAGTAAATCCTACACACATCTCATTCAATGATTAAATACAACAAATTGTGTTTGTCACCATCACCAAAATAATTAGGGGCCAAGATGCACTTTCTAGAGGAGAGAGTTTGCCCAAGTCTTAAGGGCTTTCGCGGTTTGATGGAGCTTGTGACCAAGACGGTGGAAGGGTTCGGTATGATCCGTCTGTGCATTCCTAGCTTGGGCCACCGTGTCGTGGAAGCGCGGTAGTTTTGACCAGAAGTTCTCGAATTTGAAGGGTCTTGCACCGATCCCCCGCTTGGTCTGCCGTGAGGGCAAAGGCGTTTCGGAGTGGGTGGGACGATAGCGCGTGAAGGCCATGAGTCAAAGTCATATCCCAACTTTGGTTGCGGAACCGTCGAGACACACTAAAGGCGCGCCATTACTCGTGTGAACCTCCTGTTTTGCAAGTTTATCTCCTTCAGCTGACAGTGCTCGAGCGTTTGTCAAAAGCGCCGCATAAGGTTGGGATTTAGGTTCCTTTTGTTTTTGTCCCTTGCGCGGTAGATTAGGTTGAAGTCACCAAGAAGGAGCCACTTGTCGGCAATGTCCGGAGTTAGGCTACATAGGTGGTTCAGGAAAGGAATCTTTTCCGCTCGTCTCGAGGGGCCGTACACTCCGGTAAGTAGGAATGATGTCAAGCAGGAACATAGGGTGATGTTTGCCGAAATAGAGTACCGGCTAATTATGACGTTTGAGACGTCAACCTCAAGGTCATTCCATAGCAGAAGGATGCCTCCTCTAGTTCCGACCGCTGGCTTGAAAGCGAAGCGGTTTAATTTGTAAGCTCCGAGGAAGGCCGCAAGAGGCTGATCGATCATGCTCAATTTCGTTTCCTGGAGGCAAACAAGATGGCAAGGTGTGGCGGCAATGGTCTCGTGCACAGCTAGACAGCGCGCTACCGCGTTGAGGCCTTAGACGTTCCACGAGATTAATTTGAGATCCTTGTGTTCCATTTAAACAACGAATGCAGCTCGTGGTCGGGTAGGATGCGTGGGAGATGACGACATCGATGATGATTAGATAGAATAGCACGTAATACATAAGCCCGAGGGTCGAAGCTAGCAGGACGGAGTATGAAGTAAGCCCGAAGGTCACAGCTAGCAGGGCAGATTAAACAGAAGTCTCTAAACGGAAATGACGTTATGAACGAAATGTTGTGCTGATACATTTGAAATGAAGGGGTCACAAAGCACCGCGCCGTCGGTCCTCGTGCCGCCTGCGGCGTCGCAGGTCTGGGCCTCCCCCAACAGGTCGTATAAGCACGCCGTCTGCGTTGGCGTCGTCGTGCCGATGTCGAAGATGGCCGGCAAGCGCCACGATGTCTTGGCCGGCGAGGCCCTCGGAACTTGGCTATGAACTCCTACAGGACCTCATCGATCATCTTGTTGTCGTTGTTGCCCTAGGCCCAGCGGTGCGGTTGCGCGCTTGACAGCCGAATGAGCGGCTTGCCGGCAGTCTCGGCCCGCGATATGTCATGTCGGCGAGCGCTGGCCGACGTGGTCGGCGCCGGCCGGGAGCAGGGTGCCGGCGGTATAGAACGAGGCACTCACGCCCCGCTCCTCGGGAGGTCGCCCTGATGGTCGTCGTTCCTCGTTGTCGGCGGCTCCTGCATCTGGGTCATCTCCGCGCCCGTGTGAAAGGACCTTGATGCCGCCTAGAGGGGGATGAATAGGCGAGACGACCAAATAAAACTTTTCCCCAAAACTTGAGCTTCACTGACACAGGTTAGGACCGCCGCCAGTTAGACCACCTGCATGAGCGAGGCGGGCTTTAGATCGGGTCTGGAGACCGCCTTCACCCAATGAACATGCAAAAGACAACTCAAAGCTTCTCTTGACTTCTAACAAGAACCTAAGTTCTTGAGTGGCCCCTGTAGATGATCACAAGCAGGGTAATGATCCCTGCACTCAAAGACAAGCACACCCAAGTATATCGAGTGGAAGCAAAGTAAATATGCTAGAAATCAAAGCGAGTGAGGCAAACCACAAAGGAGAGTCGAGGATTTGTTTCCCAAAGTTCACCGCCCACTAAGGAAGGGCAGCTCAAGCGTTGAGGAGCTTGTAAGGGAAATCTCCCATAACAAGCTGGGTCTCTTTCAACCGCTTTCCTCCTTTCCACTAAGGCGATCTTTACCACGAAGAGGCAAGATCACAACCCTCACAAACTTGCCGCTGCTCACCACAACCTTGGGAGCTAGCCGGCGACGCCTAGCCGTCTAAGAGGCGAACCTCCAAGAGTAACAAATGCTTCAAAGGCTTTCCGACGAACCACAAGTGCTCAAGCTATGGGATGCTCTTGCTCGACTCACACAAGCTCACAAAGGCTTAAACTCTCAACCCAACACTAGGATATGACTTGAATTGCAAATCTCACAAAGAGAGGGTTGGGGAGTGTTTCTATGGCTTTGGCTTATGAAAAAGGGAGCACCTCGGCAACCCTAGAATCGTGACCCCAACAAGTGGAGCTCGTGGGGTACTTATACCCCTCACAAGGAAAACTAGCGTTAGAACTCCGCTGGCAGACTGGTCGGTGGCGTTAGACGCCCGGCCCGGTTGAAAACTAGCTAACTGCCAGGCTGATTAGGACTCAAGGAGAGAGCCCCAAAACCCTTCTCTTCTCACAAGCACTCCAACACGTGTTGAAGTGGCTAAGGATGGGTTAGAGGTTTGTTAGACTACTCGGGAACTCTCTCAAGGCTAATTCACTTAGGTCAACTAATGAGCACTTTTGATCTTTTGTCTTAGAGCTAGTGTTGCATCCCTCTTGATAGTACGGCATCCCTAAACTCAAGAATAAATATAAAGCGGGTTGATCACTTGAGCTTGTAGATCTTCAATCTTGCCATACTTTTGCAATTCCAACTTGAGGGCTTTTAACATAGCCGATGTCTTGAGCAAATCCATACTTGAGCTAGTGACTTAGGATTTTCCTTTTGCATAAGAGTGCTCACTTTAATCCTTAAGTCACTCCATATTGTCAATCATAACTTATTGATGTGTTGCATTGCTTCCCTCGGTTAAGGCTTGGATATGATACTTGGAGACCCACGGATGCTAGAACTTTACCTTAGCAAAACACTAATGGCGGCCGGCCAAGACCCCAAAGATTGCTTAGTCCTCACCCTAGACACCTCGGTTGATCTCTTCATCACTTACCCAATCCACTTTGAGTTCCAATTTGCTTCATCCTTAATTAAATTCCATTTGAAAATCCGCTCAAATGCTTGTTCTCGATTGACAACGAATATGCAAGCTTCCTTTTAAGGACCATTAAGTTTACACTCATCCTCGTGTCCTCTTTCAATTACCACATGAAGCCTTGCACTTTATCTTGATAAACATTACCAATTTTCTTTATATGATCCCTTTTATTTTTAGTCAAGCTACCACATTCCTTTGAGACAAGTAATTCATCTTCGCAAAATATCCCCAAAATATAAATCCACTCATTGCTTGACATTAACCAAATTTGCATAAGGATCATTCACATATTTTTCTTCTCCAATCATTGTGAGCCATATAATATTCATCCAAAATAAATACAATAGTTGCTCATGAATATCTAATCAAAACCTGCTCACAAACTTAGACAAATACATTAGTCCTTTAATCGTTTTGTCATTCAATTCACCAAAATCCACTTAGGGGCCTAGATGCACTTTCAATCTCCCTTTTGGTGATTGATGACAACTCGATTAAAGCTTACAAATAAACGTTTAAGTGCATTTAATTCTTAGATATAGCTAGAGCTCCCCTCAACGTGTGCTTTGAATGGAATTTTCAAAATTGGCCTCAAATGCCAAAAGCACGTATTAGAAAGTGAAAACCATGAGAGCTCCCCTATATCATAGAATTAGTGGAGTGCTAGAGATGTGTGTGACAAAATAAAATAAAACCGTGATGCATATGGCATGATAAGCATTCAACAAAGAGAGGTGTGTGTCTTTGTTTGGGCGGGCGGTTTGACCGGGGTTGCAGGCAGTTAGACCGCCTCCCCGCTCAGCCTACACAAAACATTCTCAATTAATCCATGCATCACAAACTATCACAAATGTCACTTAGGATACATAAATAAGTTCTACATACCCAGTAGCACACAAACAAATACTCAAGTCCACAAGATAAAGTAGAGATCCATTTATTACGGACCAAGTCTCAACTCTCGACTCACAGGACAGGCGGTTAGACTGCCTACCCGTTAGACCGAACTAGGAGATGAACACAAAGCTTTAATCCAATTCTTCTCCCCCTTTGTCATCAAGCATCCATAAAGGGCCTGGAGAAGATGTTCGCTGCCAAGTCACTTCTTCGCCACCTATCCCAATTGCCTCTCCTGTTTGGATCTTCAAATAGGCATACACAAGAGAAATGAGATAACAAAGAGCTAGATATGAAAAAATTTCAGAATAGAGAGATGAGTGATTTTTCCATACCATAGGATGTGGCAGTTGATCAAAGAATTCATGGGAGACACGTCGCCCATTCCTCATTCGATGGAGGAGCAACCCAAGGTGGAGGGCCACCGCATCACCCTCAAACATAGTATCAAAACAAGTGGGTGGTGGAGGAGGAGGAGCCAAGGAGGAAGAAGCACCAATATCCGATCCAAAGTTGCTTCTATACCGATAATAGAGATCGGAGTTGAGAAGCTTTGCACCCTATCATCACCGAGGGTATCTCAACCTCATGGAGGATGGTGAGATAGGAGATCTAGGAGGCTGAATACGGCTTGAGTATGAAGAGCCTTCATGGTATCCCTCATCTTCTTATTCTTTTTCCTCTCCTCTTGCTCGGCAACTTCTATGTCTCTCTGTGTCTTGCACATACCAAGGAAGATCTTGATCTTTCGAGCGGGAGCTATGTTTATTTCTCCCCAGGCGAACGCCTCCATGACTCTGCTGGCGCCTCCTTTCTTCAAATATTGCTTGCTCCTCTTGCTGATCATCCTGTGGAGATGGGACCCTCACTGTCTTGCTAGGCTTTGGTTGCAAAGGCGATGCTTAGTGTCATTAGGATGAGCTCTTTGTGTGACTTTTGATAATGTAGCTAATGTAGGGCCATAGCTACACAACCTTTGTGGATTTTCTGAAGAATTCTTTATTTCTTGCCACAAAAAGTCACCAACATGAAATGTCGGCTCACCGGGCTTCATGGCAACCATCAAGTTCCTCTGAAAAGCAGTGATATCCGAAGTGTTGCCATCCCTAGGCGTGAGAGTCTTCCTGAACAGACGATTGAGCATCGAATAATATGTGTATAAACCCTTCACATGTCCCTAACATCCCTTGCATTCTGGGGTACATAAAAAGCCATCCTCTTTGCCTCAAGCGGACCCTCATCATGGAGCTTAGGAGGAACCATCATTTGGTAATCTAAACAAAGTGAGAAAACTAGAGAAAGAGAGCTGGTGGTTTTCACCCTCAGTCATCCAAAACATAGCCCTCTCACTTTGCCCATTCTCATTTAGCACATAGCCAAAATAAATTGTCGCATAAAACTGGGCGATGAGCTCCTTGTTCCAATGTTGCTTAAAGCCCATGAGGACCTTAATCCCTTTCTCCTCACAAGCTGAATCACCTCATCAAAGATAGGATTATTTTTCCTCTCCATAAACTCCCAATCAACATCTTGAGCATCGTTGGTGATTTTGCCCTTTCTACCGATAATGATGGGCGTGGTGTTGTAATCTACTAAAAAGATGGTCTCCAAAATCATGTAATCTATAGCAATCCTAGCCTCATTAGCCGGATTGACTCTTCTCAACTTCACCCACGATGTCCCCATCCTGATAATAATCAATAGGTCCTCTGTAGGAAGGATAGTTGGGCTCTCTGATATAAGGCCTACCAAGCTGCTAATTACCACCCCTCTGTTCCTCTTCCTCAACACTATCACCATCACCGCCATCACCTCCTCCTTCAACTCCCTACCTTGGACCTCAATTAATGAGTGGGATCCTCCACATCATCATCACTACTCTCCACTCTGTCACTCATCTCAATGTCATCACCATAGTAGACAGGTGGTGGCTGCTGTCCTCTAGGCCTCAAATTATGCATGCTTGGACCGAGGACGTCCCGGCATCACCACTGCTTCTTTTCTTCCTTTTAGTTCCGCACCTTGGCATTGCTGCTGTCCTGGATCACAAGATGTGAAACAAAATTGTATAAGACACCAGGAACAAGGTTGGCTAGAATGAGCGTCGAGGCTCGGCATTCTAGAGCGATTGGCACAAAACTGGCCAGGGCAGTTAGACCGCCCGGGGCTTAGACCGCTAGCCGTGGGTTTGAGCCAATGGCTCTTTCGCCAAAACACAACACGGATACAAGGATATTGAAATTCTTGTTCATGAGACGATTCTAGATAAAGGAGATTAAATACATGCGAGAAAACAAAGTTTTGGGCGGACATTAGAGCGGTTAGACCGCCAGTTTTGAGTTCATGTCAATGTACTTAACAAAATTGAACCAAACTCTAGGAATGTCTTCTAGGGGTTGCCAGGTGATGTTCTACCAAAGGATATTCAAAGCTACTCATGGAGTTGATAGATCGGGCAAAAACAACATTTGAATACCTTTGGAGAGATGAAACCGAGATGAAATCCAAAGAACCGGGTGGGAAACCGATTCAGCCGCCTTAGGAGAGCACTTTCCACGGATTGGATTTGATTTTTGGTGGAGGAAGCTTCAAATCTCCATGGGAGAAGGAGTTTGAGGTGGAGAGGGAGAGGAGGTCGAGTTGGGGACGAATGTCTCTGCTCTTGGTCATTGGAGAGAAAAGGAGGAAGGAAAGAGTTAAGGAGCATGGACTCACGTTGGAATGAAAAAGCAGAAAATCCCGTGACCCCCGGTCTAACCGCCCTACGGACCCGGTTAGACCGCCCCCCCCGGACTGAGGGGAAAAGACGAGAGGATAAGATTCCATGCCCCCTTTTTAACTTTAGACCTCCGGATATCCTGATTTTGCGCTAAAGGATGAATTTGAGGCGGGGATAAACTGGTAGTGTTAGACCGCCTTACCCCTGCTAAACCGCCTCTTCCAAAATTCATCCAGAGACCCTTTATCGGTAGTACCGAGGTAGGGTCGGAAGTTCCGAGGAACACTTTTCCGGCCTTAGAGGATTTGATCCTTGATTTCCATAGAATATTTGGATAAAAGATATATAGATGAATTTGATCCAAATTTAACAAATCTTAGAAGAACATGAGATAATCCAAATAATTCACATTCTTGATTCTTCCAAGAGTGATTGAGAGAGAGAGATAAAGATATGGATTTAGAGATGAATTATGGACTTGAGTAACATATCACCACTTGTGACTAGCCATCAAACAAACAAGGGAACTATAGTCACAAATGGATCAATAGGATCACAAAGACCAAGAACCAAATATTTTCAAATTAAGCACACTTCCTACACATGCTAGTTGGATTTTGAAAAATCTTTCCTATACCACAAAGTGCATGCATCCTCATCAAGTAAATCACCTCTTTAGTATATTTAGCTCATACCCTACTCAAGAGACATTCACACGACACCAAGTCGAGTTTATGTGAAGGTATCAACCAAATATCTAGAGAGGCACACAAAAATTCACTTGAAGCAATTACATGCTAAGATGGTCACACTAGCATGGTATAATGGCCTAGATGCATTTCGGTATTTAAAGAGGTTCATGAGGACATACCTTTGCCTTTAGACCATTTGAATTTGTGCATAAGTAAATTTATGGAAAGGCTAGCTCTTACTTGATTCTTTAAGATTTAGTAGTGAAGTCAAGAGCTTGCTAATGATGCACAAATACATGAGACTACAAGTTCACTAGAAGAAATTGTTAGTCCCACAAATGACACAACCTTTGAAGTAAACTCCCCCTCAATTAGTGCTTAGAGAATTTTGAATTTCTCAAACTTAGCACGTAGTTCAATTACGAACAAGGGAGATTGCTTCAAAGGTGGGTCTTATAAAATGATTTATCAAATTGAATTATGCCAAGAATCTCATTACCATTGCCTTGAATC
Source organism: Cenchrus purpureus (assembly GCA_022644695.1). Taxonomy (NCBI): domain Eukaryota; kingdom Viridiplantae; phylum Streptophyta; class Magnoliopsida; order Poales; family Poaceae; genus Cenchrus; species Cenchrus purpureus. The sequence goes on from CP053460.1 coordinate 117,213,294, forward strand.
ACCAAATGTTGAAGATCGGCTCCATGTCGGGTCACCCGGGCCAAGGGGTCGGGTCACCCGGCAGCCTCCAGAGACGCCTAGGGTCACCCGGTCTGGGGCGGTCACCCACCAAAGACATTTTGGGAGGCGTTAGACCGCCTGCCCTTTGTCCTTTTGGTGATCTTTCTTTTGTCCAATGATAAGCCTCTTTAATACCTAAATAAGTTCTCGCAAAGTTTATCACAACAAATGCTCTTCTAGAGAGCCATTAGGAGCATCGAATGGTATGAGAGAATAAAATTATGAAAGTGTCAAGGTCACTTCCTCATGCTTCACAAACTAGGTCTAGTGATCCATGAGTGTTCACAAAGAACTAAGAGTGACCAAGGCACAACCTAAGTACTAGTTACCAAGATTGCATTGGTTGAGTGATTTTCACTTTCTAGTCCTTCTCATGGCAAGGTATCAAATAATCAATTCTTTCTTCATTGCCATGACTTCAATGCAACTCGATCAACCCACAAGCTCAAAAAGACTTTTTGGTACCCAACACTTGTTGGGTCCTACAAGGTTAGTCACAAGATGCTTAGGAACCCAAATGGCCCTTGTACTAATTTGAGGTGAACTAATCATCCTCATAGTACAAGTGCCAATCTTGTCATTCCTAAGCTTATGAAAATCATAATGGACAAGGTTGATTGAGGAGTGTTACCATTTGGACAATCCTTGCCCAAGTTACCCTTCTCACGACAAGTGTAGCAAATGGCTTTGGCACTTCTAGGCTTGAGATCCATTTCTTGTCTTGTCTTGGCTTGCATGGAGGCTTCTTGCTTGAAGGGTGGATTTTCTTCTCCTCGCTTGCAGGTTCTTCAAGTGTTGGCGGACCGGTCTAATCAGGCGGTTTGATCACGGTCAAGACCCGACTTGTGGGCAATCCACGGTAGGTGACCCTTCTCTTTGCATATGATAGCACAATCTCCTTGGTGGATCTTCTTCTCTTCTTGGAGATTGTTTCTTGAGCCTTGAGCTTGGTGGAGCAATGTGAAGTGGCATGCCCCTTCCCTTTCTTGAATCTTGCTTTTGTTGGTCTTGATGTACATTGTTGAGGAGTTGAGCTCGTGACGGTTGAACCCTTCTCAAGCTTCTTCACCATGTCATCACGGTTATCTTGAGGAGGTTGCACTTTGCTCTCTTCCTTCAACACATACAAGTCTCTTTTAAGCTTTTGACCTCTTGCTTGAAGTTCATCATTTTCTTGGGCAATGAGGTCATCACAAGATTCTACAAATACATGATCAATGCTAGATTGGCTTGCTTGAGAACAACAAGGTTTAGTACAAGCAAATTCATTATTGACAAGTGAGCATGTGCATGTGGGTGTGAGAGGTTGAAGAATTTCTTGATGAAACAACAACCTCATGAGCAATTTCTAGTGAAGCATATGAGTCCACAAGCTTCTCATGAGAACACTCAAGTTCCTTGTGAGTTGCTTGCAAAGCCATATGCTCACTAGTGAGCTTTGCTAGTTGAGCTTCTAGCACATCATTGGCTTCTTCTTCTACCTTAGCTCTACATGAAAAGGATTTGATATCATGATCATATTTGTTAGCCAATGATTCATACTTACAAACCAAGGAGGTGAGTTCGATTTGAGAAGTTCAAGTTCTCTTGTCGGAGAGCTTGAGGCTTCATATTTTGACTCTTCTCTCCCTTGGCTGCCTCTTCTTCTTGCTCTTCTTCTCACGAGGGAAGCGCCTTCACCATAGTAGGTTGAAGCATATCCGTCTTAGAACGCCTGGGGCGGTTTGACCGCCTCCCCGAGAGGCTCCACCTCGCTTTTCTTGCCTCTTTCTTCTTGAGGATTGATGCTTGATGATCAGTTGACGTTGTAGAGGTTGTAGGGCACATCTCCACTAGTTCATCTTCATCATCACTCTCAATTTCATCTCATTTGGTGTGTACTATCTCAAATAGTAATTCCCAAATGAGATGAGCATCTTCACTAATTTCTTGCTCTTTAGGATGAGATGCTTTAGTTCTCTACATACACAACTACACAAAAGGTTAGTAATAACGGACATTGAGTCGCTTATTCTCCAATTCCTTGAGAGACACATGTCTCATCCTCAGGAAGGATACTGCAACCATAATGCCCTCGGTGGGACCCAAAACCTTAAGTGCAATGAGAACATTGAACGCCAAGAAGAGTAGTTTGAGCCATCTAGAGCTAGATGCTCAAACGATACCTCACAAGTAGTCGACATCGAAAAACTCCAGCGGTTAGGCTCGAAACCGAGCACCAAGCTCGATACCAATGAAAGGACCTTGATGCCGCCTAGAGGGGGTGAATAGGCGAGACGACCAAATAAAACTTTTCCCCGAAACTTGAGCTTCATCGACACAGCGTTAGACCGCCCCGGTGCATCGAGCAGCCGAGGGGGGCGGTTAGATCGTCCGGGCGGTTAGACCGCCCACCCAGTGAACCTGCAAAAGATAACTCAAAGCTTCTCTTGACTTCTAACAAGAACCTAAGTTCTTGAGTGGCTCTGTAGATGATCACAAGCGTGTGATGATCCACTGCACTCAAAGACAAGCACACCCAAGTAGATCGAGGAAGCAAAGTAAATATGCTAGAAATCAAAATGAGTGAGGCAAACCACAAAGGAGAGTCGAGGATTTGTTTCAAGTTCACCGCCCACCAAGGAACGGCTACCTCCGTTGAGGAGCTTGTAAGGGAAATCTCCCAGAACAAGCCGGGTCTCTTTCAACCGCTTTCCTCCTTTCCACTAAGGCGATCTTTTCCACGAAGAGGCAAGATCATAGCCCTCACAAACTTGCATTGCTCACCACAACCTTGGGAGCTAGCCGACGACGCTTAGCCGCCAGGAGGCGAACCTCAAGAGTAACAAATGCTTCAAAGGCTTTCCGACGCGAACCACAAGTGCTCAAGCTATGGGATGCTCTTGCTCACTCACACAAGCTCACAAAGGCTTAAACTCTCAACCCAACACTAGGATATGGCTTGAATTGCAAATCTCACAAAGAGAGGGTTGGGGAGTGTTTCTATGGCTTTGGCTTATGAAAAACAGCAGGGGGAGCACCTCAGCAACCCTAGAACTAGCATCCCCAACAAGTGGAGCTCGTGGGGTACTTATTCCCCTCACAAGGAAAACTAGTTAGAACCCGCTTTGAAAAACTAGCTGGTTGGCTTCCCGCCAGGCTGGTTAGACCATACTGGCGCAGAGAGCCCCAAAACCCTTCTCTCTTCTCACAAGCACTCCAACACGTGTTGGAGTGACTAAGGTTGGGTTAGAGGTTTGTTAGACTACTGGGAACTCTCTCAAGGCTAATTCTCACTTAGGTCAACTAATGAGCACTTTTGATCTTTTGTCTTAGAGCTAGTGTTGCATCCTCTTGATAGATACGGCATCCCTAAACTCAAGAATAAATATAAAACTGAGTTGATCACTTGAGCTTGTAGATCTTCAATCTTGCCATACTTTTGCAATTCCAACTTGAGGGCTTTTAACATAGCCGATGTCTTGAGCAAATCCATACTTGAGCTAGTGACTTAGGATTTTTCCCTTTTGCATAAGAGTGCTCACTTTAATCCTTAAGTCACTCCATATTGCCAATCATAACTTATTGATGTGTTGCATTGCTTCCTCGGTTAAGGCTTGGATATGATACTTGGAGACCCCACGGATGCTAGAACTTCACCTTAGCAAAACACTAATGGCGGTAGGCCAAGACCCCAAAGATTGCTTAGTCCTCACCCTAGACACCTCGGTTGATCTTTTCATCACTTACCCAATCCACTTTGAGTTCCACTTTGCTTCATCCTTAATTAAATTCCATTTGAAAATCCCGCTTCAAATGCTTGTTCTCGATTGACAACGAATATGCAAGCTTCCTTTTAAGGACCATTAAGTTTACACTCATCCTCGTGTCCTCTTTCAATTACCACATGAAGCCTTGCACTTTAACTTGAGAGAATTACCAACTTCTCTTTATATGATCCCTTTTTATTTTTAGTCAAGCTACCACATTCCTTTGAGACAAGTAATTCATCTTCGCAAAATATCCCCAAAATATAAATCCACTCATTGCTTGACATTAACCAAATTGCATAAGGATCATTCACATATTTGTCTTCTCCAACGTGAGCCATATAATATTCATCCAAACATAAATACTTCAATAGTTGCTCATGAATATCTAATCAAAACCTGCTCACAAACTTAGACAAATACATTAGTCCTTTAATCATTTTGTCATTCAATTCACCAAAATCCACTTAGGGTCCTAGATGCACTTTCACCGTGCCGGTGACCTCCTCCATCTGGTGCCCCTCCGGCGACTGCTAGAGCCCCTCGAGGTGCAGCTCTAGGTTGGTCAGCGCCGTGGCGACGTCGTCTACCAAGGACGTCGGGGCAGTGTTGCCCAGCGCCGTCGCCCGTGGTGTCCGTAGGGAGCGCCGGATGTGCTCGAAGACGTGCGCCACTGGCACAGGGTCCGGCGCGGACCAGGCTGCATCCCCTGCAAAACGGAGTTGGACACAGTCGAGGGTTCTGTAGAGGTTGGTGATGAAGTTCGCGTCGTCGGAGCCATAGACGTTGCTGGTGCGGGTCGTGTTCCGCAGGGCTTCAGCGAACAAGGCGCGCCTGGATTCGGTTGTCTTCTCAACGGCTGGGCCGCCTCCTCCATGGCCCCGGTACGTGTAGGGTGTCGCGGCTGGGAGCGGGACCGGTCCTGTCGGATCGGACCTTCTTCGTCGAAGCCCAAGAAGGAAGCCCCGGACATCCCTCCATGGCCCGGGTGGTCGTAGTCGCCACCGTCATCCTTGTCGTCATCGTGCCAGCGGAACGGCCAGGAGAAGAGGTTCTTGCAGGTATACTGGTCGTTCCCGCGGCTCAGCTCACGACCGCGTTCCGGTCTGTCGCGGTCGTCCCGCGCTTGAGAGTCGCGATCGCCGTGTCGCGAACGCGCGCGCCGCCCCTGGTGTCGTGGTCGGGGTTGCGGCTGTCGCGCCGTCGCGCATGACCGTGTCTCGGTCGCGGGCGCCCGTGAAGTCCCGCTCGGAACGCCGGTCAGCGCGCGCCCCACTGGTGTTGCCGCGCTCACTTTGCCTGTTGTCGCCCCCGTTGTTGTGCTCCTGACGCATCTGCGGCGGCCGCGGTAGCTTGGTCGGGAACCTTGCACGCGCAGTCGGTGGGAAACCGTCGACGAGGCCGTATCGCCAGTCGTAGCGTCGGCGGATGGGGTTGAAGTCTGCTGGGTTGTCTATCACCGCTTGCAGGTCCTTGGCCGCCGCCGTGTAGTCCTCCACCAGCGGCATGTGGATGAAGACCTCGTAGCGAACCCCTTGGAACCAGGGGTCCGCCGGTGGCTCGGACGTGGAGATGAAGGCCGCTGAAGAGCTGTCGATCGGCTTGTGCGTGAAGCTCAGCCAGACCTTCTTCGGGATCCTGTCCGGGTCCCTCGTCTAGGCCCAGAGCTCGATGTGGCGTGTGTCCGCCGGCTGGACGAGGTCGGTGACGATGCTCTGCAATGCACAACGGTGGCCGATGACCCTCTCAACAATGTCCGGCGTCCAGACGTGGGAGGGGATCCCGTCCAGGCAGAGCCGCACCCTGTAGAAGATCCTGAAGGCGAGTGCGTTGGAGAGGCTGCGCCATGGGCGCACGATGTCGATACCTACGCCTCGGAACCGCCTTGATCTCCGCCGCCGCCGCATGGTGGGCATGCATGAAGCGGATCAAGTAGGGCTCTGGCTGGTGGAGCGTGACGGTGACGTCGCCCTGCTGCAGCTTGAGGTCGTCGGCGATCAGCGCCGATGTCTCGGCGGCGTTGCGGCGATGCATTGCATAGGGGCGAGTGCAGGACTCCCGGCCCTTGGCGTGCGTCGTGGGCGAAGGAGTTGGGGACGACCATCTCCTCCTCCGGCCGGTTCCGGATCCCCACAGCCCATGTCAGATGGTGGGGGCGGCGGGGCGGTGGCGGTGGCGGGCGGAGGAGGAGAGGTGGGTGACACTCGCCCGTGCCCGGCGGAAGCAGAGGAGGTAGCGTGGTCGCGGCAGAGATAACGATGGCCTGGCGAGGCACTTGAAGCGCCGCGCCGGCGGTCGCCAGGAAGGCGGCGTGCGAAGGTTGGCGACTTGAATGTCGGCGGCTTGAATGCTCTTCATGGTGCCTGGGAGGCCGGTCGCGTCGGCCGTCGCGTAGAGGGGATGCCGTGCAGCTCGCCCTCTGCGCCGCCAGGCTGGAGTCCACCCCTCTTCCACCTCGGCGCGGGAGTCACCCCCCTGGCCGGTGGTGTCAGCGCGACTTGAATGCGCCTGATTCCGAGGCGGTGAGGCGTCGCGCCCCCGCGGAAGCTCTGAACGACGGATCCATGCCATGCGCCTTCCCCTCTGCAGCGAATCGGCGCCAGAGCACGCCTCCCTGCGGCGGATTTGGGACTTGAAGGCAGTGGTGTCGTGTCGTGTCGAAGTGGCGGATTGAATGCAGCGCGGCGCGGTCGTTGTGGCGGAGGGAAGACCCCCTTCTTGACAGCCTCCGCGTAGGAGAGAGGAGGATCCGCAGCCGTCCGAGCCGGATCCGGCGACTCTGGCACCAGATCTACCGCATCGGGGCAGGGTTGACCTTGTCGCGGCGGCGTCGTCGTCTCCGGGAGGAGGCTCTCCACTGGGGTGGCGAGGGGGGAAGGTGGGGGGAGACCTCACTCAGTACCTGGTTCGACCTGCGGCGTAGCATCCTCACCGAGGGGGCTGACGAGCCCGCCAACGGGGGGGAGGGAGGACGGAGCGCTCATGTTCCCTCTTGTGTTCATACCTCTACTCACTGATTCATTATATTAATATTAAAAGGAACGCGAAAAACGAATCACAACTACTAGTCATACGGTTTATTGGCCGGTGGCTACAATTTACATTTACACATAGCAAATCACAAGCAAAATTACACGGGAGTTAGGGCACTAATCACCATCATTACTTTTTAACAAAAAAGTAGGTTATTAGGATGTTTGTTGTAACTATTTTCTTGTACGAATAATTAGTAATACTTGAAAAAAAAATATGTCCTAACGTTGCAAACTTGCAAAGGTCTCAGGAGCATTAGATGGAAGGAGGGAGCAAGAATGTGAATTATGTGGATCGTGTCTTGTAACGGAGAAATAAATAACACAGTCGTTTTTTGAATTACAAACTCCACAAAGCATAATTTAAATTTAGCTAATAATCTTATGACCAATCATTTCAAGAATACCATATCCGTGTACTTTGTGTAGACATACTTAGATAAAACAAAAGAATGAAAATTGGAATATTCTCAAACTTATGCACACTTTGGAAAGTGGAAAATGGGCATATTCTCTAGGAAGGACCTGGTAGTTTGATGACTTTGATCCAATAATGAGTTATACAAGTTGAAGGAAAATAGGTGAATGTTATATGAAGGATAACTTTACACTAGGAATGAGAAGTACAAGCAAGGCTAGGAAAGACAACCGAAAGAGACAAAAAAAAAAGTACATCACAGTTTGGAGAAGATGGAAGTAACATTTCAGTCGTATGTTGCTAAAGGAAATTGTGTTGCTGGTGTTATCATTCTATCTTCTCGAAACCCTCTATTTCTTTTACTACAAGATCAGATGTAGATAGTATATCGATTATTTGAGTCTGAAGATGACTTCTACATTTTTTCCACAAATTTCCACCCAATACACTATTTTAGCACTAGTCATTCACACAAATTTGACAAATTAACACCACATGGATGGGCTCGTTTGTGGGCCGCAAATCGACTTTTTTACCCGGCCCAACACCGAGTACGAGAGAACACAGTAGTTTTTTTTTTAAAGAATTGAGAACACAGGAGTCAGAGGAACAAACAGTTGGAACCCGGTTCGTGCCCCACTCTACTCCCACACTCCATTCCTTTCCCCGTCGTCAGGCCAACGCCGGACCGCGAGGCTTCTTCCCCAGGCGCCGGCGGCGACGCTCCCCTACCCAAGCTCACCCGGGCGCCTGCCGTTCTCGTACGAAGGCCGGAGGTAAGACCCACCCAGCCATCTCTTGCTCTGCAGCTCTCTGTTCTCTCCTCTGACGGTTCGTGCTCGTCCAACTCCGGTGAGGGTGGGGCTGGTGGTAGACGGCCGGCGACGAGGTGGGATCTCCTCCTGCTACTCATTCCTCTCTCGGATTGGTGCATGGTGGTGGCTGGGTTGGGGTTTCGGTTGGGAGTCGGCGGGGGAGGGTTCCATGGCGGGCGGGGTTGAGGGCGGCTGGAGTGGTAAACCTAAAATTGTACGTTGAATTGGCATGACCAGACTGGAGTGGTAAAAACCTAAATTGACGAATTGGGGAGCTAATTACACGCGTATGCTGATTCTGTCACAGATCACGGTGGGGAATCTGTTTTAAGTTGGGTTCTGTGTAAATAATTCTGAAAATACTAACATACATATCAACACAAGGAATTGTATCAATCAATGAGGCTTTTTAGGGTATCACAGGTATCAAGTTTTGGTGTGTAGAATGGTAAAATAGTTTTGGTATGCAGAATGGTAAAAACCTAAATTGACAAATTGGAGAGCTAATCCCTAGTTGCAGTTACAGTTTGTTAAGGCTCTTGTTCTTGAGCTGGAAATTGTTGAATCCTAGAAGCTTAGCAGTACTAGGAAAAAAGCAAAACGAAACACAGTTGACCATAAATGAACAGTTATTTTTGTTTTTAACTAAGAGTTGATTGCTCTGGAAGATTGATAGGTCTGTTTACAATTCTACGAATGTTCAAATCCATTTTTTCCTTCAGAGTTTGAACACGTCAGTCAGCTGATTGTTGGAGGGGCCATGACCCCATCCGGCTTATGCTAGGCTCTGCTACTGGATAGCGATATCTGGATCAATCAATGGAGCGTGTGAGGAGGGCTGCGCATGCCGGTTCTTGGTACACAAACAATGGTACTTCTCAGACCCTACAATAATGATTTTTTCAATTATTTTAATCTTTTATCTTGTTGCTTTTTTAGATGCTGCTTGTTTTGCTTGTTCGATCTTATTCAAGACTTAATTTATATGGCCGATGTAGTGTCAACCCTGGTCACTGTTATAGAAAACCATAACCGTTTAGTTATCTGACATTTTGTTTGCTTGGAGTGGAATAATGTGATACTCTCTATACTTGAAGTACTTGTTGTTTGAGCCTCTTTTACATTCTTTAAAATACTTCTATGAACGTTTGGCTGTTTTTTGCCAGCCTTACTTTACTCGATTGCATTGCTGTGAACTTCTTTCCCCATGCATGTACACTTTAGAGAACATTAATTGAGGATAAGATGGTAATTTTATCTACCTCCTTAGCTCTTGCGCCCAACTCTAAAACAAAAGTATTTTGAATCAGATGAACTACGTCTTTTTTTGGTTTTGCATTCACCAACTTGAATTGCCCCAATAGTTTTTCCATCAAGGGGCCATGCCCGGATTTCATTATCATAATAACGAAATCACAGAGTTTTGGGTTTTACAGACCCCCCCCCCCCAGTTGTTCACGGCACAGAGGGCCATCGCAACTGGGGGGATAGCAGCACTGCTCACTAACAACAAGTTTACAGACAGACTTAAACGAGAAAACAAGTCATCAAGCCTAATCTCCACACAAAAGTTCCCAGCTGGACTTTATTAACTTTCGAAGTCCCTTCCATCTTCACTTGTCTTCGTTTGTCATTTGGTTCCCGTCGATCTTCAGTGGGATTTGGCCTCCTTTTTGCAGTCACTGCAGCAACACAGCTCCTGCTCCAAGCTCTTCATATTGAATTGCCCCAATAGTTGTCAAGATGACATTCATATTTTTGCATTTGCCACCTTTGAAGTTTCCTTCACACATTTTTTTTATAGAATGTCCGTTCTATAAATAGTTGTTCTTGGCCATATAGGTATAACTAGTGCTTTAGCCGCATAATAGCCTAATTGTTCTGCATTATCGGTTTATTACTACATGGTGGGTGACACATTGAGTGCCAGGCCACTGATTTTATAAACTTCCAGGACATCAATGTTTGATGCATGCAGGATATTGTATTTTTCTGTTTATTAATCATATTTGTAACAAAATCAAATTAATCACTGTAGCATTTGTGTCCTGTATTCTTTCGATGCAGCAAACAAATGCAGAGGCTATTTGTTGATAAACTTTTAGAGATGTGAACAATGCTTGCCTTTTCTCCTTTTGATTAAATCTTTGGTTTTGCTAGTTTGGTTGCCCTATCCTAAAATCTAAGTACCGCTTGATGCTCACAATTAGCCAGGAAGCTGGAGGAGGAACTCGATGGTTGGCTGGGGGCAGCTGGTCTAACCAAGTCTCCTGATGTTAGGGCTGTAATTGCACCGTAAGTTGGTGTTTATTGTAGGATGTTAGCTTAATGCCGATTACTTTTCTGTTGTAACATTCTTTACTTACCTCCAAGGTTCAGCTAGGCGCTAGGCGGAATCTAGGCGCTGACCCATTGCCTAGCGCCTAGTCGCCAATAGTCGCCGAGTACTCGGCGCCTAGCCATGATTAGGCGCTAGGCGACGCTAGGCGCTGACCCATTGCCTAGCGCCTAGTCGGGTGTAGTCGCCGAGTACTCGGCGCCTAGCTGAACTATGCTTACCTCTACAGCCATGCTGGTTATTCATACTGGTCGCCAGCAGCTTATGCCTTTGGCAACATTGATCCGACTAACATGTGAGTTATCCAACACATTACAATAGTTTTCTTCTGATATCTCCTGTTCTAGAAACAAATCAGTGTTCTTCTTGTTGTTGATTCAATCAGTGCTCAGTGTCATGGATGTTTTCGTATCTATGTAAAAGCTAGTCTTATCAACACAATAGTTGTCCTTCATTTAGGTGAAAACAAATGTCATAAAATGCAATGGATTCCATTTTTGTCCTTTTAGATTGCTGCTGCACTGTCCACTAGTGCATCTGGTACTCTCTGTGGGACACTAATCCCTTTAGAGTGTAAAATTACAATTTTCACTTCATGTACCAGAATGTACCACTTGTGTCATTTGGATGATGTGAACATCAGTTAGTTTATGGCAACATTCTTCTGTTTTTTTTTTTTTTTTTGCTCGAACACACAGGAGAGCTGTGTATCATTGTATTAATAGAAGAAAGAGTCGTACAGAGACCCAAACACCCACAAACACTAGACCCTGAAGATCATAATCACCTTTGACAGGATACAGAAACGACCATTAGAGAAACAAAAAACCAAGAGCCAAGGCCTAAACAACCCCACTGGCAGCAGGTAGGTGGAGGCTCCTGGCTCTTGCCATACTCCACAGCTGGGCGTCTTCTTTGGCTAGAGTCAGTGCTGTGCAACATTCTTCTGTATCATTGGCTCATTGCTGCACATGTTTTCAAGTCAATGCAAAATATTAAGTTTTTTATATTGTTAATTTTAAATATAATGTATTACTTTGTATATTGTAATTGGTAAAGGCTAGAAGTGAAGTGATATTTGTACATCGTTTCATTATTTCACTGCTGTTTCCATGAATGTACTTCATCCTACCCCTCACAAAAAAATGTGCTCCATTCTACAGTCTGACATCATTCTAGCAACTTTCAAAACATGTGCATGAGCATGACTGGTCATTATAATTGTTTCTCTGCAAATGCTTCCTAACCATATTGTATCTTCTTTTCTTCTCTTCATGTGTTTCAGTTCTCGGGTGTTTCTGCTTGGCCCTTCTCATCACTTCTACACTCCAAAATGTGCTCTAACCAGGGCTACTGTCTATTCCACTCCAATTGGGGATTTGCCAGTAGACCAGGAAGGTGGATGACTCAATCTGGATGCTTGAAAATTTTCAGCCAAGTTCTATACGTGCTGTACATATTATACATAATTAATCAACATATTTCATTAAGAATAATGTGCGATCAACTATTTTTCATTAAGAATAAAATGTTTTGTCAATGGTATCGTGTGTATGGTGATGTCTGCATATTTCCTTTCTACTATTTTTTATGCCTAGTTATAATATAGGATGCAATATGATCAGTATTGCAGCCTTAATCCTCACTGTTAACTAGATATAGTCATCAACATGCATAACAAGCATATCTAGATATTCCTCTGATATGGCCAGTAGGTGTTGCTTGAGCTTCTGACAACCTTGAATAGATTATTTAGCCCATCGCGGTCCTAATTATGCATGATGAGTTTGCCTTTTCGATGAGGCACTCCACCTGTTTCAACATTTTAGTACATTATTATACTAATTTTCCATATACTGAGGAGGTGCTGCACAAAAAAGTTCAATCTACTGGTTTCCACCTTTGCAGTAATCGAGGAACTCAGTGCTACTGGAAAATTTGGATTTATGGATCTTAGTGTGGATGAAGCTGAACATAGCATGGAAATGCATTTGCCCTACCTTTCTAAAGTCTTTCAAGGGTAAATACTTTGTTAATATGTCTATACCCATTGAGTAGTGGAGCCAAATTCTCTCATGTCTACACACTTACATTTTCTCTTTTTCTATGTTGATTTGATAGACATACTGTAAAAGTTGTCCCTATCCTTGTTGGCGCACTTAGCCCCCAAAGTGAAGCCATGTTTGGACAGCTGCTCTCTAAATATGTCAATGATCCAAATAACTTTTTCTCTGTGTCATCAGATTTCTGCCATTGGGGGTCCCGGTAAGTGATTAGTGTTTATGTGCTTTTTTTTTCTCAAATATGCAGCAGAGCTGCATATCATTGCATTAAGAAGAGTGTTTCTATGTCTGCTTACTCATGGGAACAATTTATGAATTCTTTACATCCTGATCTGCATTTCATGTTGAACCTACTGGTTGACCTCACCTGCCTGTAGCTTACAAGAAGTTGTTGTAAAAAAACTCAGGGCAACAAGGATAACAAGGGTAATTTTGCTATGAAAATAGGATAGTTTCACTATGGAAATAGAAAATTATAAGGACTGAGAAAAGGCCGAGGGAGTATAGGTAGGATGGGGAAGGAAGCCTTTGCAATTTTCTTTCATGTTTTTTTCCTCTTGCAAGCTTCCCCTATTTAAGCTCAAAAGGGTATGACTCTTTGTACCATGTGAAGCCACTTACAACACAACCCCAAGCATTCCCACTTTACTTCCTCACACTTGTTTCTTGTTGCACATCACTGTCTTCTTCACCTGGCATGATTACATTCCTTGAAATGCAGCTTGTCCCCAGTCAAAAAAAAAGGACGTACCCAGTGCCGTAGGCTCCCGCACTGTGCGGGGTCTGGGGGAGGTTATTAGCGGGAGGTCTTTCCCACACATCGTGCAATGTGTAGAGGCCACCTGAACCTGTGACCTCTCGGTTCACAGGCGGCAAGCACTACCACTTGCACTAGGCCGCCCTTTTTAGCTTGTCCCCAGTCGCTGCTACAAAATTTTTGGGCAGTGCACAATAATGCCCTATCCCCAAATAGCCATGAGAACTCTACCTCAGCCGGATCTGTAGTTGAAAAATTATCTCCCTTTACCAAACAATGGTTCAGTATAATCATTTAGCTTGTCCGTAGGTTTGGGGATGGTATGCTGAGCTAAGCTGTGATTTAGTCTCCAGACTAGCTAGTGTTGTCTTGATCTTAGACCAAGGCTCATTTAGCTATATATTAACATTATTGTTAGGTGAGATTGTGGTGATCACATGCCTTTTTTTTGGAAGCCTCATCACGTTCATACACGCGCGCAAACCCACCCTATGCATGCACACCTCACTCACATGTCCTGGTTTGTATTAGTGCTATTAAATCGTTAAAGAAAGGAAATGCATTAAAAATAAACTTGGCTAGAATTTACCTGTTTCACTAATTTGTTGCCTTGTTGGACATAGAAAAGAAAACAATTGGTGCTTCTTATATCAATATAGGTAGGTAAGTACGTAATGATCTTGTAGTCCCAGGAGCCTGAACTGTTGTGCTATAATGATGTTAGAGTGTACAAATAGTCCTGCAATAACTCCAGTAAAGAATGCCCCTACACTGAAATCGGTTTTCTATTGGTGAGAGCCTCAAGAACAGCATTTTTATTTGCTCTTCTTTTAGGAACTAATGCAAAATGCCATGGTACAAGATCATTGCCGATGAAGCCATCTATCCTTCCAGAACCCTATCTCCAGTTTCAGGGGAAAAACTGCTAAAAGAAAGCCTGACCACATTCATGTACCTAGGTAGGGAAAACCGACCATGGCTGATTGGGCTCAGTTTTTTTGGGCCATAGTCAACATGTCTTAGGGCCCAGTCATAAGACCTTATTATTACCTCTTTTGTATATGAAGATTTCTTTGTTGTTGATTTTTTCATCTGGTAAACAGAAATAAAATTTTATTGATCCCATTCTCGCATCAGGTTCAAATATACATACTATGAGAAGAAACATGGCGCCATTCATAAATCTATTGAGGCCTTGGACCGTATGGGCATGGAGATCATAGAGACTGGTGATCCTTTTGCGTTCAAACAATACCTGCAGGAGTACGAGAACACCATATGCGGACGCCACCCCATCAGTGTCTTCCTTCATGTAAACCGATTTTCTTTGCAATGATACTTAATGCGTATCCTTCATTTGACAATGTTCTCATCTAGTTTGCATCACTCGCTTTTTTTCTCCCCAGATGTTGAAACATTGCTCGACGAAGATTATGATTGGCTTTGTTCGGTATGAGCAGTCGAGCCAGTGCAAGAACATGAGTGACAGCAGTGTGAGCTATGCATCGGCAGCAGCGAAGGTTGAGGCACCAGGGGAAGAAGAGAACAAAGATTGAGCGAGCTATGGTTTGTATGCAGCCGCGAAACCTTGGCGCAACATGTGTGATTGGTTTGCACTGGTCCTGTCTATCAAACTTGTTAGCGCTCGATGCCAGTTTGTAATAACAGGGCCTTGTTAAATGCTGAATATATCTCCAGAAACACTGGGAAACCTGGGATGTGTTTCTGCATATAGTATATTAGTCTACTTTGTTGGGCCGCTTGAAGCGCTGCCTGTCTCAAACTTTTGGATCAGGTAACTTTTACACGCCCGAGTGCAACAGCACCTATTGAGCTTTAGTTTGTCCGGCTCGTGTAGAGTGGAACCTGACGGCAAGTGGAAATGGCATCAAGTTTGGATCAATCAGCAAGTGGAAATGGAATCAAGTTTCATGAGGGAAAAAACTAGCAGATTTATTAAAAAAAAAACTAGCGTTAGTTATATACAACAAGCCTATAGCTAATAGGACAGTCATTTTTCATAGAACTGAAACATAGGAATGATCACACATAAATATAAACAACCTCTGCTTATTTATCTAATTAACATCCATTGATAGTTTTGAGGTTAATGTGGAGAGGTTTCACTTGTAAACTCTGTTACCATGCATTGCTAGCAACACCTCAAACTCAGTCTTTCCATACAAATAAACATGTGCTTTACTGAAATTAAGCCAAGGAAAAAGAATCCGTCATATAAGAAGTTTTACAATTCTGGAAACACAAGGTAGCATTTGACACATTAACTTTAACATAAAGCATCATAGGTCCAGCAAAACGTTCATTGGGATAACAAGATGTAAATCTAGCTTACATAATATGTCCCAACAAGCACCAGCAAAATATATAACCTAACTCCATTAGATGCACCAAGTTGGTAGCTTAGACCACACTTAGAGGATATGATTTGTGTTGCACATAAGGAGTGGTGCATCTATAGCCATGTCCAAAAGTGAAGAGATCACACAGTTCCTAAGTCTACTAGATTTAACTGCAGGCCGCTGCATACTTAGCTCACACTTTCAGTGCTTATTTGTGAGTACTGATAATTCTTGGAAATAGGGAACATAACGATCAGTATCCAACACCTTCAGCTCCTCTCCAGCATCCTCTGATCATCGAAAGTGGCAATAACAGCCACTTCCTTATTACTCATGCCATATGCTACCAGTTTACGCCTCAAGGGTAGATTAAGGAAAATCACATTGAAATCTTGATGAAAGTCAAGCACGTCAAACTTTTCTCCAAAGACCTCGTGATCGTGAGTGTCCACAGTGTGCTTCAACACCCATTCTTTTGGATCATACCCCTGTAGGACCCAGATGGCCAGTTTGAACTTCCCTTCATCATGAGCATCTACTTTCTCGAATCATGTAATGCAACTTCCCTTGCGATTTACCAAAGCAACACATCCATCTCCTCCAATCAGAATCAGGCTCATGTGGCACTGGGATCATCCTTCTTGCCTTGCCTTGTACATCTACGGCAACTATCTTCAAGCCATCCACGTCCCATACTAACAAATGCAGGAAGCCGTTGACAAAAGCGACTCCGCTAAGTTTTCGCATCATAAAAGTTAACATGACGCGGTGACGCCATCCTTCCAGCTGCATTCCCTCTCCTTGTTCGTCAGCTTGGTTGAGGCTCCAGGTCCCAGTTTCAGAGGAGTAGGCGTGCACAGAAATAGGAGGCTCCCCGACCACCATTTGGAACTGGACCAAGTTGAAGTGAGAGGACACTGCCGGATCGAAAGCCAAATAAGTGTGGGTTTCCAGTAGAGAACCGCCCAAAGGAGGCACGACTTCCCATTACTTTGTGGTCGGGTTGCACACGACATAGCCTGCGGGAGAGGAGCCCTGGCTGCACGCAATGAGGACAAGCCCGTTGCAGGAATCCATTAAGTAGAGGGGCTGGGTTCCACGCAGTTCCGTCGGGAGGAAGAAGATCGGGTCGATGTCCAGGTCCAGAGGCACGGATCTCGCTGTCACGTCGATGAAGCCGAAACCTTCTCGCCGGCGGAGTTTGTTGTACGTCGTGTAGAAGAGCCCTTCCATGGCTTGGGGGAGCTTCTTCCGGTGGTCTGGGTCGGCGATGAGGTCGCGCCAGGCCTTGGACACGCACTTGAACTGGCAGACGGACTTGGCAGGGACGCGGGAGAGGATGTCCACCAGGGGGTCGACAGGGAGGTCGCCCAGCGCGCTCGCGCTCCCCTTGGGGCGGGCCATGCCCCCCACCGAACCGAGATGAATCTGCGAAGCAGGAAACCGAGATGGAGATGTGAGGGAGGCAATGCGCGAGCGCGAGGGAAGAAACTCTGGCAACGGGGAGGAGGAGGGAGCTTACCAGATGGCCGGCCGGTATCGACCGGCGGCGGCGGCGGGCGGTTCCGAGGAAGCGAAACCGGAGCAAATTTTCTCTCGATAAAGCCCTCAAAAAAAATCTCTCGATAAAAATTTAGGCCCAGTGGCCTCGTCGTAGGGAAGGCCTCGCTGCTGTGGGCCCCTATCGTTTCACCTTCCTCCTTTCCCGAGAAGATACGAAGCTGCCGCCTGTTGCGGCTGCCAGTTTCGCCGGCGGCTCCTAAAAACCAGGACGTACGGCTGGAATCCTTGGTCGCCCAGCGCGTTGCTAAAAATTCGGGCGATTCTACCTCCACCGGAAATCGTCGAGATATAAGATGAGGAGATTAAATGCGCGAGCGCGAGGGAAGAAAAACTTTTGGCAGAGGAGGAGGATGCTTACCTAGAAAATGGAGCCGGTATCGACCGGCGGCGGCGGCGGATTCCGAGGAAAAACCGCAGGCAAACTAAAATTTTCTCTCTCGATAAAGCCCTCAAAAAATCTCTCGATAAAAATTTAGGCCCAGTGGCCTCGTCGGAGGAGTAGGTAAAAAATAATTAATTACGGTTTGATGTACTTCATGACACGAATCTTTTGAGCCTAGTTCCATGGTAGATAATTTACTGCAAACAAACGAAAGTGCCCGATGCCGGGAGTTGAACGTTAAAAGGACGTACGGCTGGAATCCTTGGTTGGTGTCTCTCGTGGTTTTATTTTTCCTTCACAGTGATGAAGGTCAGAGGGTCGTATCGTAGGGCGGCGTGGTCTTTTCCAATTTCCTTCTTCTTTTGTTGGGTTATTATTGTTTGACTATTATTAGTGATGTGCTTTTTGAAGGATTCATGTACCTTGAATTTTTTATATATTTTTTCTTTGATTTTACGAATATAAATAGACGGATTCAACATTTGCACGGTTGGCTCATCCGCTCACGTGGCACGGGTTTGGCTCATCACGGGCTAAGGGTGGCGGTGTGGAGGCCAACCGCCGCCCCAAAAGGCGGTTGATCGACCGTTGCAGACCTACCGCCTTTGAAGTGCCGGTAGGCCCTACCGCTCTTTGAAACAGTGGCAGGACCCCGCCTATATAGGGGGCCGCTGCCCTGCCGCCGGGTGGTTGCGCCTCCCCCCTCCCCCATTCCTTTCCTCCTCCCCACGTAGCTCTCCGTTACCTTCTCAATGTAGATTCTCCACATCATGTATGTCTCTAATACTTTCCTTATATAGTTAGTTTAGAAATTCTAAAATAGTTTAGAAATCTTAGAAATAGTTTATAAATCCTTTAGAAATTCTAGAAATACTTTAGACATTCCTAGAAATACTTTACAAATTCTAGAAATTCTTTAGAAATCCTAGAAATACTTTGAGATATTATTTCTTTTTTCGAAAATCCTAGAAATACATTGGAGATATTATTTCATTTTTAGAATTCCTAGAAATACTTTAGAAATTCTAGAAATACTTTAAAAATTCCTAGATATACTTTGGAGATATTATTTCTTTTTTTAGAAATTCCTATAAATACTTTAGAAATCCTAGAAATACTTTACAAATTCTAGAACTACTTTAGAAATTCTAGAATTTTTTAGAAATCCTAGAAATACTTTGGAGATATTATTTCTTTTCTAGAAATTCCTAGAAATACTTTATAAATACTAGTTTTTCTTCTAAATTCTTCTAAATACTTTACAAATACTAGTTCTTTTTTTAAAAAATTACTAGAAATACTATGAAAATTGTGTGTCACTTTATATTTCAATTTTTTTGCACTATGGCTGCCTGCACCGCCTATTGGTAGTGTTCGCCTCCTGAGTCCCAGTATATGCTGTCCGAGCTCTTCAACAAGGCCACTGACAGGTCGCACCGGTCTTACCACTCCGCGATCTGCGGGGCAGAGCTAGGCACCGTGCGTTTTAGAGGCTCGGGGTACTACATGCCGCTTCACCCCGTTGGTGTCCGAAGTATGTAATACGATATCTTGGTTTCTTTTTATTTGCTCATTTAATTTGGTCATTAATATTTATTTTCATTTTGTGGTGCAGACTACGCGCAGCAAGGCTTCTTCCCCTTGCGCGTTTGGTCGAGGGGACTTGATGCGGGCCGCTATGCGCCCGGCGGACCGCAGATCGTGCTTTGGGTTTGACTACCAGCTGGTCTGCGCGCTCCTAGACCGGTGGCGCCCCGAGACGCACAACTTTCATTTCCCCTGGCGGAGATGACGCTGACTTTGGAGGACGTGGCCCTCCTCTTGAACTACTGTGCTCGGGAGCCCATGGGTGCTGATCCCCGACGGGTGGCGCAACGATACCCTGGCGAGGTTCGCCGAAGTGGTGCGCCGTCCCGACGCGCCATAGGTGGCAGACTTCACCAACCCCCACGGCCCCACGAGCGCTTGGTTGCGCAATTACAGTGTATGTACCTCGATCTATCATTTTTTCATAGTATCGCAAGTACTGACTGAAATTTGAATGTTTGCAGGCCTTGTACATGAGAGAAGACGCCGACGAGCAACAGGCACTTGGAGGCGAACCTGTTGTGGCTGTTCGGCCACGTGATGTTCTGTGGGTCCCAGGGGGACGGTGTCGAGTTCGATCCCCACGCGGAGGATCGCCGACGCCACCGTGGAGAGATGCCCCGGATCAACGGGCGCTGCGGTTTGGCCGTGGCGTCTGAGGGGCTGTCGGCGGGTGCACCAAGACGGGC
Source organism: Cenchrus purpureus (assembly GCA_022644695.1). Lineage (NCBI taxonomy): Eukaryota > Viridiplantae > Streptophyta > Magnoliopsida > Poales > Poaceae > Cenchrus > Cenchrus purpureus. The sequence continues at coordinate 117,233,107 of CP053460.1, forward strand.
ACTCAGTCGATCCTCCTCGGATGTCCGCATCTGCCGCACTGTGAAGCTACGAGAGGCTTCCCGTCAGTCGGCCATCGGTCGACCGATCGGCGTACCGGGCGCTGGAGGAGGGGCACGACCCAGCAGACAGGCCGACCATGGGGTCGATGTGGTGTCATCGCCAGGTTTGTACTTCGAGCCAACTTCGTTCGTTAGCTATCAGAAAGTAATGCAATTCGTCGAGCTAACTTCTTTTATTTAATGCGGCTCTCTTGGACGGAGCAGACTAGGAGGTCGTACCTGGACTTCGTCGGGCAGATCGACAACCTCACGGACGTTGAGGTTATCTAGCAGCCGTTCACCGACGCCTTGGTCTCCGCGCGTGCACCATAGGGTCTCTCGTCCCTGTGCTTTCGGGACCGTGAGTTCTGGATGACGAAGACGCCGCTCTTCCACGACATGTACGTCGAGGAGTACCACGTCGAGCGCGTGATGAGGTAGTTCGGCCTCTACCAGGCTTCACCTGTGCCCGTCGCACACACCGTCGACCCGGCCGTGCACCAGTAAGTTCATTCAAAACTTTATTAGTTTCTGTTGACGAGTGACGGAAGTTAGTTTGCTGACTAATTCACTGTTTTTTGTTGTAGGTGGACGAGGAAGGTGTTGAAGACTTCGACCCCTTTTTTTGGCAAAGCTGCAGCCGTACCTGGACGCGTGGGCGAATCGTTGTCGAGCTGCGCTTACACAACAACGACGCCTGGAGAGCGTACCTGCACTGGTACACGTCGAGGACCCAGACGCGCGTGGCGTACGTCCCACCAAACCCTCGCCTCGACCTCGTGCGGCGTTGGCGTTCTCACCGACGGATCGAGACCCACATCATCTTAGTAAGTTCATTTTCATTACATCAAATTAAGTCACATTTGCTAACATTCGTTCGTACTAATAATCCGTCCGATCCTGACAGTACGACACAGCTCGGGAGATGTACCTGCTGGCCCAGCACGTGGGCACGATGATGGACCACATGACGTTGGACGGGATCCGGACGGAGATGCAGAAGATGGTGGGCCTCAACCGGCGGTTGATGCCGTGATGAACTTCCGCGGCGACGGTTCCTCCTTCCATGCAACCCCTCGTCCTCCTGCCTCCACCTCGGCCGTGCACCCTCGTCCTCGACCTCACCGTCCGCGCCCTTGTCCTCGACACGCCCACCGCATTCGCGCCGCTGCGTCCGCTCGATGCGTCTGCGACCAAGTCCTTTCTACGCGCAGTACATGTTTTCATCGTAGTTTGCACGACATGTTTATTTGTTTATGCGACTTATATTTTTATAGAGACCACCGATACCTACGGCGGGGTCTTCATCTTGGGCGGCTTCACGGTTCTGCGGCGGTGTTTGATCCACCTCGCCGGACTACATCGGTGGCGAGACACCACCGGTAGTCCGCAACGAGTTTCACTTCGACGGCTTCTTCCGCACCACCGCCGACGAGATCGGTGCTACGGTGGCAGAGCCCGCTCGTCGGGACTCTCCGGCGGGAGCAAAGACGCGGCGATGATGGCGGACTTCAACGACACTACGCAGCGTGCAGCGGAGGCATTGGCGGCGGCCGAGTCGATGGAGGCGGAGGCGCGGTCGACCGGAGGGGGGCCGTCCTGTTTGGATCGGCTACTCCCTTAGCGACCGGAGGGGCGACCGTCGAGCTCAAGTGCTCCTTAGCGACACCGCCCGGGCGGCGGGGAGGATGCGATCGCCATCCACGAGACCCCTCACGTACTCCACCCACCACACGAGGGTTGCAGGAGGCGGGCGGCGAGGTGAGGGAGCACCGAGGCCCGCCACGGCCAAGCGAAGCCGGTCAATATTTAGATTTGTTTTTGACACTTGTCGTAAACTACTTTTGTTTGTTGTAATTAATTTATGTATTTTCGTATTCATTTTGGTGTTATTTCGCATTTATAATTTCAGGTATAACCAAATGAAAACCAAAAAAGAAAAAACCAAAAAACCAAGCTGCCGTTTGAGCCGTGATTGGTCGCACCGCCATTTCAATTGGCGGCAGCTGCCAGGTAGCACCCACCACCCAACCCCGGCCTGCTGCCACTGTTGCAAACATGCCACCCTGTGCTGCGGCGGCAGGTCCTTCATCACACCGTCCGCGGCGAGGACCCCGCCGCTTGAAATGTGGCGAGAGCCCAACCGCCGTGGCAAGTGGCGGTTTGAGGCTATTTGTGCAAACTATTTATTTTTGTAAAATCAAAGAAAAAATATATTAAAAAAATCAAGTACGGGAAAACTGACCATGGCTGATTGGGCTCAGTTTTTGTTGGGGCCATAGTCAACATGTCTTAGGGCCCATCATAAGATCTTGTTATTACCTCTTTTGTATATGAAGATTTCTTTGTTGTTGATTTTTTCATCCGGTAAACAGAAATAAAATTTTCTTGATCCCATTCTCGCATCCGGTTCAAATATACATACTATGAGAAGAAACATGGTGCCATTCATAAATCTATTAAGGCCTTGGACCGTATGGGCATGGAGATCATAGAGACTGGTGATCCTTTTGCGTTCAAACAATACCTGCAGGAGTACGAGAACACCATATGCGGACGCCACCCCATCAGTGTCTTCCTTCATGTAAACCGACTTTCTTGGCGATGATACTTAATGCGTGTTCTTCTCATTTTACAATGTTCTCATCCAGTTTGCATTACTCGTTTCTTTTTTCTCCCGTATGAGCAGTCGAGCCAGTGCAAGAACTTTAGTGACAGCAGTGTGAGCTATGCATCGGCAGCAGCGAGGGTTGAGGCACCGGGGGAAGAAGAGAACAAAGATTGAGCGAGCTATGGTTTGTATATATGCAGCCGCGAAACCTTGGCACAACATGTGTGATTGGTTTGCATTGCGACAATGCTCATCTACGCAGTGGTTGAGATACACCACCTAATCACCTTGCCGTCCACATTCGGATCGACGGCCGTGGCGTGTTTATGTTCAGGGGACGGGTGGGAGGTGGGGTTGATGTTTACTGTTGCAAGCGAACTAATTTTCGCAGAGTCGGGGAGGCTGTAGGGGACACGGCAACTGGAGGCGATGCTGCGTTCTTCAAGAACAGGAGTGGAGTTTGCAAATTTTGAGTTGGTAGTCCAGATGTTGTTCTATCTGATGAGATTTGGCGGAGTTTGTGTGTGAGGTCCAACACAGGCCAGTGGCTTCTCGGCGGCGCGGACTCTACGGCGCCGCCACGGCAATCCAATGGATGCAATCCCACCAGCTGATGCAGTTGCTGATGCTTGATCACTGGACCTGGAATTTGCAGAAGGCACCATTTTTTCTCTTATGTCCAGAGTGCAGAAAAGTGGGTTGACATTATTTCTGTGAAATTGTCTTGCCTTTTTAATTATAGGAAGAATCACTTGAATTTTGCTAATCTAACTACATGAGGAATCAGTTACTTCACTTGATGCCAGCTTGGACTGGCTCTAAGATCAGACTGCGTGCTTACTTTTCGGATTGGTTGGACTGTGCAGATTTATCGGCAAGTGTGTGGTTCTTGCCTGGCTTCTTGCATTGGTGGTCTGCTGTTGTGAAGGATTATCTGACTCGTAGACTCCCTGCAGCTTGCCACTTAAAGTCAGTGCTATCTCAAGTCAAACAAGATGCTATTAACTGATCAAACTTACTCAAATAGAAAAACACCATTATCAAATACTCCCTCCGCGTTGCAAAAATAAGACGTTTTGGACTAGGTTTGAGTTAAACATTGGGATTATTGATCTTCAATAACTTTGAAATTGTTGAGTTTGGAAATATGAAAATCATATCATTAGATTTGTCTTGAAAATTATTTTCATAAAAATGTAAGGGTGCGTCTCCATGTCAAGCGATTGATTTTTAGCAATCTCTCAACCACTTTTTTTTAAGTCGTAGATGCCAGATCCGATGGTTAGGATGGAGAGGCAACTTTCTTTTGTCTACTCATTAGAATTTATTGACATTTTGTTTTCTCTCAATCACTTTTTCCAAAAAAGATCCTTCACTTTTCCGTTGACACATTAAGGAAAAACAGGCATAATTTTGGGTTGCATTTTTTAAAAACTTTTAGGCCTTTTTGGGGGGTCTAAGTTTTTTTTTCAGAAAACCTATTTAATCGACCTTTAAAGAAAAAAAGGCTAAATGATCACAGGCACCCAGTAAGAATGAGGTATTTTAGCCCAAAAGATGTTTATGCCTACTTAATGAGGCAACCCAAAAAGAAAGAGAAAGAAAATCAAGAAAGAATGAAGAAATCTGGTTATTGAAGAAGATGAAAAAATGAAGCGGCGGAGGCTGCAGGCAACCTAGACAGAAGTCACAGAACAGCCATGGTACTTGGTACCGATAGGATCCTACCCCGGCTCAGTTTGTCTTGATTCCACCCCTCACAGGAAAAATCAGATGCTCTGCTGGCAGATCCAGCCACTTCCTTCGAGTTTGAGATCCAATTCTCACATTTTCCTAGTGAAAATAAAAATTCACACATCTAGATGAGAAAAAGAAAATTATACAGCAAGAATAACCTCAAGAATGCTTGTACTTTGGGACTATTTTTTGTTTTAATGGAACAATAAAAAGATTACCACTATCCTGAAAATGTTAGGTGATAGAAAATGGAGCAACATTGTCCTGTGCAATTCATGACCTTGCAGCTGGTGAGACCTAGCATATTTGACTTTGAACATGCAGTGCTTGAAAAGTAACAGAAAACGAGGCATTGATAACCATTTCCTGAAAAAGATTGTAGTGTTTTATGTAAATAAACATGGATATATATATTTTTAATTTGACACAGTTGGTAGTGTTAGTTAACATTATGAAAACTTGCATATTTCATATACAAACTATATACTACTCCTTAACACTTATTGTGGTTGTAGTTTCACAGGAACCATCATGCTAGCCTAATTCATTTTGAAATGTATATAGCTTTCAAGAAAAATTGTGTCATGTGTGGTTTGTATTTAAAAAAAATAGTTTATTAAAAAAATGTTTGTCTTGGAGCATTGGCAGCTTATGCATACCTTTTCATTTCCACACCACATATGCAGATAGTTGATGGAGCAAAAATATGCTGGGAAGGAGGTGGAATCATCAACATTTTCATCAATGGTTCATAATCAGGATCCTACATGGTTTGGAGAGAGAAAAATATTGGCATATGTACTGTTAATTCATATATTGTTTCTAGTTTTGCAGTGCAGTAAACGTAATGATGATAATTCAGACTTGTAAACATTTTAGGCACCAACAAACAGGGAGCGACAAGCCACTACGGGAGAAGCAAGATTCCCCGAGTGTCACATGCTTCCCCGAGTGCCAAAAATCAGGCACTCGGGGAAGCCAATCTTCCCCGAGTATTGCACTCGGGGAAGAATATCACTCGAGGAAGGGAGGCTTCCCCGAGTGCCTATAGGTGCATGACACTCGGGGAAGCAAGGCACTTGGGGAAGGCCATCTTCCCCGAGTGCAACACTCGGGGAAGAGAGGCACTCGAAAAAGAAAAGGTGCATTTGACGGCACGGATGGACGGAGCCGTATGAAAAAAATTCTTCCCCGAGTGCCTCCACCTAGCACTCGGGGAAGCTAGCTTCCAGTGCCTCAACCTAGCACTCGGGAAGCAGCTCTTCCCAGTGCTCCTTCTTGCACTCGGGAAAGGTCTCTTCCCCGAGTGCTAGGAGAAGGCACTCGGGGAACTAATTATTTTTTTTTCAGTTTTTTTGATCCATTTTTTGTGAGGCCTTCTAACATTATTTAAAACTCCTTGCTCAAATTTGGCCTAATTTTGAATTTTTTAAATATATTTAGTTAGTTTTTTCGTTTTCTCGCATTTTTGGGCACACTTCAAAATTGAACTGTAGGTACATTAAATAATATAATTTGGTGATTCAAAAAATGATATTCATGATATTTGGTGTATATTGAGGAACTCACATGAAATATCGAGCATCTTGTTGCCGTGACATGACGAACAACTTACGGGAAAAGTGTTTCTAAATTACAGAAAATCCGTACGAAGTCCGAAAATCACGAAACTTGTCGGGGCGTCGTGTTATCACATGTAGAGGTTGTGTGTAACAATTGAGAAGATTTCAAGCAAGTTGCGACGTATGATGCCTAAAACCCAGACATCTCCACAGACATCTCCACATGTGATCAATGTGATAACACACATGGAGATGTCTGGGTTTTAAGCATCCGATGTCCCAACTTGCTCGAAATCTTCTCAATTCTTGCACACAACCTATAATTGTGATAACACGATGCCCGACAAGTTTCGCGATTTTCGGATTTCGTTCGGATTTTATATAATTTAGAAACACTTTTCCCGCAAGTTGTTCGTCATGTTACGACAACAAGATGCTTACATTTCATGTGAGTTCCTAGATAAGGCCTCAATATACACCAAATATCATCAATGAAAATTTTTGAATCAACAAATTATATTATTTCATGCACCTGCAATTCAAATTTGAAGTGTGCAAAAAAATTCAACAAAACAAAAAATTAACGAAATATACCAAAAAAATTCAAACTTACCCCAAATTTGAGCAACGGGTTTGTGACTCATAAAAAATATAAAGCTTAAAAAAAACAATTCGTGCGGATATGGGGCACTCGGGGAAGAGGCCTCCTTCAAAGTGTGAGGCGGACGGCTCTCGGGGAAGAGATTAAAAAAAAATCCCCTACCTACATACAAGCCCCTCTGAGCCTGCAGCACCACACCAACCCCTGCCCGCCCCTTCCCCATCCATCCGCCCGCGCCCGCCACCCCCTACCCTGCCTCGCCCACCTTCCCCACCGGTGCCGCCTCGCCCCCAGCGCCTGCCGCTTGCTTGGCGCCCGACCGCGCCCGCCCGCCCGACACTGCAGCGCCCGGCCCCGCGTCGGCTCGACCTCGGGCTCCACCACCCCGGCGAGGCGAGGAAGGGGGCCGCGGTGGCCGGATCTGGCACCGGCTCCCTCCCCTGCTCCAGCTCGCGTGGATGAGGCAGAGGTTGCCGTGGGCGGCGGAGGCAGGGACTCGTCGTCGCGCCCCTCCTGGCGGCGGCGGGTGCCCCTTCTCCATGGACCTCGACGCCGCCTCCATGGACCCCATTCTCTCTAGGAACTTCTAGGTTTGCTGCTGCTTCTCCCTATCCTCCTCCTCACTGATGCATCGACGGATATGACATTTTGTTGCATTAATTGACACTAGTAAATCTATTGTATCTCCTTCTCATCTAAATGAAAATTGTAAGCGATTAGTGCAATTTTCTTAAGCTTGGGCAGTTACTTTTAGTGCAATGAAAATATGGATTGGACAGATATGCTTTGGACAGTTACTTTTAAGCTTATCTTCTCTTGTATGAATATGCATGAAGAGTTGGATGCCCCAATCAGTTTTAGAATAAAAAGTTCAGTATATATTCAATGCATATCTCCTACATTTCTTTTTGCATATTACTTTTTGGCATTTGTTTCTCTGTTTATAATGCTCTTAAAGTACACCACAAATTCATGGTTTGCTACATTTTCTTGTGTGTTTTATCATGAAACAGAGGAGATAACATACAAAACTGTAGAACTCTTCTTTTACATTGTTCCTACTGTACCAGTTGCTGTGTCTGTGGAGTATATGCTGCCATAGTATTTGCATGTGACGATAAGCCAAAGCTTCTTAGTCAGGTAAACCATCAACTTTTTGTTTGAACTGGGCACTATTATTTACATGATAGTAGCATTTTAAGTTATATTATGACTTCAAAATTATCAAGACCTCAAACAGCATGGAGCCACATGAGCGATGTTTTACTTATTGTGCTGTAGTGAGATATACGGCATAATTACTTCGCATCTTCACCCAAGTTCATTTCCTTTTTCCTTAAATTGTCCTTTGACACAGACGCGGCATTGGTAACGGGCACACAATGTCTGTTACAACGTCCCAGATTAGTAACGGGCATCAAACAACATCCGTTACCAATAGTCTATGTCCGTTACATATAAGACTTCCAAGGTGCAGCCCAAACTTATTAGTGGTGTGTCAATTAATACCGTTACCTTTTAATATTTATGGTAACGCACCCCACAATGTCTGTTACCATTCGTGACTCCCGGACCCGAAATTTCATTTCAATCGCGTTAATTTCAACTCGCGTCCGCCGCATCTGCCCAACCTCCTCGCGTCGCGTCCCCACCCACGCCCACACCTCCACTCGCCTCCCCTCTCTCTCCCTCTCCCGCAGCCCCCTCTTCCACTCCCGCCCTCCCTTGGCGACGCCGGCGGTGGTGGCGGCCACCTCCACCCCGGCACCGGTCCCCACCCCAAGGTGAGCCGCTCTGCCTCCTCCTCCTCCTCCACCCCTCGCCTCCCTCCTCCCTCCCTCCAGCGAGATCTTCTCCCCCTCTACCCATGGCGGCCTCCACCTTCAGTGGTGACGAAGCCACCCCCATCTTTGGCTTACTCGGCGTCTCCGCAGGCTGACCTCCCATCTCCACCACAGGGAGGCACACCGGGTGCATCTAGGGTTTCACCCACGACCCTCTACTTCCGGATCTGCTCGTCCACCACTCACACGAAGGCACGCCGGGTGCATCTAGGCTTGCATCGGCCGGCGGCTAGCTCATGTTCTCGTGGTTTTTGGTGTTAAACAGGCAAGTGAATCCCCCTTCCTCTCTCTCTCTCTCTCTCTCTCTCTCTCAATAAATCTTGGTGCAGGAACACCGGATCTGAGTTCCTGACGCATGTTTGCAGATCTGCCATCCCTTGTTTGTTCAGTTGATGATTCTCTCTGTATTCTGTTATTAAAACTTAATTTCTAGTACTGCCAGATTACTTGAAATGGCTAGTGTACACAATAACTTGTGCACAGCAGGTGTTGCACTATACTCGTAACCTGTAGTCATGGTTTGATAAGTGTCATGCAGAGTGCGAATTGCTAAATTATTTGCAAAGAGTAGAGCACCTTGCATTAATGTTGTCATGTGACTATTGTGTCCTAACCATCCTGTGATTTAGGCATTTATAGCTTGTGCTGCATACATACCGTGGTGCTGCATACTGTTTTTGCTGACTAAAATGTAAAATGCCTGCAGTTCATTGGAAAACTTTTGCAGCCCCTAGTAGCTCGTGCTTTGATTTGGTTATCTGAGAATTGTGCTTTTATTTACCACCTGTCCTGTAAGCCCAAACATGCACTCTTATGGTGTAGCAATCAACTGAAGGCCAGCTTAGTTTTGAAAAGATGAAGGCCAGCTTTGTTAAGCATGCATTCAGTTGCTTTTGTCCAACATGCACTCTTATGGTGTAGCAATCAACTGAAGGCCAGCTTAGTTTTGAAAAGATGAAGGCCAGCTTTGTTAAGCATGCATTCAGTTGTTTTTGTCCTTTCCTTTTTTATGTATGTCTCTAATTACTCTTCTCAGATTGCACCTGTTCCTTAACTGACTCATACCTAACTGACTCATATCAATACGATAGGATTGCACCCATTAATATTTAGATCTCCTTTCAGTATTTTGAAGTGAAAACAATAGGGCTCATTCTGAGTCTCATGTAACTTCCTTTCATGATGAATTTTTATCTGATAAACAGGATTTGTTTGGTATAAGCTTAGGAGCACATTTTTCATGAGGTCTGCAACTAGAAATGATTAAATTAACCATGTTTCCCTATGTTTTTCGTTAATACTATAGTGCAAGCCTAAAATAACTGGAGCTTCCTGGAGACACTTATGATGGTTTGTTCTTTCTCAGGTTGCTCGAGAAACCTCAAATGGTGTGCAGACTTAAATATCTTCCTTTATTTGACAGTCACTCCAGGTTATGAATTTTAATTCACAATTTTATGTTGTGCATCCCTTTATGTAGGTATTGCTGATTTTGTTGATAGAAATAAACAAGGCTTTTTTGTTGCAAGTGCTATTCTTCTCAGCCTAGTATGTATCTAATTCTTAAATATTTGGCAAGTACATTTGATTATAAGTACATTTGATTATCTTATTGAGCTGCTCTGTCCTGCACAAGTAGGTATAACACTGCTCATAGTAATAGTAACTTTGAACTTACAGAAAAATGTTGATATATGCATTGCTTAATTCAGGTGCTGCACTCATTATGCTGCTTCAGTAGAAAATGTTGGTTGTAGTCATGGTGTCATGCTAATTCATAATGAGTGAAGAAATCTATTTCCTTTTTGATGTATCAGTAACATCTGGATCCCTTGATTAGTCCTTCAGCATGTCATGCGGTTGGGTCCATATGTAGTGGTTCCAAGCCAGCCAATCCTTTTGGGCAAAGCGGGACAGAGGGCAACTGAGTTGCTATGCATGCCTAGACCTATCCTGCATGAAGTCGAGCACAGCGAGTATTTGTGTGAATGAGTCTATTTCACCCCCTAGTCAAGTATCAGGTTTACGGCATAATTGAATAGGGAAAATACTGCTGCCACCATGAATCTCTTAACAGCAATGGTCTTGTGCTCATTCTTTTTCAGTTCATGCATATGTAACAATACGACATAGAATGTTCACTGCTATCCAACTTATAGAAAAATGCCCTCTTATTTGTTTACCAGAAGCTCTAGTATTCATCAAGTTTGACTCTTATTTAATAAGTTGTGCATTCCTGTTAGTTTTTTGGATCTGTCACTTCTGTGATGTTACTTGTGATTGCTTGTAGGATGTCAACTTGCAAGGTTGTAGTGGATGCAACTAATACAGTCAGAGACTTGCATGTATTTGTTGTGCCTATGAGATAAGTTTCTACTCCTTTTCCTACTATTATTGTTGGAATAAGCCAAAAGTAAGGACCCAGTTCTTACTACAAGCAAGCTTTGCCCTCTTGTTGGCAAGAAAATAATATATGCTAATATATGCATCTCTACTGCTTTAGGTTGGAACTCAAGTTGTATATTCAAAGTATGCTGGAACTGAGGTTTAATTCAAAGCTTTGCTTCCACTTTTCTAGAGTGCTCATTTCAATTCAATCTATTACCTCAATGAAGTCTGCAATCTGAGTGTATGGATGTAACTGAGCATGTGTAACTGTATGTTAGTGTATATTTGTGTGTATGCATGTATGTATAAAATAAATGAATAGAAGGTATTTTATTTTTTTTATTTTTTCCATTCCACATTGGTAACGGGCATTACGATATTGCCCGTTTGTAAGTGCAATCAAGCCCTAAGTGGGTTTTGGTGAGTTGAGTGACAACTTGATTAAATCACTAACACTCTTGTAAAGCATGTGAGCAGGTTGTTGATTATTGATAAATGATATTTATGTGTAAGATCATGTTTTTGGCTCATATTGCAAAGATGACAAGGGTGGATCATGGCATTATACATGGAATGTATGCAAACTACTAAAGATGAATGTCATGAGTTGGTTAATGTGTTCTTCCCATTGGAGTCTATATAAGACATACAACAAGTGATCCTAAGCTAAAGAAAAGCAAATATAGAGGCATGATTATATATGGTACTTAGTTGGCCTCTCTATGTCAAAGCAAAGCATATTGTGAAGAAAGGAGAAGCTTGTGATGTAAAATGGGAGAACTAAGTTAAAGATGAGTATGGCATCAAAGGGATTTCACTATTGATACAACATGGAACTTGATGAGCTATACAATGAGTTCACCGAGTATAATATCAAATGGATTTCACTCTTACATCAAGTGGAAGATATTGACTCTTACAAAGAAGCTAGTTGCAAGACTTCAAATATAGCGTTGACAAAGGTCATGTGGTTACCTCTATTGTAATGGACCTAAATGGAAGCTTGCAAGGCAAGGATGTTTGTTATCAATCAAAAGGACAATTATTTGAGTGGCATCTCAAATGGAATTCTCTCTATGGTGCAAGGCTTGACTCAATAGTGGCAAGGATAAGTGATGAAGAGATCAAGATGGCTAAACGAGGAACTAAGCAAAGGCTATGGATAGCGACCATAAGCAAGGTGCTAGGGTGAAGTTGAGAGCGTCAAGGATTTCGAAGTATCATATCCAAGCCTACCGAGGAAAGTGATAAATTGCATCTAGTGTCATGATTGATAATTTGGAGTGGCTCTAGAATTCAAAGTGATTGATTCTCTACTCTATGGAAGAATTCTAAGTCACTAGCTCAAGGTGGATATGCTCAAGCATCCATTTATATCTATAACATGTGCTCTTGGTATACAACATTGGAAGCCCTCGAATCATTGAAGATCAAATACCAACAGTACCTTGATGGTTCAAGCTCAAGTAGATTAATTAGGGTTTATCTTTTATCTTGAGTTTAGGTATGCCGTACTATCAAGAGGGATGAATCATTGGTTGGACAACAAACATCAAAAGTGCTCAAGTGAACCCAAGAGAGACTAACCACGAGTTCAAACCTTAGTAGAGCTCGCCCAAACCGGTTCGACGGGTTTGGCAAACCGTCGACCGGTTTGGGCATCGACACCGCCAACGGCTAGTTGGTTTGAAAACCGGTCGACCGGTTTGGCAAACCGTCTGACCGGTTTTGTCCGGCAGACTAACGGCTAGTTTTGGGAGGATGGGTATTTATACCCATGAGCTCCTCTTTGAGGGGTCTTGGTTCCCTGCGCCTCCTATGCTTTCTTGAACCCGCCTAAGCTCTCCCCAACCTCTCTAAGTGAGATTCAACCCTTTAGTGCCCTATTCTTGTGTTGGGTTGAGAAAGTGACTTGTGTAAGAGCTTTAGAGAGCTTTGAGAAGCCTAGTGAGCATCCCACACTTGAGCACGATTTGTGTTGAAGATCCTTTGAAGCATCTTTTACTCTTGGAGCTTTGCTCCTAGGGCTAGAAGTCACTTGGAAGCTCCAATCCGAGATTGTGGAAGCTCCAAGAAGTTTGTATTACCCTGTGATTCTAGTGGAAACCTTCTCATCTCAAGGGTTCATTCTCTTGACTTGAGCCCGAGGTCAAGGGCAAGCCTTGTGTGGCGAGCCTATCCTTGTGTGGATACCTTAACAACGGAGGTAGGCTAACCTTAGTGGTGGGCGAACCACGGATAAATCTTTGTGTTCTTACTTGCTTTACATTTACATGCATTACCTCAAGTTGTTTCTAGCAATCTTTGTGCTTCCGCTTCGATCTACTTTGGTGTGCTTGTGCTGTGTGTAGGGACTTCATTGACACTCTTGGAAACACCTTTGGAAGTCATACACCAAGTTTGGTTTGAGCTAGAACTCGAGAGGGCATATACTTGTTTGTTGATTTGCCTAGCAAAACCGGTCTCGACTGGTTTTGGAAACCTGACCGGTTTTAGTACTAACAGAGGGTTGAAGTTTTTAATAAGTGCGGATTCGTCTATTCACCCCCCCTCTAGACGACATCAAGATCCTTTCAATTGGTATCAGAGCTAGGAACTCCGATTCGAGCTTAACCGCTTGGAGAAAAGATGTCGACAACATATGAGGTATCTTTTGAGCCATTGGCTCTAGGTGGCTCAAACTACAATTCTTGGTCACCATGTACTTAATAGAATTAGGACCTTTGGTTCACTTGCTGAGCAGGTTGTAGTTGCTAGTATTCTTCCTCCTCACACTAGAGTCGACAACATTGACTTGTCGAACTTATCTCTAGAGGAGTTAGAATGTTGGGAACTCAACTCTCAAGTTACTAACTACATTCGTAGTACCTTGAGTTGTGATGTGCAGGAATTAATTTGTGATGACATAATTGATGCACATGACATTTGGGAGATTTTTCAAGATCTCTATGATATGCCCAAATGCGAAGATCAAGATCAAAGAGCAAGCATGCAAAGTGAAGTCACAGCTGCAAACCACTCATCTTCATGTGCTCATGATGACATCTTGGCCAAGGATGATGAGAGAAGAGAAATCAAAAGCCAAAATGAAGATTTGGGGTTTGAGTATAACAAGCCGTCAACTAGTGAGGATCAAGTGACAAGAGTATCCTTAGAAGAGTGCTCTACCTCAGAAGCATACACTGATCCTCAAGTGACCACACCCATGGATCAACAAGGCAAGAAAAGCAAGTCGGTGACTGGAAACCGGTCCAACCGGTTTCCAAAACCGGTCTGACCGGTTTTCACAGGATGAACGCAGTGAAGGCTGACAAGCATTCAAGAAGGCGATCAAGACAAGAATCGGCGGTTTATAGGTCCTCAACTCCTAGTGTTGATGATCACAAGTGCTTGATGGCCAAGAAGAGCAAGGAAACCAAGGAAGATCAAATGGCAAAGAGAGTTGAAGATCAAGTTGACACCATAAAATCTTTAACTCAAAAGCTTGAAGCCTTCAAACTCTCACACTCTACCTTGGTCAATAAATATGATATCTTGCTTAATAAAGTTGCTTGTGCTACTAACTTGTCTACATGTGTAGCATCTTTGGAGCAAGAAAAGAAGGTGCTCAATGATAAGCTTGAAAAGCTCACTAGCGAGCATGTGGACGTTACAAGCATGTCACAAGGAGCTTGAGTGCTCTCATGACAAGCTTGTAGAATCATATACTTGTCTAGAAGTAGCTCATGAGGTTGTGCTTTCATCGGTAACATCCACTCAACCTCTCTCACACACATGCACATGCTCATATGTCAATATTGAATTGTCTTGCACTAAACCTTGTTGTTCTCAAGCAAGCCAATCTAGTATTGAGCATGTATTTGTAGAGACTTGTGATGACCTCATTGCAAAAGAAAATGATCAACTCATGCAAGAGGTTGAAAAGCTTAAAGAAGACTTGAGTAAGTTGAAGGGAAAGAGTCAAGTGCAACCTTCTCAAGATAACCGTGACAACATGGTGAAGAAGCTTGAGAAGGGTTCAAACCGTGCTAGCTCAACCCTCCAACCGAAGAAGCAAGGAAATAATCACAAGACTCAAGAAATCAAGAAAAAGAAGCTTGATCACATACAATGCATCAAGTGCTCAAAGATGGGGCACTATGCATCCATGTGCTCTCCTCAGCTCAAAGGCAGCAAGAAAAGGCAAAGGAAGCTAAGGAGAAGGATATGCTACAAATGCAAGTAACATGGACACTTCATTGAGACTTGTCCACAAGTAACTGGGGTGCTGTCTGCACCAAACCGGTCTGACCGGTTTGGGAAACCTAAGACCAGTTTTGGGCATATCAAGCACAATCAAGCTTCTACAGCAAGCCACAAGACCAAGAAGCAACAGGTGAGCAAAAACAAGAGCAAGGCTTCAGCAATCAAGATCAAAAGCCGTATTTGCTACACTTGTCGGTCAAAGGGACATGAGAGTAATAATTATCCAAATGGTAACATTCCTAAGTCAAAACTCGTCGATTATTCATTTTCTAGACTTAGGGATGAAAAGAATGGTATCTATGCTACTAGAGTGATTTGTTCACCTCAAACTAGCATAAGAGCCATTTGGATTCCCAAATCTCTTGTGACTAACCCTAAAGGACCCAACATGGTTTGGGTACCAAAAGAGCTTGCTAGAATTTGCAGGAGCATGGAGATGCATTGGAGGCTTGGCAAAACTCAAGAAAAGGACTTTGCACTAGAATAATACCGAGCATCAAGCCTAAACTTTTATATCTCTACTCCAATGACATCTCGGTAACATAAGCTTCATCTTTCATCTTGGTCAATTGATCCTAAGTGGATACTTGTGCTCAAGGCCTTGGCTTTGTGCACATGGCCCCACTAAGTACCTTTGGTGTACATATATGCTCCTCTTGTCATATGGTGCTTGTAACCGCTCTCTAGTAGAGCATGTTGGTTTAAATGGTGCAGTTAAAAGAAGAAGTAAAATTGTAAGTCAATCAAGCGTTGTTGGCCATGGGCAATGTTAGACCAAGTTGAAGCATAAGAAAAGATGAAGAAAATTTCCAAGCTTCAACACCAACTCCAAGGGCTAAACATTCTGCTCTCTAGAAGTGCAGACCTCGAGGTTCCGGAAATTCTCCCGGAGGTTCCGGAATTGCAGAAACTCAACCTCCGGGAATTTCTTGGAGGTTCGGGATCTGGAATTCAGACCTATAGAACTTCGGGATCAAGGTGATTGTCAGCAATTGAAGATACATGAAGATACACCGCATCGGGAGTCGATGGAGTCTTGAAGAAAAGCTTCGATTGGTGACTAGCAAAACCGGTCGACCGGTTTGCCAAACCGCCAGTCTGTTTTGGCGACTAAGTAATGTACTTCAAGATTAACTCAAGAAATTCAAATATATCCTCAGCTCTTGCTTAGCATCGACAAACACTATCTTGGTGATGGTAAGCATTCTTGGCACAATTTCAATATTTGTAAATTATTTTCTTGTGTGCCTTGACCAAATTGTGAAGTGACCTCTCCTAGTTCATTAAATTGACTAAGTGCTCGTTTCATGCAACTCAAACTCATGATGCACCTATTTAGGGGGAGATCACTCTACAATTTGTGTCTTTGAGACTAATGCTTTCATCTAGTGATTTTGTAGTCTCAAAATGAGAGCTTGTCTCTCTCCATGGAGTATGCTATGATCTTTGAGTCCAAAGTGGTAATATTGACCTAATCTTTCTCATTGGATTATGAAACTAACCTCAAGCATAGCTACTCACCACAATATAGTTTAAATTCCTCGAGTTGGACTTAATTGCCAAAATGGTGCATGTGACCCTAGTCGTTCACATTATTTCATATGCTCCATAAACAAAGGGAATTTGATCTATATTGTGAGGTTTCAATTTTAGTGGACCTCTTGTCTCTCTAACCCGAAGGTCACTAAGGATTGAAACTAGTGCTTGTGCTATTTAAGTGTGTCTCTCGTGTTGTGTTTAAAGGTCTATCAAAATGAGAGCTAGAACTTTGTCTTAACATAGCAATGCACAAGTCAAGGAAAATCACAATTCACCAATGTGAAAATGTGATAAGCTAGAGGCAAAGGTATGGTTCACACTCTCTTCTACCTTTATCATCTAGGATTTATTCATGCTAGTGTGTGCATTTTCTTAGCATGTGATCTATTCAAGGTTCTCTCTCGTGTGCCTATTGGATATTTAATTGATGCCTACCTTTATATTGACTTTTGTCAAATACTTGTTATAATGTGAGAGGCATGAGTTAAATATCCCAATATGGTCCTAAAACTTGTTTAGCCACATGTTTGCGTGACATAGGTTAGATTTTTGAAAAACTTAACTAGCATGATAGGATTTGTGTGAATTTTGAAAAAATTTGGTTATTGGTCTTTATGACCCGATCGACCCACTTGTGACTATGGTTAACCTTGCTTGATTGATGGCTAGTCACAAGTGGTGAGATTTTCTTAAGTCCAACATATTCTTCATATCTATCTCTCTCTAAGTTTCTTGGAAGTATCAAGGAGCTTTTGGACCTAATTGGAAAAATCCTTCTATGGGAATTATCTAGTGACCAAAGTTCATTGCTTTATCTCTTTATCTCACTAGATCTATCTTCAAAGGAAAAGAAGCAAAATTCTTTCAATATCTTATCTTTCTCTTCTAATCACCTCTCATGAGAAAAAGGGGTCTTTGGATAAAGAGTTGAAGCTTCAGGTTTTCTAAAAGGAACTAGTATCCTGGACATATCTTGAACTTATCTCTCATATTAGTTCTCAAATCAAGCTTTAATATCTCAAATTCTAGCTTCAGCAGGTTTCCTGAGGGAAACCGGTCTGACCGGTTTATGAAACCGGTCGACCGGTTTTACCCCGGGTCCACCTCTTTAAGCGTATCTCGTGTGGAATATTCCTCTTCATCCCTTCACTTCATTCCCACCAGCCAAGACCCGTGGTCCTCCTCTCCATCCCGTGCTCCCTCTCCCTCTCACTCCCACCATGGGATCTTGAGATTGGACCAAGGAGAAGGTTTTCCTTTGGAGATTAAGGGCTAGAGGTGCTAAACTTGACTTGACCGGATTGGAGACCATTTTTGAAGCTTTACTCATCTTCTCCCATCCTCTCAAGGTATTCAAAGGTTCTCTTTGCCCGATCTCTTAGCTCCTTGCATATCTCTCATTCCTTTGAGCAATCATCAACTAGTATGCCCGAAGCTATCTTTAAGTTTTGAATCAATTTGGATGGCTACATTTCGAATTCCATGATCTAGGGTTTCACGAATGGTCGACCGTTTCAAACCGGTCTGGGTTTCAAACCCGACCGGTTTTATTAGGACGAACAACCCGATTTTCTTCCAAAACAATTCAATTCTCGCCGAGTCTCGAATCAATTCCTATGACCTTATATATACTTTGTCACTTATTTGTGGTCGGGAATAACATGTCGGACTTCTCGAGGACCTACACAAGGTCAAAGAAGAAAAAGAGGGTTGATGAGTCCAAGGCAATCCCGATCCGTTTGAGCCGTCGGTGCCTCCGGTCTGCCTTGAGGCCTAGGACGCCTAGGGCATCTCACCAAATGTTGTGGACGAGATTGTGGAAGAAGGGCATGAGACTTCTAGTGATGATGATGAGGTAATGAGAACTATAGAATGGAATGGCATGGGAAAGGACCACCGACGGATGATGATGATGATGATGATGAAGAGGATTATGGTGGAAGGAAAGAGAGTTGAGGAAGAAGAAGATGAAGAAGAAGAAGGTCATGCTTGAGATTAGGAGGCCACCAATCCCGGCACTCATCGCATAGTGAACTATCTTGGCATGGGTAAGACCGAGGCGCTAGGCGGAAGAGAAGGGAGTGGCCCTATGGTGAGCCTAAGGACATGGCTAGTGGGATAGATTAGATTTCACACTTTCTTTCAAGGACTACTATTCCACCGCCATCATAGCTAAGAAAAGGGCATTATTGCGAGGCTCGGATAGATTGGGGCTACATGGAAGACAAACAATGCTATTTTCGGAGATATCATTGATGTTTGTACTACTTTGAGGATCAAGCCTCGATGGGATTCATGCAGCTTGGAACACGTGAGGTCATTGCACAATTCTATGCCATCGCCGCTTTTGAGGAAAATGATAGTACAAGGAAGATGCATTGGATGACCGAGGGGACTAGATATATGTCACTTTCACACACTTTGCTAGGTTCCTTGGAGCTAGCCCCTGGATTTGACTCTTCCTTGTATTCACCGTGGTATTCGTCCGATGGAGCCTTCGATGAAATTCATGTATCCAAGAAACAAGCAAGCAAATGCGGGTTATGCAGCGGGCTTTACTCGTACTATAGCATGCTTAACCGCATGTTTCGGTTGACACTCACACCTAGGGCGGAAACCCATGACATCTCTAACTATGCTAAGGACTTGCTCGTTCATATGAGGCCTCCCGAACTTCCATTCTCGTGGAGCGATTTCATTTGGGAGGAGATCAAGACCATTAGTGAGAGCCCCGGAGGTTGTGTGGGTGTGCACCTTATATCATGCATATCATTGAAAAGGTGGCAAAAGAAAGCTTCTAAAGGATACTAAGCATGAGCCCTTCAAGTCCGGTACCCAAGAGGATAAGGACTCCTCACCGAAGATATGATGAAATGTAAATGGAGGAAGGAGAAGGACAGCAGAGGAGCAGATCACCGGCCAGACCATCGGTCAGACCAAACCGGTTCGACGGTTTGGAAAACCGTCTGACCGGTTTGCAATAGGGACAAGCCTCCCTCTCCTATTCGCAAGCTTTTGAACTTTTCACATCTATGTGTAGGAGTCGAGAGGGATGTATTGGTCGAGCGGCAGAGGTCTAGGAGAGAGGAAACAAATGAAGGACACTCTCAAATTATTGCACAATCACCATGGTTTTGAACCTCCTAGATCTCCACCCTCTCCCGAGACGGAGGAGCCCGAGATCCCTTCAAGGATAGCATGGTGGCACAGCTGGGTTCAAGGCTACTTTCAACAATATGCTCATCACTATGGATATCAAGTACCTCCTCCTCCACCTCCTCCTATGGGTCCTCTACTAGCGGTCAAAATCTTGTATCTCAAGCGTATTAGTCGCTCTTTGGCAACGATGGTATGATGAGTCTCAAATTCTTATACTTTAGCATCTACCATTTCTTCTCAAGTTCTTAATTCCATTTCTTATAAACTCTCTCTTAGTTTACCCTCCTCGATGGTGGTGCTCCTCCGAGTATGGTGATCAAGGATGCTCAGTGACTATCTTCTCCAAGTTTTAGTGATGGATGACAAATGGGAGAAGAAAAGTGATTAAAGCCTATCTCGCTTGTGTCTGTGTGGTGAAACCGGTCCGATACCGGTTTGTCGAGCACTCCCAAGCTCCTATGTATCCAGCTATCTTTTATCTTAGAGACTTGTTGAGAGATTTGGATCCGTAATAATCGTCTGTTGTACCTTATCTATGTGTTGGACTTGAGAACTCTTGTATTGTGTGCTACAATGTGTGTAATGTACTCTAAATATTCTAAGTGACTTAATGTTAGTTTGTGATGCATGTTTGTATGGTGAATGAGTTGTTTTGAGTTTTCCTCGCTTTTGTGTAATCGACCGGGTGAAACCGTCGATGGTTTCAAAACCGGTCTGACCGGTTTTGCCCCAGAATACACACACCTCTTTGTGTTTTGTCTCTTGTTTGTGATAACTCTTGACATATGCATCACACATTTATTTTATCTTGTCACACACACTTGTTGCACCCCACTTTGCTTTGAGATTTAGGGGAGCTCCATGTTTTCTTGAAAATGTGCAAATTGGCATTTTTAGGCCAAATTGATGAATTCCATTCATTTGCACACATTGAGGGGGAGCTTTACCTAAATCTTAGTATTTATAAGCTTCATTTATATATCTTTTGTAAGCTTTAATCAAGGTTGTCATCAATCACCAAAAAGGGGGAGATTGTAAGTGCAATCAAGCCCTAAGTGGGTTTTGGTGAGTTGGTGACAACTTGATTAAATCACTAACACTCTTGTAAAGTATGTGAGCAGATTGTTGATTATTGATAAATGATATTTATGTGTAAGATCATGTTTTTGGCTCATATTGCAAAGATGACAAGGGTGGATCATGGCATTATACATGGAATGTATGCAAACTACTAAAGATGAATGTCATGAGTTGGTTAATGTGTTCTTCCCATTGAGTCTATATAAGACATACAACAAGTGATCCTAAGCTAAAGAAAAGCAAATATAGAGGCATGATTATATATGGTACTTGGTTGGCCTCTATGTCAAAGCAAAGCATATTGTGAAGAAAGGAGAAGCTTGTGATGTAAAATGGGAGAACTAAGTTAAAGATGAGTATGGCATCAAAGGGATTTCACTATTGATACAACATGGAACTTGATGAGCTATACAATGAGTTCACCGAGTATAATATCAAATGGATTTCACTCTTACATCAAGTGGAAGATATTGACTCTTACAAAGAAGCTAGTTGCAAGACTTCAAATATAGCGTTGACAAAGGTCATGTGGTTACCTCTATTGTAATGGACCTAAATGGAAGCTTGCAAGGCAAGGATATTTGTTATCAATCAAAAGGACAATTATTTGAGTGGCATCTCAAATGGAATTCTCTCTATGGTGCAAGGCTTGACTCAATAGTGGCAAGGATAAGTGATGAAGAGATCAAGATGGCTAAAACGAGGAACTAAGCAAAGGCTATGGATAGCGACCATAAGCAAGGTGCTAGGGTGAAGTTGAGAGCGTCAAGGATTTCGAAGTATCATATCCAAGCCTACCGAGGAAAGTGATAAATTGCATCTAGTGTCATGATTGATAATTTGGAGTGGCTCTAGAATTCAAAGTGATTGATTCTCTACTCTATGGAAGAATTCTAAGTCACTAGCTCAAGGTGGATATGATCAAGCACATGCATCCATTTATATCTATAACATGTGCTCAGTTGGTATACAACATTGGAAGCCCTCGAATCATTGAAGATCAAATACCGACGTACCTTGATTGTAACACCCTAAATTTCCATCACTAAATTAATGTAGCAACATGGTGTTTTAGTTTTTGTTTTCTAAGGAAATAATAATTTATCAAATAAATTTAGCTTTTAAATATTTAAATATCATTTTGAATAATTTTAGAAGCAATAAGTGCGTGTGCATCATCTTTTGGCCTTGCATGGTGTTTTGTTTGAAAATTTGAAAAGGTTTTGAAAAAAAAAAGAAACCCTTCCCTCTCTTTCTCTCTTTCTCCTTTTCTAGCCCAACCCACCTCCTCTTCCTTCCCTTGACCCTTTATGAAGACTTGCCTGCCCGCTCGCATGCCGCACTCTTTTCCTCCCTCCGCAGCCCAACAACCCGCGGCCCAGCTACACCGAGCAGCCCACCTTCCTCCACCTCTCCCCTCTCTCTCACTCAGGCTGACCCGGGCCCGCCTGCTCCACCCCTTCCTCCCCCTCCCCGCCCAGATCCCGCGAGCCCGCCGGTCAAATCCCGCCTCCATCACCTTTCCCCTCCTTCACTCCTTGCTTTCAAGGCTCAAAGCCCGGCCGCTTCCTCCCTTCAAATCCCTTCGCCACCTCTCCGCAATCAAGCACCCCTCCCTTGATTCCTCTTGTAACCGCCGGCGCCTCGCCATTGATGGCCATTGCTCCGCCCGCTACCGCCTCCTCCCTTCTCTCTCTCTATAAAGCCGCAGCCCGAGCCCCCGCCGCCTTTCCGCACCTGCACACCCAGACCGCTCTCCTCACGCGCCGCCGCTGCGGAAGTCCTCTCGCCGCCAGGCCATTGCCGGCCCGAGCCTCGTCGCCGGTGAAGCACTCCTCGAGGCCTCCTCGCCCTCTTTTCGTCCGCGCGCCGCCGCACGAGGACCCGACGCCCGAGCCCCTTCTTCCCTCGCCGACCGAGCCGCCGCCTCGCTTCCTCCCGAGCGCCGCCCGAGATCGATCTCCGCCACCATCGCTTCCCTGCCGCCGCTCGCTCGCTTGCCGTCTCCGTGGTGAGCATTCCCTCGCCGCCTGTTTTCCTTCGCGCGCAGAGCCGTAGCTCTAAGCCCGCCGCCGGAGCTCGCCGTCCGCCTCGCCGACGTAGCGCCGCCGTAGATGCCTAGCCGCCTCTAGAACCCCCGTTAGGTTCGCCGTGTTCTTAGCCAGTAGCACCTTTCCGCTGTAAATCGTGGCCGGACGCGCCGTGGTCGCCGGCGAGTTCGCCGCCGTGGCGCCGCTCCCCGTCCGCCGCTCGCCGCCGACGCCACGTCCGCCGTCTGATCCGGCCAAGAACGGGTTTAGATCGTCCCCCGCCTGTAGTCAATCCTCGACCGCTGCATCGGCCAACCGAGCCCGCCGTGGCCGTTTTGCATGAAAACCCTTCAAGTTTCTAATATCACAAGTATGCCCTTCCACCAGTTAAAACCCTTACGTTCAAGTCCTTTTCTTTACGTTTGGACCCCTGAGCTTTTAAGTTTTCCCCCGCCGTCCATGTTTCGATCAACGGCCCCGGATCTGCTCGAGTCAACCCGCCTCACCGTCAACCTGGTCGTCGCATCTTTACAAAAAAGACCCTGTGCTTTCTAAAATCACAGAAAGACCCTTCCACCTTATAAGATCTTTTCAAACAGGACCCTGTTTCTTCTGTTTAAGCCCCTGTCCTTCCTAGTTTTCCCACCCAAGGTCCAACCTTGCCTTTTTACGTTATAAACCTCTGGTTTATATACGTAATTGTGTTTTAGTCCCTGGTTTCTTGCAGTTAAGCCCCTGGAAGTCTTGTTTCTTCACAGAAAAGCCTCTGAACCTTGTTTTAGCCATATCTTTTCCGTCTTTTATCCGTTTGAAGCGTTCTTGGTGTCCACGCCGACCGCCTTTTCAAGCCCGTCGGTTTAACCTTGTTTTGGCTGTATCTTTTGCGTTTTAGCTCCGTTTTCACCGTTTCAAGTTGCGTTAGGTTCATATCAACTCAAACTACGTGATAGGACCAATGTTGAACATGTTCTATGTTTTATAATTTATTTAAATATTAAATATGATTAAATCCTTATATACATATGCTTTTCTAATTAAAATCTAATTAGAGTTCAACACGTGTTTTCATAAGAAAGTTAATATGATTAATACTAGTTAAATATTTCTTATAATTAAAAGTTAAATAGATGTATACCTCGGTTTTCATAATCAAACTTAAATTGATTAATGTTTATGCAATTTGCTTTCTAAATAAAAGCAACATAGGTCTATCCCGAGTTTTCTTAATTAATTGTTAATTTGATTAATATGAATATAAATGTGTTTTTAAATTATAATTTGATTAGTTCAACTCGAAATATAAAGATGAACGCCTAGATGCTTTTACATGCTTCTTTTAAATTAAATGTTTAATTTGCATAAATAATACTTGAATATTTATAAATAAAATTGGACTAAGTTTACATCGGCTTTTAAACATAAAATAACTTGCCTAATTATAAATAGGGTATTTCTTTGAAATAACCTATGCACATCTTTACTTAATTAAAAGATACCTAGCACATAGCTAGCTCTTGTATGTGATCATCCAAATCTCCCGATAGTTCCGAGTGTTTTTGCGTTCGTATTCCTAGAGCCAAACCTTGTTCTCTTTTTAAGCTTTTCATGCTTGGTGTATTGTTTTGTTTATTGTATGCTTTCTTGTGTGCTCGTAGACATCGTGCGTTCAAGTGAGCAACCAGTTGAAGTGGATCAAGAGCAAGTGTTTGAAGAAGAAGAACCCCAGTGTTTAAGCAAGGAAGGCAAGTGGACTTCTCCCTCTGCATATTCCTCTTTGTCCTAGATAATTGCATGTTAACTAAAATTTACATTTAAATGTTGTATTGCATGAATTTGATGAAATCACCTTTTAAGGACATGACTAGAATTTTATCCCTATTACCTTGGACAACCCTTTTAAATAAATGTTTTGGGTAGAAATGCTTAGTTGCTATATCTTGGGTTGGTTCAAATGAATCTTTTGCAATATGATGAATGTTGATCATGATAACTTTGGTGATATATATATGTGTGTGTGCTTAATTACAAGATCATATGATATAATCGGAACATGGAGAACCACTTTCGGAAAGCAGTGCAACCACAGTCCATATAGCTCACGGCAGCGTTAATTAGGTGTGTGATTGTCTTGGTGACCTTATCCGAAAAAAGACACAGGGGGCTCGGGGTTGCGGAGGTATAGCGGATCCTCTTAGCGTATGTAGCCTTTGCTAAGGTCTTTGTCCACTAGGGAGGGTTATGGTCCGCCACAGTCAGAATCGCCGTGGGTTCTTGGTCTTTTGCATATCTTTGTAAAGGCTTCAGTGGCGTCCTATGCAATCACACCTCGGAAGTGTGGTGCATGCGTGCACATGGTTGGGTTCAAAGTTCTTCGGACTTTTACGCGAGCTGTGGTGAAAGTGTACAACCTCTGCAGAGTTAAACTCGATCGATCACCGCTCACGGTCAAGAGCGGCCTGGACCTCACATGATAATCAAACATAAAGATGGAATTAAATCGTGGTTTTCATATGGTTTTGAGATGAGATGCTTTTCTAAAGGTCTTTTAAGTGGGATGGTATAAACTTACACCTAGTAAATAGGTGCTTGCTAATAAAATTTGACCAACATTAAAATGCTAACCGCAGAAACTCTTAGCCTATCCTTGATAGCCTTGCATCTTCCCCACTTGCCGAGCTCCAACCATAAGTGTGCTCACCCTTGCTTACCCGTGTTCGAGGAGAACACCGGAGAAGAGTACTTCATGACTATGATGAGTTCGAGGCTATGCGTGCCCCAGTCATGAGCCCTGGAAGTCAAGACCGGAGTTGCTTCGCCTAGTTATCGCTTGTTCGCTTTAAAGACCTTCGAGTCTAACGTCGAGTGTAATAAAGAGATAATGTAATGGTTTAACTCTTATACGCTTTTATTGTCGCTTAATGATATTCACTCATGACGCTATCATATGTGTGTAAACTTGATCCTGGCGCACATATGAGATGCATTTGGTTTTCTTCGAAAAATCAGGTGTGACATTGATTGTTCAAGCTCATGTAAATTAATTAGGGTTTATCTTTTATCTTGAGTTTAGGTATGCCGTACTATCAAGAGGATGAATCATTGGTTGGACAACAAATATCAAAAGTGCTCAAGTGAACCCAAGAGAGACTAACCCTGGAGTTCAAACCTTAGTAGAGTCTTCGCCCAAACCGGTTCGACCGTTTGGCAAACCGGTCCGACCGGTTTGGGCATTGACACCGCCCAACGCTAGTTGGTTTGAAAACCGGCTCGACCGGTTTGGCCCGGATCGGACCCGGTGCCAACCGCCGCTGCTCAAGACGCAGGTGCACCACGCCATGACGAGCCGCCAAGCCCCGAGTCCGGCCGCCACGGTGCCGGGTGCCCCGGTAACCGCACACGCAGGCCGCTTGACGGCCCAAGAGCCGACCGCCCCGCTCGCCGGGCACGCGCTTCATCGACCGACGAGCACGGGCGCAGCCAAGCGCTGCTGCCCAAACGCCGCCTCGCCACCGCGAAGCAGCATCACCGCCGCCGCCGGCGATCCCGCCGGCAAGACAGTACGAGCCGGCGCGCGAGCCCCGCCACCCGGTGTGGCGCGGCCCCGCAGCCGCCGCCGGCCAGCGCGAGCAGGCGCGCCCTGCCGCCGCCGCAGACGCGGCTCCGCTGGCCACAGACGACGGGTGCGGGTGCTCCGTCCCGCAGGCCGCAAGCGCGCGGAGCCACCGCCGCCCTGGTGCGGCCCTGCAAGTCGCGGAGCACCTGGCCACAAGGGCCCGGCCGCCGCCGCCCTATCCCTTTTCTCTGCCTGCTGCGATGTGGGGGAGAGAATAAGGGAGAAAGGATAGGGTTGGCTTAGGGTTTGCCCTGTTTTTATATCTGATCACGGGTAAATCTGAGCCATTCATCTTGATGAACGGCCACGAATGATCAGCTCCCATGCCTAACAGCCTACTAGAAGCGTGAAATGGACCCGGAAGGCCCATTTCGAGTTGGGACAGCATGAAACCTGTTGTTTTATGCGAATATAGTGGCCCGAAGCCCACTATAATACCCAAATACGTGACCCGAAGTCCGTAAAAATATTAGTGGCCTGAAGCCCACTACATTATTTTATACAAATTGCATTTATTTATTTCCTGTGATTTATTTATTTATTTATCGTTGTATTTAAATTCTTGCGTATTTACCTTGCTGTAATAATTTATTTAATAATGAAGTAATCCTGAAGATTACTCCTGAAAATATTGTATAGTCCTGAAGACTATACAAAGTTGTAATCCTGAAGATTACACACCGACATTGACTCCCCTGTACATTCATTGGGCAGGCATGTCGGACATCGCAAAGAGGGAGTTCGAGGTGCTTGCCGTGGACGGCAGCAACTACCTCACTTGGGCTACCGACGTCGAGATCAAACTCGACGGTATGAGTCTCGATCATACCATTGTCCAGCCTGAAGCTGGCAAGGATGAGCGCACAAAGCCTGATAAAGCAAAAGCGTTGCATTTTCTGCGACACCATCTCCACCCAGACCTGAAGTCTGAGTATATGACGAGAGGGATCCACTTGTTCTATGGCAGTCCCTGAAGGACCGCTTCACCAATTATGCTCCCGAGCACAACAAAGTTGGATCACCCTGCGCTTCCAAGACTACAAGTCTGTGGCAGCGTACAACTCTGCTTTACACAGGATTGTGACTAAGATGCGTCTATGTGGCCAGAAGATCACTGACGCTGACATGATCGAGAAGACCCTATCCACCTTCCACCCCGGCAACATAGTACTGCAGCAGCAATACCGAAACTCAAAGTACCAGAAGTACTCTGAGTTGAGTGAAGTACTATCTGTTGCTGAACAACAGAATGAGGTACTCATGAGTAATCATTCTGCCCGA
Organism: Cenchrus purpureus; assembly: GCA_022644695.1. Taxonomy (NCBI): domain Eukaryota; kingdom Viridiplantae; phylum Streptophyta; class Magnoliopsida; order Poales; family Poaceae; genus Cenchrus; species Cenchrus purpureus. The sequence continues at coordinate 117,260,836 of CP053460.1, forward strand.
CCCATCGGTTCTATATAGGCGTGCACTCAAGCACATGCTAATGTTGCCGAGAGTTCTCGCAACCGGAAATGGGGCCGTGGAAAGGGAAAGTGGAAGGGGAAAAGAGGTGCCTTGTTCAAAGGCAAGGGAAAAAGGAAGCCCAAGGGTAAATTCGGACCCGAGAAGGAAAGAGGTGACCATAGCGGGGAAGAGCAGGGCGAATGCTATAGATGCGGAGCAAAGGGACATTGGTCCCGCAGATGCCGCACCCCCAAACACCTCGTTGACCTTTACCAACAGAGCAAGAATAAAGGTCAACATGAGTCCCACTTCATCACTGAGCCTGAAGCTCAGAAACGCGACAACATAGTCGTTGGCGCAAATGATGAAGACGTCCACTTGGACGGAAGTGAGGGAAACCTTCTCGATGACATAGATATTTATGGGGACCTGCAGTAATCTCCAAAATATCATGTCAATGCGATGTAAAGTTTGGCTATGCTCCTGAAGAGCATTTGTAACAAGGTCCAAACTTATGTAATATATTTCCCAGGAATAATGTAAGTTGTTTCATTTATGTTATGTACTTTCTGTTAAATACTTGTTTTCATTGTTATGGTATTTAACAGCCTCGTGGAACCGGATGGCGAGCGGAGATCCTCTTGTTGACAGTGGGACCACCAATACAATTCTAAGGGAAACCAGATATTTCCAAACATTGACAAAGAAAAGTGGAAATATTGTGACCATTGCCAAGCAATGCTCATATTGTGGGCACCGTGCCACATTGGCTCTCCCCATGGGTACCCAAATCTTTGTGAAGGATGCTTTGTTGTATCCTGACTCAAAGCGCACGCTCTTGAGTTTCAAAGATATCCGTGCGAATGGTTTCCATGTTGAAACCGAGATTGAGCATGGTACCGAATACCTACTCATTACTAAATTCGGCCAAAAAGAGTGGTGGAAAGACTCCTTCATCGCCATCGGGTTTGTACTATACGACATTAAACCCAGAGTATGTTGCGATGAAGACCATATTTCAAACACGTAATCATTTCGAATATGGCATGACCGATTAATATCCCGGGTTGAGCATGATGAGAAGAATCATCAACAATTCTGCTGGCCATGATGTTAGAAGCTTCCCAAATCCTGAAAATTTTATTTGCACTGCATGTGCAAAGGGAAAGCTAATCACTAGACCATCCCTCCTGGAGATTAGGGATGAATCACCTGTGTTCCTGCAAAGGATACAAGGTGACATATGTGGACCTATTCAGCCTCAGTCTGCGTTTAGGTACTTCATGGTATTGATTGATGCATCTACCAGGTGGAGCTATGTGGACCTATTGTCCACAAGAAACCATGCTTTCTCCAAGCTCATTGCCCAAATAATCAGGCTAAAAGCAAGTTTCCCTGATAACTGCATCCAGTCCATTCGGATGGATAATACTGGTGAGTTCAGATCGAAAGCTTTTGATGATTATTGTTTAGCCATGGGCATTAAGGTAGAGCATTCAGTACCTCATGTCCACACACAAAATGGTCTAGCTGAATCCTTGATCAAAAGGATCAAGTGGATTGCCCTACTCTGCAGAATTGTAGGTCGCCAACCGCTTGTTGGGGCCATGCGGTGTTACATGTCATGACTGACTCAACTCAGGCCAACTGCATATCATGAATCCTCCCCCTTACAGCTGGTGCGTGGGAAAGAACCAAGTATTTCCCATCTCACAGATATTTTGGCGTATGCACGTGCCAATACCACCACCTCAGCGTACATCAATGGGTCCCCACCGGAAGTTGGGGATCTATGTTGGTTATGAGACTCCGTCCATAATCAAGTACTTAGAGCCTATGACTGGGGATCTTCATACGGCTCGGTATGCTGATTGTGTCTTCGATGAAGACCATTTCCCGGCATTAGGGGGAGAGAGGCATCCTGAAGAATGCCGGAAATTGAATGGAATGCAACCGATGCAATCCTTAGACCCACGCACTGGTGAATCTGAACTGGAAGTTCGAAGGATAATACATTTGCAAAGTCTTGCAAATGAGCTGCCAGATGCCTTCATTGATCACAAAAGAGTGACAAGGTCGCATATACTGCAAAGATACGTCGGAGAGTTCGGGTAACCCAGAAGGCTACCAATTCTATTGTCTCCCTAATCCTAGGAAGGGGAGACCTCCGGTGCTCAGACAAAGTCCCCATGGAGACGTCCGCAATGAAAGAATCGAGCTCCTTGCCTCACTTAAAGAATCGCTTGAAGAAGTTCAACGAAGTTGAAAATGCCTCGTGGCAACTCAACCGAAGTTGAGGAAGTCCCTGAAGGACCCCATCCTGAAGATGGAAACCCCAATGCGTCGCACGAAGAATATCGCATGGGGAGATCGGAACGCCCCCACTCAGTCGTTATGGGAAATCACGATGAGTGGGTGGATGATCATGAGGAGATTGCCACCAATTATGTGGAATCAGGAGAGTCATATCATAGAAAGACCACTGTTGTCGACATATATTTTGCCTCAAAAATTGCTGACTCAATGGATCCGGATCCAGAACCAAAGTCCATGATTGAGTGCCGGAAGCGCTCAAATTGGGATAAATGGAAAGCAGCAGTTGAGGCGACTGCGCCGCTTTGTAAAAGAGAGGTGTTTGGGCCTGCAGTCCCAACACCTCCTAAAGTCATCCCTGTAGGATGCAAATGGGTCTTCCTCCGGAAGAGGAATGAACATGGCCAGGTGGTAAGATACAAAGCGAGGCTAGTGGCACAAGGGTTCACGCAGAGACCCGACATCGATTATGATGAGACATACTCTCCTGTTATGAGTGGCATAACGTTCCGATATCTTATTTCTATGGCAGCTAACTTGAATTTGAAAATGCAGTTGATGGATGTTGTGACCGCATACTTGTATGGGTCACTTGATTCGGAGATCCATATGAGAGTCCCTAAAGGACTCAAGATCCCTGGACCGAATCAAAACCGCAACATGTTCGTCCCGTCATCTGCGGTCGTTGTATGGGTTGAAACAATCCTGAAGGATGTGGGTCAACCGGTTGAGTAACTTTCTCCTGCAGAGAGGTTACATCAACAATGATGATTGTCCCTGTGTCTTCATAAAGAAGTCCAGTGATGGATTTTGCATCATCTCCGTCTATGTCGATGATTTGAATATCATCGGGACGACCAGGGACATTGAGGAAGCAATGGCTTACCTCAAGACGGAGTTTGAGATGAAAGACTTGGGGAAAACCAAGTTTTGTTTGGGCCTGCAGCTCGAACACCTCCCTGAAGAAGTGTTTATTCACCAGTCTACTTATACAAAGAGGGTACTTGAAAAGTTCAATATGAACGAGTGCCACCCTCTGAAAACCCCTATGATCGTCCGATCATTGGAAGCGGATAAGGATTCGTTCCGACCCAAGGGAGAGGATGAACAAGGTTTGGGACCTGAAGTTCCATACCTTAGTGCCATTGGGGCACTAATGTACCTTGCAAATTGCACACGCCCGAGATATTGCATTCGCGATAAATCATTGGCTGCAGCGACCGCACCCACCAGAAGACATTGGGTTGGCGTGAAAACCATCCTCAGATATTTAAAAGGCACTCAGGACCTTGGGTTGTGGTTTCCGAAAAGGGGGGATCTGACTATGGTGGGTTATGTGGATGCCGCTATATGTCCGACCCCATAATGCCGATCACGATCGTTTTGTGTTTCTCGCGGTGGTGCAGCCATATCATGGCGGTGTAGCGCACCTTGGTTGCCACATCAACCAACCACTCAGAGATAATCGCCCTGTACGAAGCCACACGAGAGTGTGTCTGGCTACGACGTATGATTAACCACATCCAGAAGTCATGTGGTAGTAGGCGTTATCAACACCCCACCATTATCTATGAAGATAATGCGCTTGTGTTGCAGATGCATATGGGCTATGTGAAGAGCAATCTCACGAAGCATATTGCTCCAAAATTCTTTTACCCCCATGAGCTCCAGAAGAGCGGGGAGATTAAGATCCTGCAAGCAAGATCATGTGACAATCTTGCAGATTTATTCACAAAATCTCTGTCGGCCTCCGGCTTCTATAAATGCATTTATGGAATTGGCATGAGGCGGCTTAGAGATTTGCAGGGTTCAAGGGGAGATCGACCCTGAAAATCATAGCCCATGTTTGTGATCCTGAAGATCACAAGTCGGTCCTGAAGACCTGACTCGAGCATCAATTGTTGTACTCTTTTTCCCTTGATGTGTTTTTTCCCACTGGGTTTTTCTCATGCAAGGTTTTTAACGAGGCAACCGTAATACGCTGACACTCGCGCAATGCAATGCACTCTTTTCTCCTACCTTTTTTTCCCACTGGGTTTTTGGGAGGAGTTTTTGACGAGGCATGCACTGGGCACATTGTTCACTCAAGGGGGAGTGTTGTGAAACCTTTTGTTGTGAGTGAACATTGAACAGTTAATGGCCGATGAGCAGTAATCTGTGATGAACAGTAAATGGTAATGAAACAGTAAATGCAAATGAGCAGTAGAGGGGGAGAATGAGCCGTGAGATCTTAACCTCTATAAATAGAGGATCACGGGTAGTTCAAGAGATAGAGAGAGATAGGAGAAAATCCCACTGCCTGTATATGTACAATGTGTTGAATAATAAAGAGCTCCATTTCCTCCTAGCTAAGTGCATTCTCTTGTGAGTGTTTGTGTGAATCGAGAACTTGTTTTCTAACAAAGGCAGATTACCACAGGGTGGTGGGATTTATTCATTAATTTTGGGTAAATACTTTTTCTCCATTTCAATCATGCTTGGGTAAATTCGATTAGTTGTATTTGTATATAGACACTAGACATACTCATGACATATATGCTTGCCTTTAAAAGTCATCATGAATGTCAATATTTTGGATCTACGGATCATAATCACTGAACTACCCATGCTATTTTTTGTATAGGTAATGCATTATGCATCATTGCAACTTAGATATATGAAAAACAGTAGTCTATGGGACCAGAAATTTCTAGAAAAACATTTTTTTTGTTGTGAAATGCTATACTGAGCTCATGATCGCCTTAAACAATTTGGCTTATTGGTATTATGTTCTACCTTTTTTATGGACTACATTTCTTTATCAAGCAAAGAAGGGCTAAACACTTTGGATGGCTTTCTGGATCTGGAACTTATCATGGTGAACTGAATTTTGGAGCACAACACAGATGAACCACTGGAATAATGGATCAACCTTATTCTCTACTACACATAGATTCTTCTTAGTAGGTGAACCACTGATTGTGTCTTGTGTAGTTTTTTTTTCATTTTGTCCATTTGCCTAATGTTTAGTGCTAATGAAAAAGCACTTAAGTGGTAAAAAGCTGAACTTGGAATATTTATACTTTTGTTGTTTGTCAGTTCATAAATGTGGTTTGTGATATATTGTTGTTGATTTGTGGTTTTGTGATTGTGTGTGTGTGATTTGTTCACACGGAAAAGCAAAAGCAAGCTTTCCCGAGTGCCTAGGAAGGGGCACTCGGGGAAGAGCTTTTAAAAATAAAATCCAGCTTATTTCTTCCCCGAGTGCCTAGGAAGGGGCACTCGGGGAAGGTTTTTAAATAAAAAACGGGAAATATTCTTCCCCGAGTGCTTGGGATGGAGCACTCGGGGAAGAGGGTTAAAAAAAGAGAAAATTCTTCCCCAAGTGTTGCACTCGGGGAAGAGGGTTAAATAAAAAAACAAATTTCTTCCCCGAGTGTTGCACTCGGGGAAGAGGTTTTCCAAAAAAAAAAACGGACGGCACCGACGGCGTCAAATGTTCACCGAGTGCTAGGACGGCACTCGGGGAAGGCTTCCCCGAGTGTACGATTTTTGGCACTCGGGGAAGACCTCTTCCCCGTGAGAGGCATCCCCGGAGGCTCTTCCCCGAGTGTTGCACTCGGGGAAGGCTTCCCAGTGTTTGCCCTTCCCAGTGCATTTGGCACTCGGGGAAGCAAGCGTCTCCCGTAGTGAGCAAGTGGCTGCTACAGGTTGCCATGGAGTGTTGCATGGAATATATGGACAACTCGAAGTCAGTACAATGTACACCGGGGAAAATAGGAGAGCTAATATTAGAAAGCTGGTAGCAAGGATGTTTGAAAAAATAGACAAAGGCTTTACTGAGAAATATGTGTTTTTATAGTTTTGTAGATTATGAACAAAGAACGAAAAATTTAGGACTTCCCAAGGTCTGACTGACAGACCATGGGCAGTTGGTTGATGATCTGCAAACAAGTGAGGCAGCACCATACACAGAGAGCACTGGCGGAGCTTAGTGAGGGCCAGGACGGGTCATGCCCCCATCCCCTCCCGTCGGTTTTGCTAAAGAAATAGTAGTAGGCATCAAGGTTAAATTGGAGTCTAAACATGAAAACTAAACTCTGTTAAGCGTCAGCCAAGTTCCACCACTAATAGAGAATGTTTATTTTTACTGTACGACCATACATATATCAACCAATGAAATAAATGTTGTAGATGCTATGATGAATACCAAAACAAAGTAAAAAAAATGAAAAATACAAAAGCTGGACTAATGGCATTTGAAATGATCACCAGTTGATGTAGTTCCCTAGGTAGTTTCAAACATCTTAAAATTTGACCCACCAATGACACAAGTTTGGTGTGGGGGTCCTTGGAACAAAGTTGATCAGCTGCACAAGCAAGAGTAAAAATTTACATGGAGCAAAAATTAAACTTGGAATTGTACAAAGAAAATAATATCGAATATACTAAATTAAACAATTCTTACAGCATGCTTCCTATATGTGTGCCATTTTAAGTACCATATTAAAAAAAATGATGCATGTAGCTGATGAAAAACACAAAAAAATCTACCAAATAATTATTGATAGAACTAATTTCACAATACTTTTTGGTTTGTGCTCCCGAAAAAGGAAACAGTGCTAGCAGAAAAAGGCAGAGCCCTTCTTGCAAAATATTAATTAAAAAATATACGAGTGCAGATCAAGTAGATAAAAGAGTAATGGGCTAAAGCGAACAAAAGACCCTGGGCAAGGAACTTCAACATGATCAGGGGCTCCTCATCCGTGTGCTACACCTGGGCTATCAAATTACGTACACCAGGAATAAAATAATCTCACATTTTACCCAAAAAAATATGTCAGGAATTACAGGGGCACAGGCGCAAAACCAAAATAAACAATTTTGTAGAAGCTTGCAAAGGATTGAGGACTACTTAATGTTCTGAAGGCAAGCATCTATCACCTAATTACAAAGCTCAAAGCTAGTGGTGTTCGCCAACAGCAGTAAAAATGGATGAGCAAAATAAATGTAGCTGATGGAAAAACTGCGGAACCGAAACATATATGATTGTATTTAATGTATGATTTCTAATACACATTAGGCTAAATGGCAATTCAGAATGCTGCATACTTTCCCGAGGTTGATGTTGTTATCCCTCAAACTCTTCAAATTATATCCCCATGAGATCGCCATTGTTTCTTCTCGTGATAACTCTCTGACAGAGGATGACTGTGCTCAACAACCAGTTTACCGATAAACCACCCATTATCTTCAGAGCGGTGCAGCCATATGGGCTCCACAACCTGTTCTGCATGTTGCATTGCATCTGGAGAAATCCTGAAAATTCAGGCATAAAAATATAGGAACTATACATGATATGCAGCATAAAGCATCATTAACTTTAAGGTAGCATTTGACACATTAACTATAACATAAAGCATCATAGGTCCAGCAAAACCATTCATTGGGATAACAAGATGTAAATCTAGCTTACATAATATGACCCAACAAGCACCAGCAAAATATATAACCTAACTCCATTAGATGCACCAAGTTGGTAGCTTAGACCACACTTAGAGGATATGATTTGTGTTGCACATAAGGAGTGGTGCATCTATAGCCATGTCCAAGAGTGAAGAGATCACACAGTTCCTAAGTCTACTAGATTTAACTGCAGGCCGCTGCATACTTAGCTCACACTTTCAGTGCTTATATGTGAGGACTGATAATTCTTGGAAATAGGGAACATAACGATCAGTATCCAACACCTTCAGCTCCCTCTCCAGCATCCTCTGATCATCGAAAGTGGCAATAACAGCTACTTCCTTATTACTCATGCCATATGCTACCAGTTTACGCCTCAAGGGTAGAGTAAGGAAAACCACATTGAAATCTCGATGAATGCCCAACACCTTAAAATCTTCTCCAAAGACCTCGTGGGTGTCCACAGTGTGCTTCAACACCCATTCTTTTGTATCATACCCCTGCAGGACCCAAATGGACAGTTTGAACTTCCTTTCATGAGCATCGACTTTCTCTTGAGTCATGTAATGCAGCTTCCCTTGGGATTCACCAAAGTAACACACCCATTTCCCATGAGCGGCATGTGGCACTGGGACCATCCTTCTTGCCTTGCCTTGTATATCTACGACAAATATCTTATCCCCATCCTGGTCCCAGACAGACAAATGCAGGAAGCCGTTGACAAAAGGGGCTCGGTTACGCATTTGCAACACAAAATATGACCGGACGTGGTGACGCCATCCTTCCAGTTGCCCTTCCTCTCCTTGTTCGTCAACTTGGTTGAGGCTCCAGGTCCCAGTTTCAGAGGAGTAGGCGTGCACAGAACGTATTAAACACCACTCGTCCTCCAACTGGAACTGGACCAAGTTGAAGTGAGAGGACACCGCCGGATCGAAAGCCAAAAAAGTGTCGGTTTCCAGTATACAGCCCAAAGGAGGTACGACTTCCCATTCCTTTGTGGTCGGGTTGCACACGACATATCCCCATGAGTCGTCCTGGTCGTGTGAGTCCTGGTCGTCGTACTGGTGGTACTCAAAGAGGATAAGCCCGTTGCAAGAATCCAACAAGACGAGGTCCTGGATCTCAGGCAGTCCCAGGAAGGAGAAGCTCGGGTCGATGTCCAGAGGCACGGATCTCGCTGTCAAGTCGACGAAGCTGAAACGATTAGCCATAGAGGATTTGTCGTACTCGCACATCTTGCAGAAGAGCCCTTGCATGGCTTGGGGGAGCTTCTTGCGGTGGTCTGGGTCGGCGATGAGGTCGCGCCAGGCCTTGGACACGCACTTGAACTGGCAGACGGACTTGGCAGGGACGCGGGAGAGGATGTCCACCAGGGGGTCGACAGGGAGGTCGCCCAGCGCGCTCGCGCTCCCCTTGGGGCGGGCCATGCCCCCCACCGAGATGAATCTGCGAAGCAGGAAACCGATCGAGATGGAGATGTGAGGGAGGCAATACGCGAGCGCGAGGGAAGAAACTCTGGCAACGGAGAGGGAGGAGAGGAGGAGCTTACCAGATGGCCGGAATCGACCGGCGGCGGGCGCTTCCGAGGAAGCGAAACCGGCGGTGGGGAATTTCTGCGACAGTGGATGAAGGTGGCGGCGAATTTTTGCGAATGAGATTATGAGCCGCAGCGTCGCAGGGAAGGCCCAGTGGGCAGTGGCCTGGTCGGAATTTTTTAATATTTTTCTATCACGTTATGTCCACGGCGATGAGCCATGGCGGCAGCTCGACCCGCCGGTAGCGGCGTGACTAAGCAGTACGCATGCAGAGCGCAGTATGGACCTACCGTGCGTCTGGCGTTAGGTTTTTTTGAATTTCAATTTTTGAAGCATTGATAAAACGACAACGAACCATTAATACTTAACGTGAATTAAGAAACAAGAATGGCACGCACGACACAAGTACCTTAACTTTGTGCTGCCGCTAGTCCTAACATGCCTTAGAATTTAGATAAACGATTACAACATTTGTAGTCTAGTTGTACGAATAGTACCCGGAGAACCGGACATCATAGACCGCCGGAGTGATGGGAGGGCATGTAGTACCGACGGGGTGAGTTGGATCGGATGGTGGCGGGGTGGAGTTCGGTGGAGTGTTGTCCTTCTTCGTGGCACGGACAGCAGTGAACTCGCCCTCACACCCCGGTGTTCGTCTTCACCACCATTGGTCACGGTCCGTCCGTCGTCGTCATTGGTAGATGTCGGATCCGGAGAAGCCAATGCCGACGCGAGTTCTTGCCTCGTTGAAGATGACAACATCCTCGAGGTAGTTGATGTACTCTTGATACGGGTCAATAGTGGGGATCCACCCATTGCACGAAACCGCGATTATCGGTTGTTCGAATCTGCAGAAACCGTGATTACATTAGTAAATCATAAATTGATGAAGGATGAGGTCAAGGAGTTTTGCTTACCCATGCTCGTGAGCAATGCCGAAGTGCCGAGTTGTCCCATCCACGATAAACGCATCACACGTAACTCATCGTGTGCACACCTTGGCCGATTCACCGCGTTTGATTTGGTGCGTATTTTCTAACATCACGCATGGATTTGAAATCTCTCTTGTCTAAGGCGGAAAATTCTTTGTTGAACTCGGAAAATCTCTTGTCTAAGGAAAATCGAGTATTACCTCTAACGAGGCGAACCGTGAGCAGAGCTTCACCTCCTCCTCTTCCTTCTCCTCTTCTCCCTCTCTTTCTTTTTGAATTATTATGACATTTTATGAATTTCGGTGTTATATAGGCGGTCAGATCCTAGCGTCGTGGGGCACGGCGCTAGGGCATAACGCCGTGCCATGGCCGCTATGTCACTAACGCCGTGGGTTACGGCGTTCTATGTCTGTCACGCCTGACCTTCTTGGCGCTCACCTCGCGAGTGGGCGTTATGTCCTGGCGTGGCCCGCAGTGGCGGATGTATTCTGCAAAATTTCGGACGGACCATATATTTTTGCAAAATCGAGATAGAAAAATATATAAAAAATTCGCCGTCCGCTCGAGAATAATGGCCCACGGGCCCATTTAGTTGGTGTTGCCGTTGCGTCTCGATTTTTTATATATTTTTTCTATCACGATTTTGCAAAAATATATGGTCCGCCAGAAATTTTGCAAAACTATACATCTGCCGCTGCGCGGACATAACGGCGTGGCGGCAGGAGCCGCCGATGGTGGGCCCTTAGTGTGGGACAGACATAACGCCGTACCCCACGGCGTTAGGAGCATAGCGTCGTGGGCTACGGCGTTATGTTCTAGCGTCGTGGGCCACGGCGTCGCTGCTGGCGCGGTGGGCCACGCGGCGCAGGGTCTGGTTATAACTGCGAAACTTCGGTAAAATGTCATAATAATCGAAAAAAGAGAGAAGAGGAGAAGGAGTGAAGGAGGTGGTGGTGCGGCTCTTTCTGAGGTAATACTCTATATAGTTTTAGTGTAGATTTGCTTAGTAAATATATAGTTTTAGTGTAGATCTGCTTAGTAAATACATAGTTTTAGTGTAGATCTGCTTAGTAAAATTATAATTTTAGTGTAGATCTGCTTAGTAAAATTATAGTTGTAGTGTAGATCTGCTTAGAAAAATTATAGTTTTAGTGTAGCTCTGAGTAGATATATTTTGTAGTTGCAGATCCACTTGTTAATAGCGTTTTATTTTTTCATGCTGTCAGACATGTCAGAGGATGATCTCAGTGTCAAGTTGTATTTCGGTAATGGTGATTAGATATGGTGAACATGGAGTTGACTTGTCAGAATTTGATTCGGTTGACCATGTGATTAGAAGAGCAGCCTCAAGAACTTGGGGGTCCATTACCGAGTTTTTTTAGGGCATTCCATGTAGATGCAGAGCAACATGACTTGTCCATTATGGCTCTAATCAACAGGAGTGAGTCATTATATTGGGAGCTTATGCCACTTCAAGGCACTAAACATTGGAGGAGTTATATCAAAACAGCATGTGAAATTGGTTTGCCTGTGATGTTGTTTATCTAAGTTGTTCATAAGGCTGGGTCTAGTAGTCAAGTGCCTGAGAGTGATGCTCACCAGGGTGAGGCTGAACTACAAGCAGGAGATGGTCCTGCAACTGAGCCACAAGAAGGAGATGGTGGTTCCAGTGAGGAAGAAGAAGGAGATGGTGACACACCCTTTGAGGGTGCAATTGTGAGGGAAGTTAATGAAGAAGTACTCAAAGTGATGCGAAATGGAGGCCAATGGGGATGAACGTGGGTTGGAAGAGGACTTCTCAGATGATGAGGATGAGCCGCTAGTTCCAAGGGACTGGGACAGTTACAATTTCTCGACTATCATCAATCCGGTGAGAATGTGTCCCGGGAGTATAGAGACAATGCGCTGTTGGTGCCATGTATAAGAGTGAGAGGTGAAGGATGCGGTGAGGGTGGGCCACCCTTACTCTGCAGAGAGAGTTCGAGTAGTGAAGACTTCTCCACATATATATGATGTACAATGTCTCAAGCCCAACTGTCTTTTGAGTGTATGCTTCAAGGGCAAGTGGAAAAATTATTGGGAGATCAAATCATTGTGGATCACACTTGTGTACTTGAGCGATTGGATGCAAGCCATCGTAATTTGTCATCCGGTTTTGTGACCGGATGTTTGCTAAGATTGTGGAAAATCTCGCTTATGAGGCTAAGTCCATTATCTTGGCAATTGAGGAGAAATTTAGGTACCAGATAAGTTATGGTAAGGCATACATGGCAAAGAAGAAGGTAATGCAGATGAGGTGGGGAACTTATGAAGCATCCTATGACAATCGCCTCGATTGTTGAACACAATTGCCACGCTAAATCTCGGTAGTTATTATGATATCAAGACTTATAATCTTGTATCAAGGCTAGGGAAGCAAGTCTTGCAGCGGGCATTCTTAGCATTGGGTCCCGCTATTGCTGCATTCAAACAGTGTCGACCAGTTATTTGCATAGATGGCTGAAAGTGCATCTAGGCCCCTAAGTGGATTTTGGTGAATTGAATGACAAGGCGATTAAAGGACTAATATATTTGTCTAAGATTGTGAGTAGGTTTTGTTTACATATTCATGAGCAATTATTAAAGTACTTATTTATGGATGAATACTATTTGGCTCACATTGGAAAAGACAAATATATGGATGATCCTAATGCATAAGTGACAAATATCAAGTAATAAATGAAGACAAATATTGGGATAATTTGAGAAGGTCAATTCATGGTCTCCCATATGAAGACGTAGCTTGATTAAAATTACAAGGATCATAAAAGAGAAGATAGTAATTCTCTAAGTCAAGTGCAAGGCTTCATGTGTTTATTGAAAGAGGACATAAGGATGAGTGTACACATTATAGTTCTAATTTGGAAGATTGCATATTCGTTGTCAATCAAGATCAAGCATTTGAAGCGGGTTTTTCAAATGAAGGTTAATTGTGTATGAAGCAAAGTGGAACTCAAAAGTGGATTGGGTAAGTGGTGAAGAGATCAACCGAGATGTCTAGGGTGAGGGACTAAGCAATCTTTGGGGCCGTAGCTAAGCCGCCATTTCGTATTTTGCTAAGGTGAAGTTCTAGCATCCGTGGGGTCTCCAAGTATCATATCCAAACCTTAACCGAGTGAAGCAATGCAACTCATCTACATGTTATGTTTGGCAATATGGAGTGACTTATGGATCCAAGTATGCATTCCTATGCTAGATGGAAAGATCCTAAGTCATTAGCTCAAGTATGGACGTGCTTAAGTCAAAGGCTATGTTGAAAACCCTCAAGTGAATATTGATCAAGTATGGCAAGATTGAAGATATCCAAGCTCAAGAGATCAACAAAGTGTTTTTATTCTTATTCTTGAGTATAAGTATGCCATACTATCAAGAGGGATGCAACTTAGCGAGTTGACCAAGTCAAAGTGCTCATTAGTTGACCTAAGTGAGATCTAGCCTTAGAGTGTGCTAACAAACCCTACTAACCTAACCTAAGTCACTTCATCTCTTTGGTGAAGTGTTAGAATCATAGAAAGGGTTTTGGGCGGCTGGCCGTCTGGCCAGGTCGAGAACCTCGACCGGGTGCCGCTAGCCCCAACGGCTAGTTTTTCGAACACCGGTCTGACCGGTGTGAGGAACCGGTCTGACCGGTGCCGCCCGAGGACCAACGGCTAGTTTTCTCCTTTGAGGGGTATAAATACTCCAAGCCTTCTTCAGTTGAAGGTTGCTGTTTTCTAGTGACATTGCTGAGGTCCCAAGCCATTTCTAACAAGCTCTAAGCCTTAGTGGCTCTCCCCAACTCTCTCTTTGTGAGATTTGTGGATTCAAGCCATACTCTTTGTGTTGGGTTGAGAGAGTGAGCTCAAGAGCGACCTTGTGAGCTAACAAGAGCATTTCCATAGCTTGAGCACTTTGGTTTCACGTCTACAAGCTTTGAAGCGTTTGTTACTCTTGGAGGTTTGCCTCCTGACGGCTTAGGCGTCGCCGGCTAGCTCCCAACGTTGTGGTGAGCGGGGAAGTTTGTAAGGCTGCGATCTTGCCTCTTCGTGGAAAAAGATCCCTTAGTGGAAAGGAGGAAAGTGGTTGAAAGAGACCCGCTTGTTGTGGAATTGTCCCTTACAAGCTCCTCAACGAGACGTAGCCATTCCTTAGTGGGTGGTGAACTTCGGAAACAAATCCTTTGCTTCTTCGTGTGGTTTGACTCTAAGTTGTTTTCTAGCATATTTGATTTGCTTCCGCTCGATCTACTTGGGTGTGCTACTTGTGTGTGCAGGGCTCATTACCTTGCTTGTGATCATCTACAAGGCCACTCACCAAGTTTGGTTCGTGCTAGAAGTCAAGAGGTGCTTGAAGTTGTTTTTGCTTGGCAGCCAGGTGCAACACCTCGGGTGAGGCGCACGGTCGACCGGTGGAACACTGTCAGCTCAAGTATTCGGGGAAGAAGAGTTTAATTTGGTCGTCACGCCTATTCACCCCCCCTCTAGGCGACATCAAGGTCCTTTCAATTGGTATCAGAGCTTGGTGCTCCGATTCGAGCTTAACCGCTTGGAGTTCTTCGATGTCGACAACTCCGAGGTAACGCTTTGAGCCTCTAGCTCTAGATGGCTCAAACTATGCATCTTGGTCAATTCATGTACTCAATCGCATTAGGACCATGGGTGCACTTGCCGAGAAGATTGTTGTTGCTAGCATTCTACCTCCTCACCTTAGGGAAGCTAAAATCGACTTGTCAAAATCATCCCTAGAGGACTTAGAGTGTTGGCAATGCAACTCTCGAGTATTTAACTATATTTGTAGTGCTTTGAGTGATGATGTGCAGGACTTCATCTATGAGAAACTTGAGATTGATGCACACGCCATTTGGGAGATTCTTCGTGAAGAATATGAAAGGCTCAAATGGATTGATCAAGAGCAAACCATGATGAAGGCACTTGAGGAGAGCTCTATGTCATCATTCAACATCACTGAGCCTCAAGTGTCACTTCCCAAGCAAGGAGAAGGCCAAGAAGCGAAGACCCAGGGACCGTCCGTGGCACTCAGACAGGCTGGCATAGCAGAGGCACACAACTATTTGCTTGATGGCCAAGAAGGAAAAGAAGAAAAGGACCAAGGGAGGAAAGATTGAGAAGAATGAAGCTTCAAGCTACTTGGCCAAGGAACTTGAGGCTCTCAAATCCGAGAATGCTTCCTTGGTTTGTAAGTATGATTCACTCGCTAGACAATATGATAAGGTTATCAAATCCTTTGCGTGTGTAGCTAAGTGGATAAAGAAATGAAAGGCTTGAAGAAAAGCTAGGAAAGCTCACTAGTGAGCATATGGCTCTACAAGCCGATCACAAGGGACTTGAGTGTTCCTATGAGAAGCTTGTCGATTCTTATGCAACACTAGAGATAGCCCATGAGGTTGTGCTTTCATCGGTAAAATTTATGCAACCTCTATCTCACACATGCACATGCTCACAAGTTCAAATTGATTTATCTTGCTAATGATTGTTTGTCTCAAGCCAATCTAGCATTGAGCATGTACTTGTAGAATCTTGTGATGACCTCATTGCTAAAGAAAATGATGAACTCAAGCAAGAGGTTGAAAAGCTTCAAAAGACTTGTATGTGTTGAAGGAGAAGAGTGTGCAACCTTCTCAAGATAACCGTGAAGACATGGTGAAAAAGCTTGAGAAGGGATCAACCATCACTAGCTCAACCCCTCAACTACATACAAGGACCCACAAGCACAAGGCACAAGAATCGCTCTCCAAGAAGCCTAGAAGCTCAAACAAGTGGAGAGTGTGCTACAAGTGCAGAGAGAAGGGTCACTTTGCCGACTCGTGCCCAAGCGTGAAGATGGGCAAGTGGACCGACCGGGACCGGCCGACGCATGCCACTGCCATCGCTGCTGCAGCAGCCCCACCTCAAGCAAAGAAGACCTCTTCAACAAGAACAAGGCTCAGTAGCAAGCATGGACGAGAAATTACAAGGAATGGTGTGACCAACAAGAACAAAAGCCGCATTTACTATGAATGCCGTCAAAAGGGTCACATGGGCAAAGATTGTCCAAATGGTAACATTCCTAAATCAAATCTAGTCCATTATGATTTCCATAAGCTTAGGAGCGATAAGAATGGAACTTGTGCTATGAGGGAGATTAGTTCATCTCAATGTAGCATGAGAGCCATTTGGGTTCCTAAGCACCTTGTGGCTAACCCAATAGGACCCAACAAGTATTGGGTACCAAGAAATGCTTCTCGAGCTTGCAGGTTGGAAGAGATGCATTGAACACATGGTTAGAAGGCTTGAAAATCACGATTGATCAATTGACCATGTGAAGGGCAAAAATTACATAAATCTTGAAATCAATGACATCTCGGTTTCAAGTTAGTGATGTGTTCACTCAATCAAGGGACAAGAAATTGAAAATCACCAAAGGAGTGAACATGGGGTCACGGTCACGGCCGGTGACAAGCAACTCTGGTGGGCCCAGTGAGACTGTTGGCCGGGTGACCCGGGAATAACCCAACTTTCAAAAAAAAAGGTTATTTGGCATCAAAGGTTATGAGAGACTCGACACATTTCAATTGACAAATCATTTATGTGTCTTGACCAAGTTTGGAATGAGTCTCACCAAGTTCTTAATTGAATAAAGTGCTTTGTTCGAGAAATTCAAAATATCTCTAGCACTATTTAAGGGGGAGCTCATTGCAATACTTGAGTCACTTGTGGGACTAACAATTTCTTCTAGTGATCTTGTAGTCTCACTCTTTTGTGCATCTCTAAGCAAGCTCTTGATAAGTATAACTCCCAAAAGAACAAGTAAGAGCTAGCGCCGTTCAAAATTTAAATATATGCACAAATAAAATGGTCTTAAGGCAAAGGTATGTTTCCATGAACCTCATTGAATACCGTAATGCATCTAGGCCATAATACCATGCTAGTGTGCCATCCTTAGCATGTAATTGCTTCAAGTGAATTTTTGTGCCTCTAGATATTTGGTTGATACCTTTGCTTTCCTCGCGTCTTTGTGTATCGAGGTTGAAGGTATGAGTCAAATATTCTTGAAAAGCCATTCATTTGAAGTGGATGCATGCACTTTGTGACATAGGATAGACTTTTCGAAAAATCAACTAGTATGTGTAGGAAGTGTGCTCATTTTGAAAAATATTTGATTCTTGGTCTTTGTGACCCAATCAACTTGGTTGTGACTATGGCCCCTTGTTTGATTGATGGCTAGTCACAATTAAGAAGATTTTCTCAAGTCCATAAAATCCATCTTTATCTCTCTCTCTTGGAAGAATCAAGAATTATCAAAATAAATTGGATTATCCTCCATTCTTTCAAGACTTGATGAATTTTGGATCAATATCAACTCTTTATCTCTTATCCAAAACTTCTGAAAGAATAAGGATCAAAATCTCTCTTTTTGGCTCAAAGCCTTTTTCTCAGGGGAGCACCGGTCTGACCGGTGGTACCCCTGAAGTCACATCTTCCTTCTTCTGAGACCTAGGTGGATGCAAAGTGTCTTATAAAATACCAGAAGAAGTTTTCAGAGGAATTTTCGCAAAATGGGAAAGAAGG
Source organism: Cenchrus purpureus (assembly GCA_022644695.1). Taxonomy (NCBI): domain Eukaryota; kingdom Viridiplantae; phylum Streptophyta; class Magnoliopsida; order Poales; family Poaceae; genus Cenchrus; species Cenchrus purpureus. The sequence continues at coordinate 117,278,647 of CP053460.1, forward strand.
ATCGGAACTTCCGAGGCTACGCTTCCACCGATATGGTTTCTCTGTTGAAATTATCAAAATCTTCGGTACTACCGAGCACGGGTCGGAACTACCGCTAAAGGCTCACTGGCTCGACCAAGTGTAGTCACTCTCGACCGGTGGCTCGCACTGGCCCCGACTGGAGACGCCCGACTGCAACCCGTGGGCCCACAGTAAAAAGAATCTATCTTTTACCCCCTTCCTTCTCTCTCTCCTCCATTATTCACCAGCATTCACCCCATCCAAAACCGTGAAGGTCTTCTCCTTCCCTCCTCTCACCTCTCCTTTCTCCCATGGAGATTTGAAGATTCAACCAAGGAAAGACCACAAGATTGGAAGCAAAAGGATCTCCCAAGGCCCCTCTTCAGTTCCCCCTTCGAGTTCTTTGAATTCCATTCAAGTTCTTCTCTCCAAAGGTATTCAAATCTTCGTTTTGCCCGATCTCTTTACTCCGTGCAAAGATTTGAATTTCCTTTGGTATATCATCTCCTGAGAACCCCTAGAAGACATGCCTATAGATCCATAAAGTTTCGTTGGACACATTGTGAGAACTCAAGATTTGGGGTCGGACGGTCTTCACCGGTCTGACCGGTGGCGCGTGTCCAGTCCCAATTTTTGTTTTCTTCATGCTTTTCAACCCATATCTGTATTAGGTTGTCTCATGTCTACCTAGACCAAATCTTAGAGTCATAGCTGCTCAGATTGGATGTTGGGGCAATTGGCTCGTTGCAGGTGGCACCGGTCGACCGGTGTGGCCCAGCAGACCCAATTGTTCGAACTTTCAAGAATCTTTTCCGTTCGATTCAATGCGGTTCCTAGAGTCTAATACACTCTTGTCATCCTTTTTGTGACTCAGGACAGCAGTCATGGTCAGGGAAAAGGAGGGTGCTAAGAAGAGAAGAGAAGAGGTGCATGCTCGCAGAGGGACTGCCCCCGGTGACTTTGGGGAAGGGGGCAGCACCATAAATGTTAGCGGCAAAAGGTTGAGACGTCGTTCAGTTCAAGAGAGTGCAGAGACACCTGACCTTGGAGGTGACACCGGTACTAGCAGTGATGACAATGTTGAGGATGAGACCTTTCAGGGACAATTTGAGCTGAAGAGGCACCAGGAGGCTGGGTCGGATGATGATGACTCCGACGAGGCAATGGATGAGGATGAGGAGGATGAGGAAGAAGAAGAGGATGTGGATGCCATGGATGAGGATGATGATGACTGTAGTAGATTGAAGATCATGCCACCCACCTATATCTATCCCGACAGCCAAGAAAGTACCATGGTTGGGCATGACTAAAGCCCTAAAGAAGTTGAGGGATAAGAACCCTTATGAGGAGGCAAGGACCGCATCCGATCCAAGGTTTTGGGCTAAGTTTCAGCAGGATTATTATGCTACGGTAATCATGAAAAAGCCCAAAATCACTCATAAGGCACAATATGTGGATTGGGGGCATATGGTTAGGAAGAATGATCCCATTTTTAATGAAGTCATAAGCAACTGTGAGAGGCAAAGGGTCAAGGAGCTTATGGGTTTCCGACAAGATTGGAACAAGGAGATAATAGCCCAGTTTTATGCCACTGTGCACTTTGGACACATTGGTACTGAGAGGGATATGATTTGGATGACCAATGCCCAGAGGTATTCCATCACTTTCCCCAGGTTCTTGAGGTGCTTTGGGATCATGGCAGGAGACAAGGACTTAAGGCAGCTCCATGATGAAGGGGAGCTCGACAAGAGCGCCTTGCACCTTATGTACCCGAGAGGTGACCATGCTTATTATGGGAAGGTGAAGAATCTCTATACCTACTATGCTGCACTTAATAGACTCCTTAGGGTGTCTATTACACCGAGAGATGGGAATCCCTCTGAGATCACAAAATTTCAGAAAAACTTGATGGTTGCTTTAAGGCCGGGAGCTCCGGAATTTAGTGTTGGGGATTTCATTTGGCAAGAAATCAAGCATCTATCAGAGGACCCCAAAAAGATCTGCAGCTACAGTCCCTATATCATGTATATGATTGAAAAGGTTGCAAAGACGGAGTTTCCCAAAAATGTGACACACAAGCCGTTGAAGCTCAATCCTAGCAAGAGTCCAAGGCTTCCATCTCCTAGAGCAGAGCAAGCACCTAGCCATGAGGAAGGAATCACAGAAGAGGCACCACTCGGATCAGCAACCAGGCCCTCGGACAGTCCGATCGGCAGCCGAGCACCGGCCCCGACCGTGGGAGGCTGAGTAGCACAGGCCCCGCAGGTCCACTTCTCCATTAAGGAAGTTCCTCAATTTTATTTTTGGCATGTGTAGGAGTCAGCATGACATCCAAGTGGAGCAACAAAGGTCTAGGAGGGCAAACAAGCAAATGAGGGACACGATGAAGTTGATGCACAACGCTCAAGGGTTTGAACCGCCTCGCTCTCCTCCCTCTCCTGAGTCTCCACAGGTTGAGATACCCTCCTTCGAGGATAGGATGAGAGGATGGGTCAACTCCAACATGCTTAATCAATATGGGCCTATATTTTTTGAGTCCGGGCAAGAACAAGGGTCTTCATCATCGGCTCCTCCTCCACCTCCACCGCTTGTACCCCTCACCCGGATGTACCTGGTTCTTCTCACTCCATGGAACAAGAACAAGCTCCTCCACCTCCTCCACCTTCCGAGCAAGGACAAGATTGGGGCGCTCGCTTCTCCGCCGAGATCTTTGGATATAATCCATATTACTATGGTAAAGACAGTGCTCCTATAGCTCATCCCTCTGAAATCACTATCTCTAATTCCATTTACCTAAACTCTCCTATGCATTGGATTTTTGACACTTCTCAAATAGGAGGGAGCTCTCAACCAGGAGACGGATCTTAGGGACGTGATCGACGGCTACTTCTTCTCCGTGCCCTTCTTGGATGCTTGATGACAAAGGGGAGAAGATTTGGATTAAAGACGTAAACTCGAGTTGGTTGCACCTGGCCGCAGGGGAACCGGTCGACGGCAGGTGGAACCGGTCACGACCGGTGTCGGCCGTCGTTGAGAGCAGCTGTGTAATAAGCTAGAACCTTATCTTAGTGGACTTGAGAACATTTGTGTGAGTGCCACTGTGTGTTTGAACCTTTATTGTAATAATTAAGCGACTTTATTGCTAGATTGTGATGCTTGTATTGAATGATGTATTGTTTGTGTTGGCTAAATGGAGCAAAGTGATCTAAGCCGCTTGCAACCTACCGATCACTTTGGACCAAATAGCACCTTACACCTTTACTTTGTGCTTTCGATCGACCTGACCGGTCGAGTCAGGGGCACCGGCCGAGGTGCCGCTTAGTCGGGTGGACTCGACCGGCCCCGGACCGAGTGCACTCGGCCGCCTTGCCTAGTCAGCACTCGTGTTCTTTGCTTTGTGCATAACCTGTCATACGCATCACGTATTTTCATTTGTCACTTACACATGTTGCACTCCACTGATTCTGAGATATAGGGGGAGCTCACACGCGCTTTCTCCCAAATTTGTGCTATTGGCATTTGAGGCCAAATTTTTGAAATTCAACTCTAAGCACAAATTAAGGGGGAGCTCTAGCTATATATAAGAATCTAAAATGCGCTTTAATGTTTTATTTGTAAGCTTTAATCGAGTTGTCATCAATCACCAAAAAGGGGGAGATTGAAAGTGCATCTAGGCCCCTAAGTGGATTTTGGTGAATTGAATGACAAGGCGATTAAAGGACTAATATATTTGTCTAAGATTGTGAGCAGGTTTTGTTTACATATTCATGAGCAATTATTAAAGTACTTATTTATGGATGAATACTATTTGGCTCACATTGGAAAAGACAAATATATGGATGATCCTAATGCATAAGTGACAAATATCAAGTAATAAATGAAGATAAATATTGGGATAATTTGAGAAGGTCAATTCATGGTCTCCCATATGAAGACGTAGCTTGATTAAAATTACAAGGATCATAAAAGAGAAGATAGTAATTCTCTAAGTCAAGTGCAAGGCTTCATGTGTTTATTGAAAGAGGACATAAGGATGAGTGTACACATTATGGTTCTAATTTGGAAGATTGCATATTCGTTGTCAATCAAGATCAAGCATTTGAAGCGGGTTTTCAAATGAAGGTTAATTGTGTATGAAGCAAAGTGGAACTCAAAAGTGGATTGGGTAAGTGGTGAAGAGATCAACCGAGATGTTCAGGTGAGAGACTAAGCAATCTTTGGGGGTAGCTAAGCCGCCATTTCGTATTTTGCTAAGGTGAAGTTCTAGCATCCGTGGGGTCTCCAAGTATCATATCCAAACCTTAACCGAGTGAAGCAATGCAACTCATCTACATGTTATGTTTGGCAATATGGAGTGACTTATGGATCCAAGTGCATTCCTATGCTAGATGGAAAGATCCTAAGTCATTAGCTCAAGTATGGACGTGCTCAAGTCAAAGGCTATGTTGAAAGCCCTCAAGTGAATATTGATCAAGTATGGCAAGATTGAAGATATCCAAGCTCAAGAGATCAACAAAGTGTTTTTATTTATTCTTGAGTATAGGTATGCCGTACTATCAAGAGGGATGCAACTTAGCGAGTTGACCAAGTCAAAGTGCTCATTAGTTGACCTAAGTGAGATCTAGCCTTAGAGTGTGCTAACAAACCCTACTAACCTAACCTAAGTCACTTCATCTCTTTGGTGAAGTGTTAGAATCATAGAAAGGGTTTTGGGGTATCGCACGGCCGGTGCCGCTAGCTAACGACTAGTTTTTGAACACCTCTGACCGGTGTGAGGAACTGGCCGGTGCCGCCCGAGGACCAACGGCTAGTTTTCTCCTTTGAGGGTATAAATACCCAAGCCTTCTTCAGTTGAAAGTTGCTGTTTTCTAGTGACATTGCTGAGGTCCCAAGCCATTTCTAACAAGCTCTAAGCCTTAGTGGCTCTCCCAACTCTCTCTTGTGGGATTTGTGGATTCAAGCCATACTCTTTGTGTTGGGTTGAGAGAGTGAGCTCAAGAGCGACCTTGTGAGCTAACAAGAGCATTTCCATAGCTTGAGCACTTTGGTTTCGGTCTACAAGCTTTGAAGCGTTTGTTACTCTTGGAGGTTTGCCTCCCAGAGAGGGCGTCAGCCGGGCCAGCTCCCAACGTTGTGGTGAGCAAATGGAAGTTTGTAAGGGTTGCGATCTTGCCTCTTCGTGGAAAAGATCCCTTTAGTGGAAAGGAGGAAAGTGGTTGAAAGAGACCCGCTTGTTGTGGGAATTGTCCTTACAAGCTCCTCAGCGGAGACGTAGCCATTCCTTAGTGGGTGGTGAACTTGGAAACAAATCCTTTGCTTCTTCGTGTGGTGGTTTGACTCTCTAAGTTGTTTTTCTAGCATATTTGATTTGCTTCCGCTGATCTACTTGGGTGTGCTACTTGTGTGTGCGGTGGCTCATTACCTTGCTTGTGATCATCTACAAAGGCCACTCACCAAGTTTGGTTCGTGCTAGAAGTCAAGAGGTGCTTGAAGTTGTTTTTGCTTGCTCAGGCAACACCGGTCCGACTGGTGAGGCGCACCGTCGACTGGCCGTGGAACACCGTCACTCAAGTGTTCGAGGAAGAAGAGTTTAATTTGGTCGTCACGCCTATTCACCCCCCCCCTCTAGGCGACATCAAGGTCCTTTCTATGGCACATTCCTAACAGGAAAATATAAGGGCACAATCCTTATAGTCAGTACGCAGATGGCAACAATCAGTTGTTGCCATTGGCAATTGCTTTTGCAGAGGGAGAGAATGGTGACAGTTGGTATTGGTTTCTGGAGAGATTGAAGCAGATGGTGGTGGGAGATGTGTCGACGTGTGTGTGATACGATAGACACAAATGTATTTTGCAGGCCATTAATGACATCAAAGAAGGTAGTGAAGAGGAATAAGCAAAGACAATAGCCAGATGTGCATAGCAGGTTGTGCATGAGGCATATGGGAGCAAACTTTCATAGCCAGTTCAAGAACAAAGAACTTACACAATTGTTCAAGCGCTTATGTTCGACCAATCAGAGAAAAGTTCTACGACCTATGGCAAAAATTAGATGATCATCAAGAAAGCATCGAAGAGATAGCTAAGAAGTCGGTAATCTTGAACCCGTGGGAAGAGCCAGCTCGGAGGACGTGGAGCTAGATGCTCCAAATGTCGAAAGGAGAAAGGGACGTCTTGTGAAGACCTTGACCTGGGATTCGAGAATAAGCCTAAGGAGAAATGGTCTCTCTGCTTGATAAGGGAGGTGTGAGGCATGGGATAATGCAACAAATTTTCTTTGAGGTCTACAACGCTGTTTTTGCGTGGTGCCGAGCTCAACCTCTTGTTGGTATCATTGAGTTCTTCTTGTACCGCATAATGAAGTACTTTCTTGACCGTGCTAATGCAGCACATGCAGCAATGCAGGGACCCTCGAAGGTGTATTCAACATGGATGATGAGTACTTGAACAAAAATGTAATTTGCTCTTGCTCACAGAGCTTACCCACAATCTCGTCGTGATGATCTTGGCGAGGAAGTGCGGTGGAAATATCGGATAAGTTGCGGTCCAAATCACAAAAAGCAAATGGTGAAATAACAATACAAAAATAGTTATTGGGAATCGACATGATCATGCTCTTGCCAAGCCACCGCTACACTACCCTGCTCACATGTGATCGCTGCATGCCTTGCAACAAAGAATAAGCATCGTGCCTAAATACTTTCTCAAGCAAACCGTTCTAGACACTTGGAACCACACTATTGAGGGTTACCCGCATCTTGAACTTTCACTCAAGACCCCAAAGAGCGGTCGTTGTACATACGGATCCAGATCCAACCATGTGTCAAGGTGCTCACGACGCAAGAAGAAGAGAATTAGGAACAACATGGATGAGGTCAAGCTGGACCTCGGTGCGAGATATGCTCTAAGTGCAACAATTCAGACACTCCTACAAGAAATGCATCAAGCATCTTACTTTTCCACCGCCACTTCTACACCACCTTCGACTAGTGCACGTGGACGCTGCTCCGCCGCTACAACGAAGGAATGCATGACCGTACTTGTTTGTGCTACCGTGTTGTAATAATTGAACTACTTATGCATGTTATCGTCTTGTAATATTTGAACAATTTTATCCGGCAAGGTCTTGTAATATTTGAACTTATGCATGTTATCGTGTTGTAATAATTGAACTACCTTTTCATTTGCTTGTTGTTTTATTCTTGCCGTCAAATTTCTTATCATATCCTGTTATGTTTTGTTCTCTAATTTCAAATGAAACATGTAATGAATTATCATATTTCTCATCTGTTTGTAGGCTTTCAATGGCTTTGTGGGTCTGAGTTGGATTTGGAGTTGCTCACGAGGAAGGACAAGGTTCCGGTGCAAAGGGGATCCACACTCCTATGTGCTCTGCGGTGACAAGCGTAAGATTGTCAAGTGCAACGTTATCGTGCATCTTGCTACGGGATGAGGTTCTTCATGCGAGAACTACGAGCATGACCCACTCCCACCATGTCGCAATGTTAGACCAAAAGTAAGAACTTCTTGCATTACTAAATAAATATTATGTCATTATTTTATTATGTGCTAACTTGTCTTTGAAAAAGACTCCACCTCCTCTCTGTGATTTTATGCGGTTGCTAGATTGTGAGCAATCAACAAGACAAACGCGTTACGCCGAGGAGACGGGTCGCTCAAAGACGTGAGAGGTGTCAAAGGATGGTTGAGGCAGGAAAACAAGAAGAAAACGTAAGGAGCGGAGGAAATTCGATTCGCACGGAGATCAAAGAACGTGAAGCGCTGCTGCGTGAAGCAGAGAGAGAGGAAGAGGAGAGAGCTCGGGGCTAAGGAAGTCCGGATGCTATGAGGAAGGGGAAATACCCCCGTTGTACCCAGTAGACGTAGAGTACTCGACTCATCATTCTCTAGAGTCGGGTTGTATTTTTAAGAACTTGATTTGGATGCATTTCAGATGCAAACAAGAAAACTCGTACTAGGGTGTGTTTTCTGTGAACTGCACCAAACAATAAACACATAGGGTGTGTTTTCTATGAGTCATGCACCAAACAAAGGTACCTAGTACTAGGGTGTGTTTCCTCCGAGTCCGCCCGCTTTTCTTGCCCCGGATCGAATGGCCCACCATCCAGATGCACCTACATATATGTGAGCACTCTTCTTCAGTCTCACTTCACAACACAACAAGTAACAATGAGTTCTGGATGGGGTGATGATGATGACTCGGTCCAAAGACTTTGTGGAGCCGGCAAGATCCGTAGTTCAACAACAATTTTCCGGTCTTAGACAAGAGAGATTTCAAATCCATGCGTGATGTTAGAAAGTACGCACCAAATCAAACGGTGAAGCGGCCAAGGTGTGTACACGGTGAGTTCGTGTGATGCGTGTTTATCGAGATGGGACAACTCGTCGCCGCTCGGCATTGCTCACGAGCATGGGTAGGCAAAACTCCATGACCTCGCCCTTCATCATTTTATGATTTACTAATGTAATTACGGTTTCCGCAGATTACTCGAACAACCGAGATATGCGGTTTCGTGCAATGGGTGGATCCCCACTATTGACCCGTATCAAGAGTACATCAACTACCTCGAGGATGTTGTCATCTTCAACGAGGCAAGAACTCGCGTCGGCATTGGCTTCTCCAGATCCGACATCTACCAACGACGACGACGGACGGTGACTGCACCAATGGTGGTGAAGACGAACACCTACCGTGAGGACGATCGCTGCTTGTCCGTACCACTAAAAAAGAAGGACAACACTCCACCAAAGAACTCCACCCCGCCACCATCCGATCCAACTCCACCACCGTCGGGTACTACATGCCCTCCCAAAGACTCGGGTCTATGATATCCGGGTTCTCCGGTACTATTCGTACAACTAGACTACAATTGTTGTAATCGCTATCTAAATTTCCTAAGGCACGTTAGGACAGCGCAGCACAAAGTTAGGTAATTGTGTCGCACGTGCCATTGCAAATGTTGTAATCGCTTATCTAAATTCGTTAATATTAATGGTTCGTCGTTTATCAATGCTTCAAAATGCGGGCCCACTGGGCTTAACGCCGGGTCTGCGTGGCTAAGACCACTGGGCCCACTCATGGCGGCTCCTACCGCGGTCATGCAAGCAAGAAATCCGACGCCGTACACGTGATGTATAGTTTTGCAAAATTTCTAACGGACCATATATTTTTGCAAAATCGTGATAGAAAAAATATATATAAAAAAATTCTTGCGTCTCCTTCCCCGAGAAGCTGCTGCTGCCTGCTGCGCCCGCCGTCTCGCCGCCCCCCCTGCGTCGAAAAAATAGGTGTGCGCGCCTCGCCCAGTGCTTCTGCCTGGGGGACCTGCCCCTCCGCTACTTGTGCGCCTGCCCTCCCCTGCCTGATGCCGCTGCCCTTCCTGTGAATCAAGAGCACAGCGCGCGGCGTCCGATCCCGGACGGACGGTGATGCCGGGGTGCGCGCACAGGATTTTCTTCCTCTGCGTCCCTCGAGTTCTCTTTCGCAATCCCGCCCCTAAACCCTAGCGAGTTTCTAGAATCTTCCAGAACCCTCTCTCGCCCCCCAAGAGAGTCCCTACCCCTCGCTCAGCAGCCGGCGCTATGGACCTGGACCCCGAGGGTATCTTCCGCGACGACAGCGACGAGGACGATGACAACGTTCAGGTTCGCGGTTCGCCCCTGTGTTTTCTTTTTCGTCCCATGATTTTTTTAATATAATCTTTGGCTCAATACGCTTGCTGTGACGCCGTTTGATTTGTGGATGCTCGATTGCTTGCTCGGGGGAAGCAGGAGAGGGAGGCAAACAAGGACATGGTTGTCTACCTCATCGACGCCTCGCCCAAAATGTTCACCCCCGCGACTACCCAGGTGAGGCACTGCTTGCTAATGTGAATTGCATTATCTTTAGAGTGCTTTCTCATGGATTAAGCTAGATTTAATCATTGGGAAATGCTATGGTAAAAGTATGTTTTTGGGCTATTTTTCTCGTATTTCGTAATTCATACATTTGTGTGGTTATGTTTTAACATAACATTTTTTTTATGGTTTTTCTCCATAATGTAGCATTCTTTTGTTGTGACTTTTTTCCAGGCAGATGAAAAGCAGGAGACACATTTTCATACCATAGTTAACTGCATTACACAGTCTCTGAAGACACAAATCATTGGAAGATCCTATGATGAAGTTGCAATATGTTTCTTTAACACTGTATGTGCTTGCTCAACTCGGAAAGCTTTCTTTGTATTTTTTTATCTAAATTGTAGCATTTTATCATAATTCACAAACATTTGTGAGAAAGGGAGGACTTCCAGTTCCATCTTAGTAGCCAATTCTTCTACGTGTGTTATGTCATAATTCTATTTGGCCTGCTGCCAGCTTTACTCAGTATGCTACCCGTGTCCACAAATAAAATAAGTGATATTTTGGACACCGACACAATATCCGAAAGGTCCAGAACACAAAGTTGACCAGTAGTTTGTATTGTAACTTATTATGAACCTAGTAAATATGATATTATGATAGTGTACTTTGAACAAATCTACACATGGTTATGGATATCCAATTTCGATGTTAATAGCCAGACTGCATGCATCACAGTGACACCCCAAGTGGTACTCGCTATGATTACTAAACCTGTTGAATAAGAAGTGATGTAGTGAACTTGAAGATTACAGTGATACAATTAACTAACAGTTGCATTCAGTATGTAATGAAAGAATCAGAGTCAGGATTTGGGAATGATAGGTTCTGTAAGCTAAACACCGTGCTCCATTTCAATTTTCAATTGTTTTCTGAAAGGTGAATACCTATCTAGCTTTGCATGAGTTGATGAGTATTCACAGTTATATTAGATTATTAGCCATTTCTTGACAAATCTGCAACACTCCGTGCTTATTTTCCTTATTCTATTTATTAACTTTGCGTGATAGCATTATAAAGTAGAACCAATGCAGTGATACTGCAAAGTATGCTGCCTTGTGACTTAATCTAGTTTTTTCACAACTCTTGCAGAAAGAGAAGACAAATTTGCAGGATTTGGCAGGTGTTTATGTTTACAATGTCGGAGACAGAGATCCACTTGATAGGCCCACTGCAAAACTGATTAAAGATTTTTCTTGCATAGAAGGTGACACACTGACACCACTATATGGATGTCAAGTATGGTCAAAGTTGGAGAGAAATGCATGCTAAGCTTCTTTCATATACGAAATGTTGTGGAAATGTGGTTCATGATAAGTTTTGCTCTGTTTGGGTCTTCCTATTTTCCCTACATATCTAATATTGTCTCCACCCTCTTTCTCAACCAGAGAAGGTAGTTTCCTTCTATGGCTTACCTTTATATCCTAACTTGTGTAGCAAACTATATGTGCCTAAACAATCAGGCTAGAGGTGCACTAAAAAAGAAATCTAAAATCTGCCATCAGGTTGGTTTTGCGTTCTTAAAAATTAAATGTAATGTGGTGGCTTAGCAGTATTCCCTGACTATAGTATCATAATAATCAGGTTTCTAGTTAATTTTTGTTTTGACCTCGTAAACAAATTGATGGGTGTATCATAAGATGATAAGAAATATATGAGATACTTGGTGTATTATATAAAAGTCAGCAAAATTCTGTTTTATAGCTTGTTTCAACTTATGGCAGATTCTTTCATGAGCAACATTGGAAGTCGATATGGAATAACTGCTGGATCTCGGGAGAACACCCTTTATAATGCTCTTTGGGTTGCGCAAGCACTGCTGCGCAAAGGGTATGTCCACTTCCCTCCTTTTGCTTTTATGCGGTGTCATAGTTTAATAAATCTTGTGGGCTATTAACATGTTCTGTAGGATTGATACCTCTACCTTTCCTGGAGCAGGAGTAATAATACGCATACTGTAAACTAATCTAGGTTGCATCAGATTATGCTGAATGTTGATGTAACAAAGAATGTAGCATGCCATGAGTGCTGTGACATCCTTTTAACACACTTCTTGATACCCGTCTGGACTTCAGTTAATCCACATTCCTCTTTTGAATATTTCCAGATCTGCGAAGACTGTCAGTAAACGAATTCTTATATTCACCAATGAAGATGATCCTTTCAGTGCTATTACAGGAGCTGTGAAGACTGATATGATTAGGACAACAATACAACGTGCAAAAGTATGTCTATTCACAGATATGTATAGTTTCATACTACACGGCACCCACATATCCAATATGAAATTTTATCTTCATTTCTTATACTCTGTTTACCATATCAGTACTTGCTTCCCTACAGGATGCACAAGGTCTTGGCCTATCTATTGAGCTACTTCCACTGAGCCGGCCTGATGAGGAATTCAACATGTCCCTTTTTTATGCAGTAAGTTTCCATTATTCTTTTCCTGTCCTATCAGTGTTAAGTGCTAAGTAGATCTGATTTCCCAGGATTTGATTGGTCTGGATGGAGGTGAGATAACTGAGTATCTGCCATCTGCTGGTGAAAAGTACTGTTCTTGAAGCATAAATGTTACTTGTTTGATTTTTTTATTTAGGTCATACATACTTGATTTGCATTTTATTATTATCATCGCCTTGCACAACCATTCAGTCTTCAATTGTGGACGGAGATAGCTTATTCTACACAGTCACATTTGACTAGCATTTGTTTCTGCATGGGACTTGTCCTTTTGTTTCCTTAACAGGTCGCAAGAAGTTTGCCAATTCATTTCCTGTGTACACACAGAGAGAATAAAGAGAGAAAAACCATTATGCACCACGCCTTCATAGAAAACTATACTTTTATATTTCTTGACGTTCCCTTGATCTCCACTAAGAAGTTTGTCTTGTTGGACACTTTTGTTCTGAGTTCTCCATGTGCTGTTTTGACAATTGATAGATAGTACTAAAGTGAATAAGAACTGTGAGCTGCATTTGAGCACATGAATGTTTTCATAAACTTTTGTGCAATTCTTGGATAAACTACCATAATAGAACTCGAACTGCTTGCATATACTTGGTGCATCTATGAAAAATTATGTACTGTAGTAGTTTTGTTGACTTCAGTTATGTTGAAGTATTTATTCTTTGTTATGCTACTGGCCTGTTGATCTCTAATATCATTTGGGAAGATTGTGCTTCCTCTGAATGAACATAATTTCTTACTTTCACATAATGTCTTATTGTTGTCTTTGAAGGTTGGAGGTTATGACTGATCAACTGAGAAAAAGAATGATGAAAAAGCGCAGAGTAAAAACTCTTTCATTTGCAATTACAAATGATGTATGTATAGAAGTGAATACATATGCGCTGACCCGTCCTACTACTCCAGGCATGCTCTAACTCTATTGTGCTTCTTTACATAATGTCATTACAAGTATAACTAAGTATATGCTTGTTACTTAATTTTTAGGGACAATTACATGGCTTGATTCGGTCAGTAACATTCCATTAAAGGTGAGCCTACAATTTAAAGATAATTTTTTTGGTTGACTTAGCTTTGGTGAAATTTCATCCCCTGCAATCTCTTTATGCCTGCTTTTATAATTTTTAAACATATAACGGCAATCCTTATACAGACTGAAAGGTCTTTCATATGCAATGATACTGGGGCTCTACTTCAGGATCCACAGATGCGTTTCCAGATGTACAATGAGTAAGTACACAAAACACACTGTCACTGTCAATGTTATGTATTTGTTTGATTTTTCATTTTGGGTAGTGTATCCCTGTTGAGTTCGACTGCATGCTCGTACAAATCGATTTTCATTTCAAACTCCTTCAGAAACTTCCATTACGAACCATTTTGAGAAAAGCCTTGGGAGTTGGCATGTGAGCCAACCTTGGGATGGAAGAAATGGATTCCTGTTGAGTATGGTGTGTCTGGAGACATAGATGTTTACTCAATCATCTCCAAAACTCAACCTGCGCTCTCATATATTGAAATTGTGCACTGTAACACCATTGATCTGTGCTATGCATACCAAGAAAGACAGTCTTGGGTCTCATTGTTGTTATTTGGGATCTTAAGTACTTACCCTATTCATGCAGCACGGTTGTCAAATTTTCCGTTCGAGAACTCTCTGAGGTTAAAAGGGTTTCAAGTCATCATCTTCGCCTTATAGGATTCAAGCCATTGGATTGCTTGAAGGATTATCATAACTTGCGACCATCAACATTTATTTATCCCAGTGATGAGGTAGTAACACTACCTTTTATGCTTCCGGAATTGCACCATTACCTAGTCAAAGGTCTGAACTGGCAGCACTGCAGTTATATCCTTAATGCTGAGAATGTCTGTCATTCTCAATGCTGTCTTCTCTAGCTTGAGGCAGATAATAATAATTGAAAACTTAAAATGTTTTTGGCACATTGCTTTAGGTGCATGCTTCCTTCAACCATGGTTTGGCACTTTGTATCATGAAAGTCACTAATGTAAACCAAATTAAACCTGTGGTCATATCTCGATACTCTTTTAGAACCCTACTGGCTGTAGATTAATTTAGTAAATGTATGGCAAAGGTTACAGTACCAAAATTACAAGAATGTAGAATATCTACAAGACCTAACTACAGGGGCTGATAATACTACAGAACTAAAAGCCACGCATCAACCAAAGTTTTTTTGATTTTAACCAGTTCTCTAAATGCAGTAAAAACGAAGTGATATTTTCATAGGATTATTATGTGACAGGTGTTTATTTCTGTCTTTTCCCCGCTCTTGCTCGGAGCTTCCAAATGTATTAATATTTTATTCTAGGATGCATTTGCCAGATACTCAGACTTACCCCATATGCTCTAATGCAGCATATATTTGGAAGCACACGCGTTTTTGTTGCTTTACATAGCTCAATGTTGCGCCTTGGAAGGTAAGTTGCCATCTCCTAAATTATTTAAACCTTTTGTGACCACTATATAAAGAAAATACATGCAAGGAAATATTGACAGTTATTAATGTAACTAAAGCTACCTTAAATCGTCACAGTTCATTGTGAATTGTTTTTTAGCACTCATGCAACATTTTGGCCATAGCTTGCTATGGTCTGCACTGTGTCGTGCAATAGCATGCCAATTCAACTCTTGGGTCTCAGGAGATAAGTGGTTCAGCATATTCAGTTTCCATGCCTTGACTTGCTTAGCCCAATCTTTGCTAGTATTAAGCAAGGAAATCCTTGTTAGTGGAGGCCCTCTTAAATATGAGTAACCTTTTTGCGGGCAAGGTAAGGCAAGGAAGCCTTCACTTCTTGCCCCATAGCAAATGTGCTGAGGTGTCCTAACAGAAGAAAGTTGCTTATTTTACCAATGTAAATTTCAGGTTTCGCGTGTCTACACGACCATGTTTAACAACTTAAAATATATGCATGCTTTCAGGTTTGCGCTTGCATTTTATGGGAACCCAACTCGACCACAGCTCGTGGCCCTTCTTGCTCAAGTGAGGGACACTTTCTTTCCATGTTTACATTTACTGCAAAACAGTAGCTGCTACACAGTATTAGTTCATCCACCATGATAATGTTAGATCAATATTATTGAGTACTGCACATCATGCCAATTACACTAACAAAATTTGCTCATCAGTTCTGTCAATTTGAATTGATTACTTCTTTGCTTGAGCTTATAGCATGGCATCTTGCATGTATGGAAGATGGGTAGTTACCAGGCAAAATGACCTTGCTTTAATTCTTCATTCTACTAATTGCCTGAATGTAGCTTTGTTGGTCAGATTAATAAACTCAACATGAGTGGGGTTCTGCAAAACATCATTATGCAAATCTATTTTTATAAGATGACACAAATTGTTTGTATGTGATTTGCTAACATAGACCTGCTTTCCAAATGAACTCGGGGGTAAAAAAATACAGGAAGAGGTTACTTCCTCTGCTGGTCAAGATGAGCCGCCTGGCATGCACATGATCTATCTTCCATACTCCGACGATATAAGATATCCTGAAGAGGTAAGGACTGGCATTTTGTTACACTTTACTGTCCTCTGTAAGATATATCACATTCTTACCTTGATTCACAGGTTCATGTGACTTCTGATGAAGCACCACGTGCAACGGATGAACAAATCAAGAAAGCATCAAATCTATTGAAACGCATTGATCTGAAGAATTTTTCTGCAGGCCAATTTGCTAACCCAGGTAAGTAGCTATGAGGTCATAATTGAACAATACTAACATTTAGCTGTCTTTTGGCCTTTTTTGGCCTCCATGGTATGCTGCCCCTGTGCTACACTATGTACTGTCCCAATTTCTTTTTTGAAATCTATTACATTTACAAGATGTCTCTCTAAAGTAGACTTGTCTGCCAATGCGAAGCACATATTTTATTCTAGTTTATATTAGATGTATATAGCCTGAACGGCCAAATGATGTTTGGGCTAACATGTCAAGGAGCATCAAGATGTTATTATAACATGCTCATTAACTTGCACCATCACTTGAAATTCAGTGACTTCCTAAATTATCTGGTGTGGCTTCTGTTTCTTTGATGTCAATCAGCTTTGCAAAGACACTATGGGATCTTGGAGGCCTTAGCTTTAGGTGAAGATGAGATGCCAGATATAAAGGATGAGACCCTGCCTCATGAAGAAGGCTTGGCTAGGTACTTGTTTTCATTTGGCATTTGTGCATGCTAAACACGACACAGAAAGATAAATAAGAAACAGTGTATTTCATGCTTAAATAAGCTAACAATATGCATGTATCCCCTACAAAAGCAATATGGAGTAGTCACATGTTACCCTGCCTGTGCGTTGTGTGGGATGTAGTTGAACTTGAAGCTCAATGTGTTCGTTTTCCATTCTTATCTCAGGCCAGGAGTTGTTAAAGTTATTGATGAATTTAAGGCTTCAGTCTATGGTGAAAATTATGACCAAGAGGAGGCTGAAGCAGCAGCAGCGAAAGCTTCCCGTGGTGGTGATGCTTTGAAGAAGCGGAAGGCAATCACTGATGCAGCCTCGCTTAAAAGTTCAGCTTATGATTGGGCCGAACTGGCAGATAATGGAAAGGTAAGTAGTCAGGTTGTCTTGCCAAGATTATATATACCCACATGCTAAAGTTTATTGGCGGGTTCTCCTATCAGTTATGGCAGCCTATATGCAAACAGAATTCAACATATAACCTGTCAGTGTGATATGCCAATTCATTTAGACACCACCTGTTTTCTGCACATTGCCAATAAGAAATGGCATACTCAACAAAATTCAACTATTGATGTACCTAAAATGAAGCCTCTGTACATCCCAAGCTAGCACGACAGCAAGGAGCTACACTGCTGCAGCACACTCAGGGTTATAGAACACTCCTCGTTTGGCCACCATAGATTTTCTTTGCTCTGCCTGTACCTGCTGGGTTTCGAAGTAGCACTATTCAAATTTCAGGAATAACTCCCTACATATTCTAAAAAAAAATGTCTCTGTCATTTGCAGTTGAAGGACATGACAGTCGTGGAGTTGAAATCGTACCTAACCGCGCATGACCTCCCTGTCTCTGGTAAGAAAGAGGCACTTATCAGCAGGATCTTGACTCATCTGGGCAAGTGAAGCCACTTATGTGAACTTGGTTTTCCCAAAAGCCAAATGTCCTGTATTGCTGTCTCATGGGTAGCTTGAAAGCTGGTGTGCGATCCACCTGTGCATGCTACGTGCCAATTCTGTATAGCGATGTGCCAGCACCACTTGCCAGTTGAACTTGTTTGTTACTTTACCTTGAGGTCATGTGGTTTTGCCCTTCGCAACATGCGATCATCGATTCATCGTATTCTGCTAGAATTGGGTGGAGAGGCCCACTAGCTAGAAGATAAGTGAAGGCACTGAATTACCAAAAAAACTAAACTAAAAGGTGAAATCGCCAGGTATATACATATGCGCACCGTTACAACTTGCTAAATTGATTTGGAATTTGTAAATTACATCAGTCTCGATTAATATGTTTTTTAATTACAAAGGTCATGCGCACAAGACTAAAGAAAACTTTACTAATATTTGACAGACATGGATAATAATATGAAAGTGAAAGCCATAATTACTGGGCATAATGTTTTTTTTGAAAACATGGCGGTTGTGTGTGTTTACCAAAGCGATGATTTTGTACTTGGCTATGGTTAAGTATAATTGACTACGGACTTAGATATGTTCAATGCACGTGCAGAGAATTCAACGACGTATCACCTTGCTTTAGCCGTTTTCTTCGGTCATTGTTTTGAGCTGCAGCTGACCTTGCACGTAGTGTACAAAAGTCAACACGGCGATTAGACTAAACACCTCATTTACACGAGTTTAATATACTTACAGCAGATCATTGCCGTTTCGAGCTCTTGAACCGCCGTGAGCTCGTGACTTAACCTAAGCTCTATTTATTTAGCATGACTTTTTTTTTTGTGCATGAGAACGTGCCATTACAAGCCCGACAACATGAACAAAGCAAATCCTAACGGAGAATACAAAAATAGTACAAGGACATTGATATGCACAAAGACAATGAGAGACACGAAGATTACTAGATTAGCAAAGACAAGAGAGATGAGGGAGTGTACTGTGTGCATACGTATATGTGAATGTGTATGCTCGTACTATGTTTTGCCAACGAAAAAAACAATGAGACAAGGGTGACCAAAACATTGGAATCCGCTGCACGCGATCTCTAGATTTAGTTTGTGTAAATCCTAAATTTCTATTCATTTATTATAACATCATAGCAAGAATATCCTTTTATGGCCATATATAGATTAAGAGGAACCTTTTGGACTAGCCACAGAAACAATATATTAAGTGGATTTTGTGATTTTTTTCATAATATGGTAATTTTATGTTTTCGCGTAGAAGTAGTCGGCTAGTGGCCGACGCTCTATATTGGTGACCATGATGATGTGTGATATACTTTTTTTTGTTGGAAAATGTACAATATAATATATTTATGAACTGATGAAGTATTAATTAAGGTGACCAAAATTTCTCGTGAAATAAATTCCAATATGGTTTCGTGATGAAAAAATCAACACCTTTTGCGATAAATGAGACTCTCATAACATGTACTTCAACTATTTAGCTATCTGCCATCACAAATAATTGGGAACTGGCAATAAAACCCATTTCAGGCCGAACCAACAATTTTGATTATGTGGTTATTGCGAACCCAGATGGAAAGTCATCATGAATAAATTTTGTGGTGAATAATAAACCACAACTTTCGAAAAAGTTGTGGTGAATAAATTACCAAACTTGTGGTGAATAAACCACAACTTTATGAAAAGTTGTGGTGAATAAATTAGCAAAGTTGTGGTGATGAACCGGAAGGAACCGACAAGAAAACTATGAATAATTGTCCACAGAAGTTGACAATAACAATGAATAAATTAGGCACAAGCTTCTGCATCTGCAATTCCACAACTAATTATTTAAAAATTACTTTTACATTTAAAGAAGCTTCCAAGCTGTATTTCGAATCTACACTTTTTGTGATACCAGACTATGGGGTGGACGTATTTGGTTATATATGCTATGAGCCTGAGCCATGGTATGTCCAAACCATTAGCGAGAAATTCTCATGTTTTGTCAAACGACGGCTCATACCATGGAGAAAGAAATGTTTCGATCAAGAATAGATGGATTTTAAAATCTAACGCAAGGAAAGTTTATGGAATAATGAAAATGAAAATCTCCAGACACCTACCGTGAAAGCCTACCATTACACAATTTTTCTCTAAGTTGCCTAATCATTCATACACGGCGGACCTGATCTAAATGTCACCAAATTTCAATTGATTGTGCAGTCAATCGTTATCACTGCATAAAAAAAAAGCTCTATTCATAAAAAAGCTACCCGTTCGCTTGGTGGTTGTTGGCTGATGTTGATTTGTTGTGAGAAAAAATTACGGCTATCTGGTAGTAGGCGGTTATATTTAGGACATGTGAGTAGTAAAGAAAGATATGGTATGTAATGCATTTATTTTACTATGAGAATGGCTATGCATTTCATACATGGGAATAATGCACAATCAAGTTGTATGCAATTAACACAAATTATTAGTAACTAAATCACGTTTTGGTTGTGTGCTCGTGCGCCTTTATTTAGAGCATTGGACGTCCCTGTCCGCTTAATTAGATCCCTTGGTCCTGCAGCATCAAACGCCGGCACGTATGCAGTGCTGCGTGAGCTTAGGTCCCAATCAGATCTTATCTACGATGCAAGAGAGCAAGAAAAGTTCACACCCATCCCCATCTTTTGGACCCAAAGTTAGGAGAATAGCTATAGCTTGGTCCAGTACTCTTGCAAGATCGACATGACTTTGTTTATTTGATCGATCTTGTTGACATGCATGGTTTTTCTGTCATCTTTGACTTGTTGTAAGATATGGCAGGAAATACTACTTTATTAACATCTCTTTTACCTTAACTAGTGAATTAGATTTTTTCCAAACTCCGCCCTAGTTGAGATGATAGGGAATTTGGACCGTGGAAATACTACTTATTAACCTCTCTTTTTACCTTAACTAGTGAATTAGATTTTCCATGGTTTGGAGCCATGGCTACACTATATTAGAGCCTAAGAGCATCTCCGAGAGACTCTCTATATTCTTTCTAAATGGTAGAAATAGAGATTTTGGTGAAAAAATACATTCCAACAGCTTATCTAAATAGTCATCCAAATATACCATCTTCTATTCCGGATTTTTCACTAGTCAATTATAGAAGACGAGAATGTCTCTCTAGATTGCACATGAGAAATAGAAAAGTTGTTGGAAAGTGAAAAGATATAGAAAATGATTTTTATGCAAATAGCTCTCTAAATGATGATTTAGAGAGTAAATTTAGAAATATTCTTGGAGATGCTCTAACAACTAATTTTATTTATTAAATTAACCGGTGGAAAAATCTTAATATAAGGTACTACCCAGTACCTTCCGATACTATCCAAGTGCCGAAACAAAGCTCAGAACCAAGTTTTTTTTAAAAAAAAACTGTTTTAAAAAGGTATTAGAGATGGATGTTTTATTTTCCTATAAAGCCAATGAACCGATTATTGATGCTCAAAATCAATATTGAAAGAGCTACATTCCTATAGAGATGACGGTGCCAAACATACCTTGTCGACTGTTTGATACTTGAGTGTTGGAACGAACTTGGAATTTCAAGAAAAGTAGCACTGAACAAATTATTTGTGCGCAGAATACTATTCTATTCCGAGAGTCCAGTACGGAAATTAATGGAATTTTTGTTTCATCATGATTTAAAAACGCTTATGATTTGCAATCAATGTAGCTAGCTAACTAAACGTTCATGTATTTTTTCGTCATATAGAACATCCAATGAATGAAAAAACATGATGTCTGGCACTTCCTAGTACCATCTTAGCTTCCGTACCAAACTTTTTATAGATTTAATAATGCATCACTTGTACTCAATTATCTGTGGTAGTTTAGTCATGACCAGCACAGCCTAGACTGACAATTTATATTGATTTTTTCATGAGAAATAATCCAGCACCAACTAATTAAAACCTGTTTGCAGCCTTTTGTTTCCTGATAAATGAGAATCTCCAGAACATGCAGTTCCTTCCTGTACTTTATCCACCTGTAGCCTACCACAAATAATTGGGCACCGGCAGCAAAACCTAGACCACCAAGTGATGCTCATAAAGAATTAGGCACAAACACCTGCATTTTTGCAATGTGTAAAGCCACCTAGATGCAAGCCAAAACAGTGACCTTCAATTCACACATGGCCATGAGATGAGCTGAGTAAAGTTGTTGAACAAACACGGCATGGATGCCTTTGCCTTTCGTCCCTGCCACCCAACCCTTACCATGCTTGCCTGGTGTTGCCTTGATGCTTATCTGAAAACTATGCAAACCTACCATTACACACAGACACAAGGTTGCTCTCAGTTGCCTAATAATTGTTCATGCACAGTGGACCTTTCTAACTGTCACCAAGTCATTGTTAACTGATATGAAGTCAAGGAGTGTCACTTTAAATCTTTGATGAACTCAGGAATCATTTGGCCTGTGATGTAGCTTATTCTTAAAGGAACTGCAGAATTTTCATGGTTCACATGAGTAGAATATATGTAGATAAAGAATAAAGATATAGGCGGAAATGGTAGGAAAGCGACCACATATTTTGTTTTGCTGAAAATGCATGCATCTTCTGCCGTCATGGATTTTTCAGACGCAGCATCTGCAGTTCTGCACACACAAGGACAAGATTCATTGACTCGTTACCATAAAGTATCCCTGGATGGAGACCCATTCCTACTGCCTCTAGAAGCCATACAGATTACGGCAGGCCTGCAGATCCGATGCCATGGACCAATGCCATCATCCTTCAGACTCTTGTAAATTAAATATTCTCAGGAAACTAGAGAGGATTTAGAAGAAATAGAAAATTCATCGCATTGGAAAAAAAAAGAAAAGAAGGTCACAGGAATCTTAGTGCCTCAAGTAGTATGTCTTACAAAAAACTTGATCGAATTCGATCACTTTTGTTTCAGGGCTAAAATGTTAGTAAGGCGACCTCTATCCGTCAATCTAACTTATTTTAAAGAAAATTTTGGTTAAAACCTACTTATACACAACTAATTAGGCGACTCCAGTTTGGGCACAGCATTCCTATGCTGCATTTGAGCACATACCAAAGATGCCAAATATCCCATTTAGATAGATGACCAGCTTTCTTTTCATCCAAAGTGATGAAACAATAGTATATCCCTTTGAGCATTATCAAAGGTCCCCCAAATTGGAATTTTGTGAGAAAAGCATCTACCTCCCCCAAACAGTAGCTGGCAATGTGCAAGCTTGCCTGGTTGATATCTTTTTCCTGGCATGGATGTCCCTATCATATCTAGCTTCCATTCCACTAGGCTGTACAGGGAAGAAGAGTTCAGCTCCCAGTTTGGTCCTGGGATGCAGCTCTGGACAAGACCATTTGTTTCTCCAGCTTTTCCTGCCTAATTAAGTACATGAAAGGTAGATAACAAGTTGCCATCTTTCTTTCATATGTCACCTCAGGAAACTTTTCTGCATAATAATGCACCTTGCTTTTCTGCATCTCAGCTAAGCATGAATGCCATCCATGTTGCCTTTTGGGATCACTGAACTGGATCATGGATAGATGGTTTAAAAAATATGCAGCTGTCCTGATTATTTTAGTCATCCATTTATTTATTTTGAATTTTGCAGAACTGATTTATATAGAGTGAAAAAAGTCTAGATTCAGGTTAGGATGCTCTTATCAGTTCAAACTTCAAACTATACCCACCTTTAGATTGTAACCTCACCAAAACTAAAACCTTTACCTTTATTTACATGCACTCAGATTGCTCTGATCACATCTCAATTTCTTCATTCTTTCCTACCAAATTCACCTGATCTTGGAAACAGGAGAACCAAACAAAACCAATCTAGAAACTATAGATTTACGCGGTCCAAATGGCACATCAAACTTCAGCACCATTGCTCATCAATGCAGATTTTGTTCTTGCAAGTTGTCTGACAGAGAAACTTTGCTCGGTGAAGTGCTTGATTGATCATGGTTGCCGTCAACCATCCTCATCACAAAGGCCAGTCATCTGATCATGGTGGCGGCACCGACATGCGGCAATTTCCCCTATCAACATTCAGAGCATTGCTCTGATCTCATGCTGAAATGCGAAAAAATTATGTTCATACCGACTTGGGAATTGGGATGGCTCGATCTTGCTATGATCACAGTGGTCAAGCTAGCTAATAGGATTGTTCATGTCACGAATCAGCTCAAGACTGATCTGAACATTCAGTGGTGCTAGCCTCTGCCACGCCATTGCTGTCCGTGAGCTTCTTGTCTCCTCCATCATCGGAGCTGCTGCATCCTGAACTCTGGAGCTGCGCCGGCTCGTCGTCGGCCTGGAACGTGATCTCCTCGAACCGGCCGTGCAGCTCCGCGCACCGGCAGCCGCGGCGCACCGCCGCCGACATGTAGTCGTCGAGCGACGACCTGCCGGAGGACGCGGCGCTGGACCTGCAGTTCTTGCAACGGGGAGTCCTAGGCGTCGACGCGTCCGGATCATCGGCGGCGACGTCGTCGCCGTCGCCGTCGTCCATGCCGGGACCCGGCCTCCAGTGCGGCAGCAGCGCGCCGACCTCGCCGTCGATCATCTCGGCGATGTGGGTCACCTCGTGGTCCGTGATGTCCAGCTCCGCCACCATCTCCGTCGCCACGCTCAACGCCGTGTCGGCGTCGGCGTCGAAGGGGAAGTAGATGTTCCGGACCATCCCTGAGTGACAAAAAATTTCACAGAACAAAGAATAAAGTTTAATAAAAAAATCGTATTATACGAACAAGAAAAGAAAAAATTCAACTCTTGCGTTGAAAAAAAATGATCGAAATGCTTTCAATTTTCAATGGTCAAGACTCAAGAGTCGTCGGTCATCACCTGTGCCGTCTTTGTCGGCGATGCGCAGGCGGAGGAAGATGCTGCCGTCCTCCAACCTCTTGCCCTTAATGGAGATGTCGACGCCGGCGACGTGCTCGTCGTCCTCGTGCTCGTTGAACAGCTGGTCGATGCCATGGAACATGCTCCCGTCCTCATCGTCGTCGTCCTCGGAGTCCCACCTGCC
The DNA here is from genome assembly GCA_022644695.1 of Cenchrus purpureus. NCBI lineage: Eukaryota > Viridiplantae > Streptophyta > Magnoliopsida > Poales > Poaceae > Cenchrus > Cenchrus purpureus. Next base: position 117,303,209 of record CP053460.1, read on the forward strand.
GCCGCCGCCGTTGCTCGCCGTGGAGCCGCTGCTGCCGCCAGCGTGGTGGTGGTGGTGGTGGTGGTCAAGGCACGCAGGCTGGTGGAGGTAGTTGTACATCGCGCTGTAGCCTTCGTCATGAACGAAGAAGCCATCGTCTTCGACCAGCAGGAAAGGGTCGTTGAGCAGCTCCGCCGCCGTCGGCCGCCGCGACGCCGGCGCCAGGCACTTGTCGATGAACCGCCGCACCGCCGGGTCTTTCACCTTGTACAAAGCCGCCGGCTTTATCCCCTGATCACAAGCAGATCAGAAAGCAAACAAAGAAAAATATTCACAAATTTCAAATTTAGAAGAAGTTTCTGAGATTCTGCATGAACTTGCAGAGATTTTTGCATTGGGATTTGGGAATGGTGATCGTACGGAGGTGACTTTCTTGTAGATCTGGACGGGGTGGACGCACTCGCTGTACGGGTACTCGAGGGTGACCATCTCGAGGACGCACATGCCGAAGGAGTAGACGTCGGCGAGCTCGTCGTAGTCCTCAGCGTACACCTCGGGGGCCATGAACTCCGGCGTGCCGACGCAGTGTGCGGCGTAGTAGGGCGGCGAGGCAGTCTGCCGGCGGCGACGGCGGCGAGGCCGAGGTCGCCGATCTTGACCTGTCCCTGGCTGCCGTTGATGAAGATGTTGTCGCACTTGAGGTCCCGGTGGATGATGCCGCGGGCGTGGAGGTAGGCGAGGCCGTCGAGGATCTGGCGGCACCAGTGGCGGACGGCGGCGCCGACCCGGCGGTGGCGCTGGCGGTACTGGCGGAGCGTGCCGGAGGTGAAGAGCTCGGTGACGAAGCAGACGGCGCGGCGCGGCGCGTCGGCCCAGGAGGCGTGGAGGCGCATCACGGCGCGGTGGCGGAGGAACGGAGCAGGTGGATCTCGCCGTAGAGGCGCTCCAGCTCGCCGGGGCTCCGCAGGAAGTCGTGCACCGGCACACGGTTCACGCCACCTCCATGCCCAGGTGCTCGTCGAAGGCCCGGTACCTGATCATTCATAGGTCACCATGATTCCATGAACACACAGGCAACAGGAGACGAGAGATGACGAAATCGATCCACGCTAAAGACTGAAAACGTATTAAAATCTGCCTAAGAAAGGAGGAGGCTGTGATGATCTTACACGGTCTTTGAGGATCCCTTGCCGAGAATCTCATTGTACTGCAGGGGTTGAATTGAAACAGAGTAGGCGAAGAAGATTAGCACGAGGAGCAACGCGAAGAAGACGAACAAGCTGATCGAGGAAGACGATGACGATGTGATGAAGAAGACGAGCACCCGTCGTCGGCCTTACCCTGCCATACCTCCCGTGGGATCGACCTCCACATACCCCCGGATCACCAGAGGATATCCCTCACCACCGCCACCGCCGCCGCCGCCATTGCTCTGCACCTTCAGAGCTCCCATCATCCTCTGCTTGACTGCTTCACTGTTCACTCCACCTCCCTCCTCCTCTGCTCCAAATCACGCACGAGAGCAAGAATCCTTTCTCTCGCTTCCCCAAGCATCAAAATATCAAATGATCCCCGCATTCATCGCAGCTCCCAACCAACCGCCCACGAACAACGCATACACATCTCAAGAAAAGCTCAGCTCAGCTGCGCCTCCGCTCTGCTCCTCGCAATATTTTCCTGGTGCCGTCGCCGTACGGCCGAGGAGACAGAGGCTGCCGACGTGGCATGCGGTGTGGGATCTCGAGGGCGTGGCGGAGAGATCAGAGGAGGAGGCAGCAGCTCCTGACTCGCTCTGTTGCCGGGGTTAAATAAATATGCGAGACGAGTGCATCAGAGAGTGATTAGCAGCAGCAGTGGCTTAGCGAAGGGGAGGAGGGAAGGAGAGGAGAGACCGAAGAGGAAGATTTGGCCTGGGCCGGCTCTGCTGGTGGGGGTGGCGGGCGATAAGGTGGTCGGCTCACGGCGTGGAATCCTGGAGACGAGACACGTGCAAACAAGAATCTCGCCTTCGATTGGCTCGGCCGTGCTTTGTTTTTTTACTGACATCTGGGAGTAGGTTTCCATGCCCAGCTGCACCAAAATCCAGTTGCTTATTTGTACTACTGGATTACCAAGCATGAATTGTTAAATTTTTCTCGAAAGTCCACACTCACATACACGTATGCACATATGTCCCTACAAATACCTTGTATGAAAACTGAGATGATGAATTGAGGACTGGGTTTTAAAAAAAACGCTGGGAACCGGTCTGGATACCCGGTAACCGGTCCTACCGGCCCGGACCGGTAGAGGTACCGGCTGGTTCCAACCGTCCAAATTCAAAATTTTCAAATTTGAATTCAAAAAATTAAAAAATGAAAGAAAATTCCTAAAAATACTTCCAGGTGCGTAGAATCTAATGGTGTCAAAAATTTTCAAATATTAGTGCATTTAGTATATTTTGCGGGCATAAGAAGTTGAACCAAAACATAAAAAGAAAAAACAATTCGGTCGGTTGAACTTCTAATACCCGAAAAAAATACTAAATGCACTAATATTTCAAATTTTTTGACACCATTAGATTCTACGCACCTTGAAATATTTTTAAGATTTTTTTATTTTTTAATTCAAATTTGAAAACATGCCAAATTCTTCATCGATTCGCAACCGGCCGGCTAACCGGTGCAACTGACCGGCTAACCGGTCTTACCGGTCGGTTAACCGTTCACAACCGATTGAACTACGTGTTTTGGTTTGAAATTTGAATTTGACCGGTATTTATTCGTAACCAGTCTTACCGGACTGGTTAACCGTTACCGCTGGGCGGCGGTAACCGGCCACCGGTCGGTAAGAATAACTCTGTTGAGGACTCGAATTGGCTCGTTCCGCACCAAGGAACTAGTTGAGCTACGCTCAGTTTTTTTAAAAAATAAACCATTGTTTCATACATAAGGGTATTCCCTATACTAGTTTCATATACATTAAGTATAGTGACAAGTAAGCTAATTTGGTGAGTGATAGAAATTTAAGACGACAAATAAGAAATCGGTTTCATCGGGATGAAACTATCTCGACACGAATACCAGGTGTCTATGGCTCAATATAAGATTAAAATGAAGTGAAGTGCACGAAACAACAATGCAAAATTATGCATTGGAGATAGTTTCAACCACAATTTTTAATAGCTATTTTGAAAATATCAGTATAAAAAGTCTTCACCGAGATTGACCTGTAAAGAAGAAAAAAACTAACACACCGGGTTTCATGTTCTTAGTCCGGGGGTATGGTTCAGCAACCAAGGTCGACCCAGACTCTGCAAGGCGTCCAAAGTTGAAGGGAAATGGTCGTGTCCGCCGCCTGTGTTGTGTTCTCTGCTGGTCCTGGCCATCGCGGTCACGGTGACATCAGACGTGGCGAAATGAACCTGGCGTACGCGCCTTGAGATGGCACGGTCGCCGAGCCTCAGGCGGCGCCTTCCTTCTTGTGCTTCAGACGAACACAAGGGATGCGACGAAGTAAACCACAAAACTCTTGTGCGAGGTCCAGACGATTACGAGGAGGCATCTTTCCATAATCCATATGGTAATGGCAGCTAGCTCTCATTGTTATTGGTATTCCCAGCGTCGTATATATTTTGATTTCATTAATTAGGTCAAGCTTAGTCATAACAACCTTTTTAAATGTTAGGATGTTTTCGCCTTTGATTATTCACCATATTATAAAGTATTTAACATAATGAGTTACATTAACCTTACATTACTAGTTTATGTAGTAGTAGTTTTTTAAGATATTCGTAGGTTTGGCCTAATTGGATTTATGTTCGGAATCAGACATACACTACTGATACAAGCAAGTCTAAGTCTTATTTAAACTTTTTTTTGGGCAAACAATTGCTACCTGGCCAATGGCTGTTACTTTCTGACGGCAAAATGCTAACAATTTTCCTTTCCTGCAGTCACCTCCAGCGACGGGTGCATCCATGAGGTTGATTGCTGACAAGCACAACAGTAGGGAAGGGAAACAATAGGCAGTGTAGGACAGCAGCAGTGAGAGCAATAGCCAATAAGTCAATAACACTATCAACAGCAAAGATTAGCCGATAACGATGTGCTAGGCTCCAGAAAATATGAACAGCTACAGCTTCACATAATCTCCTCCACAACTATTATTCAAAGCACATGTTAGCACGGGTTTTTGACATTAGGAAAAATAACAGAGGCGGCGGCAATTCATCTATTGCCACCATTTTGCATGTGGCGCCGAAACCACTTCAGCCTCGCAAGTATTACAGAGTTTTACCCAGGGTCACAAAACGAATTTTATCAAGAATAAATATGAATGTAGAAGGCTGAAAGCCTGCAGTACAGCAGCAAAATCTCTCCATAACCTCTTATATCTTTAGATACATTAGCCAGCGGTTCCCCGACACCGACACCGACACCGCTGGACCTGTTATGGTAGCATACACGATGCTCTACCTCATAAAGACACTGATCCAAAATCATGCATTGTAATTATCTGCCTCCTGTTGAAACCCATCCCACTGCTTATCATCTTTCGACCGTAAGGTTGCGGCTATCTGTTAGGACCTGCTGTCGTCTTCTGCAGACACTGAAAGGTGCCCCTCACATCACTTTCTCGCCTGCCTTCTTGCTGCCCCTAGTAAAAGCACCTTTCCGACCAGCCCGGTGTTGAGCACGCACACGGCGGCCACAGCACCTCCAACAACCACCCATTTCCAGTCGAAACCATGTTGGACTGCCCTGGAGTTCTCATCACCATCGCTGATTTTATCAGCGCTCGAGAGTCCTTGGTCCAGAGGACCATTTGAGCCACCAATGGATACCTTGGTAGTTACTCGAGCCATGATGGCACTGTGTGACAGGGTGTTTTCTGTGCCTCTCATCTTCTGGTAAGCTCTGAATCCGGACTGCAGCCTCTTTACAGCGCCCCACATGCCGTGCCGAACAGCAACCCTAGCAACATCTTTTGGTATGCCCATGTCCTCGTAGTGAACCAAAGTTACTTCACATGCAGATTGCTGGCCAGGTTGTTTGGGTGATTGAACTGCATTTCACAGACAGATTAACATGAACAAAGTGTCAAGCATTCAACATTTGCATCCATGCATCATTAGACTATCGCAATGCCCAGAACAAACACAGTTCAGGGTCCCACTCAAAAGAAAGAAAAACACGGTTCAGGGTGGCATAATGATGATAGTAAGGAAAAAATTACCAGCTCTGATGCGCCAACTTGAGAAGTACAGCTCCACACGCCTAGGTTTTTCCTTCTTCGGCAAAGATAGATAAGGAACACCCTGCAAAAGGAGAATTTTTAGTGCTAATTTGTCACAACCAACATATGTACCCTTAACTAGATGCTAGTGAACATTTTGTACAGACTGAAGGTCCCAACATATTAAAATCCCTGAGAAGCATATCCTGATTGTGCAGCATGCAAAACGAGGAAGCAAGAGCAAGGATTTGATCCTACCAAAAAGACATGCGAGGATTTTAAAGCAATAGCTAAGAAAAAGATGTTTGTCACTTGTTTGATCTTGACTCGCATCAGTTCCATCTTCTATGTCTTCAAATACTACAGGGCATGTGCTCCAATCAGCTAATCTCAACAGTAAATGACAAGGGAAATGTTCTCTTAATCTGGTACAAGTCCATCATTTGTTTCCTAAACTCTAATACATGACAATTAGAAAAATAGCATATTTTTAAAGGTGTGTCCATCTCCTATACCTAGAAAACTCATAACCTGATATCTCATCAAGATGCTGATGAAAATGAAATTATACAGGCAGCTCAATATTAAAAGACACTGATATAATAACTTCAGCACACACCATGAGGGCAGATAATAAAATGGTTTATTACCTGAATAGCTATTTTTGGATTAGTATTTTGTGCATGGCAAAGAAAATCATGAGTATCACTCTTTGGGAAAGGGAACATTTATATATTGGTCCAGGTCAATTACAAAACTGCTGCTATCAAACAGCAGAGAAGCGCAGGATGAGAATATTATATAAAATACAGAGTAAACAACTTTTTGGGGAGAGAAAAAAGGGAACAGGAACATAAATTTCATGCAAGAGGTGCAAGGTTAAAAGTAAAGCATTAAGCATAACAGTTGAGCAGGAAAATAGAAAGGGGCAAAAAAAAAAACCCATTTTCATCAGTAAAAATATGACATGAATCCTTTTTTTAGATAATGGAGGGATCATAACATTGCATGAGTAGATCTACCAAGGAAAATATTTATGTACACGTACCTTTGTTACACAATAATAAGTCTTTCCAGATTCCCATATGCGCCCTCCAAATATGTATTCACGATCACTGCAAAAGAATGGGAACTGGAAAGCAAACAATATGTTAGAACTGTGAAGTTTAACATGAAGGTACAGAATGCACAAGAGGAGCTGGTCAAACCTTTTTTATATAATGGACAATTGTAGTTCCATTCTGAGGGAACTCATCCAAAGTTTTCGAGTATGCGAGCATGGGATCCCATTTTAGACGAAAATCACCATCCCAGAAGAAATCTCTAACGAGTTCAGGAGTAGCATCCTCAAAAATAGTGCGGCTGAAGTACATTATAGGTCCCTCCTAAATGCATTGAAGATATAAACTCAGTAGATGTATACGAAGAAATCATGGTAAAACATTTAGCTATGATACAGATTTTACTATAGATTTCTAGCTGTTCATGCCAATTTATGTAGATTAAGTAACAGGAAAAAGGTGATAAAACTATGTAGTCTCAGAATTTCTGTTTGTGTTGAAAAGCTAATAGATCACCTCTCCTTTCTACTTCTTATTCTTCATCTACTTTTCTTTCAGATTATGTAGGCTCAGAAAAGAAGATGCTAGAATCTAACAAATAGTACAATAAGCACTTCAGCCACACGGTATGTATAATGCTGCGGACCAATGAAGTGTTAGTATTGCCATAAAAAGGTCATCATTTTTTATATCAACCAATAAAATCCAGTCCTTCGTTGTTTTAATTTAGCATCCAGATTTATTTTTTGCATTCAGGCACTAAAATATTATACACCACCCTCATTTGCGATACATGTATGTTCTATATTATTCTATATTCTTAGCATATATTCTCTTTTTACAATCCCAGTGTCAAAACATACCTCAGGCTCACGCTGCCAGGCCTTGTAGGTCATGTTGGAGGTTGTGCGCTCCATCAAATTCTGCCATGCTGTATCCCCGCTCTCCTTGTTATCTAAAAGTTGCAGGAGATGTTCCAGGTCCTTCTCAGTGACAGTATCATGCTCACGCTCAAATATTGTCCTGCCGTTCATGAATGAATATAACGAAATTAACAAATATTTCAATGCAGAAAGCTAAGTAAGAATTTAGAATCCATTTCAGAATACAAAATTTGATTTGCACTGTTATGCCGAAAGGACAATAACTGTGGTTCTGCTCTACTCGCATCTTCTACTTTAAAGAACATTGTCATAACTAAACCCCGTGAAAAAGGATGAGCTACCAAAACGCCAAAACCATGATAAATCCAGACAGCAGGCATGTTTATGTGGCAAATCCTTCCATGGTGCGAACTGGATGAAACTAACCAATCATCAAAACCCTATAACCTATATAGACACCAGGTTTACATGGACCCAACAAAGCCAAAATTGTCCTGTTGCTTAGCCCCTATGCAATCTACTATCAGCAGCACCACATCATGTCGCCAATCAAAAAACAAACACGCCTTCCTATCCAACCGTGCTCTGAAACATGTGTCACTCCATCAATTCAGCTGAAACAGCGTAATTTTGAGAAGAAAGATAAAAGAACAAATCTCCTAAAACCACCTTGGGGCACAGGTCACGGTCAACTAAATCGCTGGATCATTCAATTCAATTCCGGGCTGAAGCACGCGTTGCCTCCAACGGACAACCCCGCCGATAAGGACAGATGCTGCATTTCCGCCGCCACCTACCCCCCGCGAACCCGCCAACCGTAACAGAAACACGCTCTCACCTGCCGTCGGCGCAACCCCCGTCGGCCCCGGCTGCGGCGGCGCCGTCGTCCTCGGGGGAGGCTTTGTCCTGGTGCTTCCCGCGGCACCGTCGGAAGGCGGAGGAGAGGAGCCTGGGCGCGACGGAGCATGCGGAGAGCGCGGTGCAGGCGAGCCAGAGCCTCCGCGCCCCGAGGTGGAACCCAGAGGAGGCGGAGGCGGCTGCGGAGGCCGAGGAAGAGCAGCCCCGTCCAGCGCGGGCGCCAGGACCAGCCCACGGCGAGCCCGATCATGACGGCCGCCCAGATCGGCACCGCGCACAGCAGCACGTCCACCGCCATCTCCGCCACCGCCGGGCAGCAGCGCCACCGCATCCTCGTACAACCCCGCCATTGCTGGGCACGCGCGTGCGGCTCCTCGGTCCTCGCCAAGGCTTCAACCTCTCGATCCCCCTCCTCTTTTTTTTTTCTTCCTCGCAAAATGGAGGAGCGAAGAGGGAAGAGGAAAGGGAAAAAAGAGGAGACGAGCTGGCAGGGGGGAGTCGTTTTTGTTGGGTGTCGGTGAGTCTGACCAGTGGGGCGCGGGTTTTTGGGCCCGCGTGTCTGGGGCCCGCGGTGGGGACACTTGATGGAAGGGCCCACGCGTCGGTGGGGGAGGTGTCTGCAGGCGGCATATGCCGCGGCCCGCGGGGACAGATGCGGCGGGGGAGAGCGGTGGCGCGAGGCCGTGTTTATCTTTATCCGCTGTGGATTTTATTTATTCTTTTCAAGATATCCGCTGTGGATCACGAGCGGGGTTTACGAGGGATCGGCGGCGACGTGGCAGCGGGTGGTTTGGTGCCGGCGGGGAGGACCGCTTGTTCTGTTCTGCAGTGATCCGACAAAACGAATTGCAGTTTCAGGCTTTCAGCAACGCAGACAACGAGTAATGAAATACTACAGTTTTAAGGATAATATAAAAGTATAAAACTAAAAACTACAGGACTAATACTGAAGTACACCATCCAATTCAAAATGCGTGTCGTTTAGGATCTATAATAATGTGAAGCTTTGACTTACGTGGAAATACGATGTTCCAACAATTGTTAAAACTAAATATTTTATGATAAACATATTGCCAGAGTATCTTAAATTGTTAAACCTAAATACTTTTTGCCGATGTTCAAAACTAGAAAGTATTTACATGCTTTCGGAGAGAAGATAAAGTTACCGAAGTCTCACAAAAATATCGCGGGCAAATTATGTAGGAGAGAAATCAAGTTAGGCGGCTGCCTGCATTTTCTAAGGGCATTGCCAGCTTCGTTCCTGGTTCTAAGAAATTTCGCGAACATATCCGGCGGAATAGATGACCGTGACCATGAGGCCATGAAGTCAACAGCTATAGCATGCTTAAAAATGGATCGCGATGTTCGGTATGACTCATCCAAAGCTGTACCGCTGATCATGAGCATGTTTGATTTCTGGGCTCAGGGGCTGGAGCGGGAGGGTGCCCCGATGGATGAAATATGTTTGTGAAAATTGACTCATTATTACTTTCCATTTCGTGTTTGATTTGAAGCCGTAACGCCCAACTCGCCATCGACCACCGAGGATTGTGTTTGATTCAAGTCAGTCCAAAATCAACTCAACTGAATTGTAGCAAATTGAAAAAATGAATAGTACATGATGAAATATTTTCTTTTCTAAAAAATGGCCTATTCATAGAAACACATCCAATTCAAAATATGCATCATCGGCCATATAAACAACAACATTGAGTTCAAGTTTAAATACGATGTTCAACAATTGTTAAAACTAAATAATATCATAAATCACCTAAAGTAGTATCATAAATCACCAAAGTAGTATATGCTTTAGAAGGATCACCAGAACAAGTTATACAAGGCGTCTCACAAGAATAAACATGATATGTTATGAATTTATGAGGACAAGAATAGTTTGCTTTACAAGTTAAAGATCATGTGTATTGCCTGATAATTTCCAAACCATTTGATCTTTCCATGGAGCATAAGAACATGCTCGACCTCCAAGTTTAAGATCATAAGTATTTGCCATCTCATTTGATCCTTTCACTTGGAGCATAAGACATATGTACCTCACAAGTTTCAGGCAATCTAGTTGGGTTGTGTCATCATAGGCATAGAGGAACACAAAAATTACATCACGGGCATAAATCAAACAGAAATGCTTATGAAATCAAAGCAAATGCCTCAGATCAAATAATTATATTTCTAGTGATAACAGAAAGATAGTAAGGATAACAAGTAAATACAACAAAAACATTTAGTGAGCTGAGTTCGACATTCATGAGCAAAATGTAGTTTCTTTAGTTAGCCACCTTACTAACTAAAAAAAGGACAAGTCGGTATATCTATTGCACAATGTCTAGCCAAATGGAACACAAAGAGAGGAGAGAGAACTACTACATGTAGTTCTTGGTGGTAGGGTTTATGGCCTGTGGGTTGGCACAAAACCATTTACGCTTATTCTCAATGGGTGTAGACAATGGGCCTCATGATCGGCATCTCCATGACATATAGTAGGTCAACATGTGCGGCTGTTTTGGGCATAGCATTTGCAATATTGTTGATTGCATCATTCATGTTGGTCATCATTAGCATCTCTTCCTCATGAAATGGCCTCTTCCTCTTACCACAAAGCATCACACAGGGCGTGTTTGTGTGTTGTGGCTGGCCTCAACCTCACCCAATCTTAGGTGTGTGAGCTTGGAGACTTGATCATGTCATTAATTCACCAATAGCATACAACACTTGGTGAAGATTCTACTTCAATGGATCTCCTAAATGATGAACACCTAAACCTAATTGTGTCCAACCATATAAACATTGCCATCATCCTCCACGACATTACATCAGAACAAGTTTTTCTACTCTAAGTTGCACAAAGAAAAAAGGACCCTTTTCATGCGCAACATGGCAATGCATTCAACATCATTGTAGTTCTAGCATCCTAAGCCTATTACAAAACCATAACAACAACCATCCAGCGCTTGCAAGCCATGATCAGTGCATTTGTATCCATCTATGCATTCACAAATGTATAAGCAATTTAAGTAGATCGACCTCAAAATGTGCAAGTTTTGAAAAAGATTTGCTAGAAATGCCTCTCGTGCCCATAAGCTAGTCATCATCGACCATTCATCTCCCAAGGAACAACATTTACAATATGAAACAAATGGACAAGGAACCATCAACAAGAACAACAAAGCATGAAAAAATGCCGATATATCATCACGAGAGTACCAACAAACAATCATACGAGGAAAACAATGACTGTACCAAAGAAATGGGGAAAATAGGGTTTCACCTCGACAGGATCAAATGCGCATTAGTAGATCACAGCATGCCTCAGGAGAAGAAGAGGAGGAAGGAGCGCCTCGGCTGACATGCGTCGCCTGGGCAGATCACAAGGAAAACACCACACATGCAAGCAATTACCTCTCTGCCTCACGACAGAGTGGAGAGAACCGAGGAGGTAAGGAGTGGTATGTAGGCCATGGATTTCAACCGTGAAGCCGAACTCCTCATGTGACCATCTCAGCAAAATGCCTTACACATGAGGAAAACAAAACCTAGGAGCGTCAGCCTTAGCAGAGAGAGAGGGAAATGGGTCACGCTGGCAGGATATCAAACACGGCAAGTTGGCAGTGGCTTCATCATGTCAAACACGCCCATGTGATTCTCAGTTATGCCTCAACTCCAACCACATCATGTGATTAAAAACGATGTATTAAAAGGGATCATGACAAGGAAAACAAATTGACACACAAAGACATATATACTATATATATAATCATCCATTCATCCTACACCTGGCAAGTTTAACTGGGTCTAACAAGTTAGCACAACAATTTCATCAGCCGTGCATCCCAGATGCTAGTATAGGATCAAAGATTAGATCATAACAAAATCATGTGAACATTCCTTGAATTCAAATGGCCCTTTGTCTTTCCTCAAGATCCAGTTATCTGGATCTGGATCACAACCAGACAATATAATGGATACACAGCAAAACTGCAATATGTAGCCAACACACATATGACTACTGCGACCATCGAACTGTCACAAATGGAAGAAGTTTTATCATAAAGGCTATACTTGTCTACAGATGTTCTGAAATCATTCATATTGCACAACTACCATCGTAAGAGCTATACTGGGACCCCGAAGCTAATCCAAAACCACCACTTTCTTGCCTTGAAAGAAGGCACCTTTCTTCACCATCTGATGACCAAAAATAGCCTATGATTCATTGCTCCCGTAGTCAAAATCTAACATACCAACCACCATTCTCCAATCCCTGCAACATCATTCTGCACTGTGAATACAAATGATAAGAATAATCACCTTTAAAAACATTTTGGCATGCATATTTCCTCAAATCACTTTCGGTGTACAAACAATCCTAGCAAACATTTCAGTAATATCCCAAGTCCCTATCTGAACCCTACAGGTCGGAGGCAGATACTCATTTATAGGGTTTAACATATATTATTCACTACTTATGAGTTATGACCAACCCGTTTAGTGCTCATCATTCACAAATTAGGGTCAAGAATAGGATAATAATGGATTCAGTTTTTCAATCAACAATAGAAACACCGAAATATTGCCTGCGAGAACTTAGAGGCATTATGAATACTAAAAAAACAGTACAGAGCATAATCAGGTTACTCACAAAGAGTGTGATTGTATGCTTTGGCTGACTGATGTAATCACTATGTAACGTAATCCGTGTTGCTTCGGCTGACTCATGTGATTTGTTATTTACGGAATCTGAACTATGGTGGCGAGGGAAGAACGAAGGCGCGAGGCCAGCTGCTAGCCAGGCCGGCACGGTGCAGAGCCTGGCCCGACAGATGCAAAAGAGGCCTCCAAGCCTGCATCCCAGGAAACGCCACGAGAGGTCGTTCCTCGTGAGTCAGGCTCAAAGTTGCCGCTCGCGTCACCCCCGGTGTCGTCTTCCACGCGGGAAGAGTCGCGGCTGCTGGCCCCGACGCACCGAGGAAGTGGCGGCCACGAGATGGCGACGGAGCTGGCTGCCGTCGTCGTGCTCGGTATCAGCGTCGCGGAGGTTCACCTCGACCTGCGGAGGAGGAGGCGGGCCGATTCACAGGAGGAGGCGGCGGCTCGATCCGCGCGGCGGCAAGCCTCGATTCGCGCGGAGGCGGAGGAGGCAACGGCAAGCCTCTGGCCATCGGCGGCAGCTGCGTGGCAGCTCTGATCCTTCCCTTTTCTTCCTTTTTCCCTGAGCTTTTGATCCAAATTTGCTCTGAATTTCCAAACCAAGCTGCACTAACTTCCTTTGATAAAATTGTTACCAATCCATCGATCTCCAACCTATTGATTTGAAGTTTCTTCATCCGAGTACCCTATCTCCAGAATTAAGGCCCCAAAATCCTTCTGCCGGTTCCTTCTCTGACCTGAACTGAATAGCTGCCATTCAGTTTAAATCATACCATTTCGAAACCGCATAACTATCCAAGTTTGAGTCCCCATAACAATTAGCAAACCTCATTTACTTTGATCATAAACTAAACCAAAGTACTCTTTGAACTCCCTAGATCATTTTCAGTCCAAAAAGGTTAATAGTTTATATTTGGAATTAATCAAAACTCAGCCTCAAAATTGGACTTTCCACACTGCTTTCAGACTTGCAAATTTTCTCCTGTCATTGCTGGCTGACAGTGACTTCTTGCCTCTTTAGAGCTTCCATTTAAATACCTAAAACTTCTTTAATTTGTCCACAAGGTACTGCCAAATGATAAACAAGATCTGAACGTTCCATTTTGCCTATTCTGAGCCAAAGTGTAGATAGGAAATTCTTCAGAAATTTGTTTCAAACACAGCTACTCATAACTGGTTTCAGACTTATCATTTCGAAAGTGCAGAGGAGCTCCAGGAGGGATGCGCAGACGGGAGGGAGGAGGAAGAAATGATGGGTGGTAACTCCACCTTAGCCCATGTGCAAGGTTAACTCACCCAATCGTCCAGCCTAACAAACAGATTCTCAGTCCAGCTAGCACCGTGGGCTGCAAGATCACCAAACAAATTCTCTGCACCTTCCCAGCCTGACCCGTCCAGCTCCAGCCTGGCTCACGAGCCGGGCTGAGTTGAGCGCGTTTAACAAACGCGCCCAGAGTGCATCCACCATATCACTGGTTGGAATCAGCTGAAGCAGCTCAACGCAGCCATGGCACCGATGAACCCTACATTGTTGACACAAGCGATGGGCGGATGGTGTGCTGAGGAGTTAAGCTTCAAGACAGGTTTTTGCCACATGTCATGAGACGGTCCAAGCTTATAGGTTCAGCATCTGGCGAATTGGATGCGCGCCACTACATTGTGAATGCCTAACTCCTACAAATTAGACCAGAAACCTTCTTTGCTGTCATAACTACATTAAATTATATGTTCAATGCAACCAGTATCAGCATTGAAGCATACACACTTGGAAAACAATGCAGTTGATCAATAGCCAAGGGTAGCAAACAAGCTAACATGAAACCAGATTACACATTTACTTAGAATTTTGGTCAAATGGAAATATAGTTATCAGAATAAATTTGATTCTTCATAGAAATGAAATTTTGTTGCTGAAATACTCTATTCAACTTAGATCTGAAATGTAAGAATCCATCAGTTTATGGCAATATGATGGTCCAGGATGAAAGCAAATATGTGGCGACTATGTTCTCAATTAGCTGATAGATGTAACCTATATTTCACATTTAGCCATTTGCCAACCAATATTCATAGTTCAATTAATCGATTCCATTTTGCATCTGCTATCTTCCTACAAGAATTCAAGAAGCTCTATATTAGTCATTTAGTCGAGATGCCCATCTTGATTTCCACTATATAACGCAAGTGAATATAGCACATTCAGAATCAATTTATGTAATAGTAACTTTTCATACATCTATGTGACTACTAATGAATGAATAAAGAAGGTGAACATTATAGATAACAAAATGCGGACATGGTAGTGGGTGAATTCCCCAAACAGGTTAACTCCATAATTACCAAGTGACATGATTGCCAAATTGTAAAATAGTAATCATCAATGCCCCTATTTACTAAATGCCAATGAACAGACAGTCGGAGTGTCGGACTAGGAAGACAAAATAGAAATGAACAACACTACCGGTAGAAACAATTTTAACGATGATCATATGGCTCATATGTTGCCAACTTTGACTTGTTAAACTAGTGAAACAGAATTAAAAACCTTCATATCACCAACAAATAGTGTCATTTACATAAATCATAAAACATAAATTACGACTAACAAAATATTAGGCATTTTAATACAACCCATCAGCCTATGGCAAATTTCTACAGGCAAATGTCCAATTTTACGTGTAGCATGAAAGAGAGAGTGATTATTCAGATGCAAGACAAAAAATTTGACAATTCATAGGTACACCACAAACCAAACTCGTTTGTGTATCTATGCACAAATAATTGACTCAAGAAACACGCATATATCAATGCGATATACATTCCTATTCCCAGCGCACAGCTAATTTACCCATAAACCGTGTGATCTCACCAAACAAGAAAAATAAGTTTGAATGATCTTTATCATGAATGGCATGGCATCTTCCCAAATATAGCATTAAGAACTGCAACTGACACAGCAAGAAGCAATTCATGTTATGCCATTGCAATTTGCAAATGCAAGCAGTGCCCCAATGCAAATGAATAGCCATACACAACATGATCAATGTAACTCACTGTTAATGTAAAAAATGGTATGAAAATGTCGATGCCAACAGAATCTTTATAATATGGTCGATTGCTCTAAATCTCTAATTAAGTTTTCACAGCCTAATTTGTACAGTAATGCCCATGCGTAATCATCAAAGCCAGCAAGAGAACCAGTACCATTTGCTGCAGAAGGAAGCCATCACATGCGAGGCTGCGGGCGCAGGATCATAATGATGATGTCAATCGCCATGAAGGCGACGAGCGGGCTGAGGTCGAGCTTGCGCCCGAAGACCGGCGGCATGACCTCGCGGCATAGGGCGAGGAACGGGTCGCAGAGGTCCCGCAGCGCCGAGAAGGGCTGGCGGTCCCAGGGATGTTGGGGAACCAGAGCAGCACGCCGACGAGCAGCACTCGCGGTAGACGCCGAGCCACCGCACGGCGGCCGACATCGCGGCCGCCACGGGGGCGCGGAGGGGCGAGGTTGACGCTCCGCAGGCCGGCCTCCAGCGTCGAGAGCGACGCCAGGAGCCGCCCAGCGCCGTGGCGGCCGCGGACGCCGACGCCTCCGCGCCGCCCGGCGGCCGGCGCGGGACAGGCGGAGGAGGCCCGGGCGCGGCGACCGGGCGCGGGAACGCTAGGTTCTGGGAGCGCGCGGGCGGACAGCGGGCTCGGGAGGCGGCGCGCAGCGGCGGGCCCAAGGGCAGGGAGGTGAGTGGGCCGTACATCGCGCCGCTTCGTCGGGAAGCCGGGGCGGCGAGTTCTGGAAGCTTCTAGAAGGGAGGTGGGGAGGGCGGAAGGAGTTTGCAGCGGCCGCCGTGGGGAGGAAGGAAGAAGAGGATAATGTGTAGGCCTCCGATGTAAATTTGCGACAGGACACGCTTAGAAATGGCGAGCGCAGAGCAAATCAAGTACTAGATTAATCATGGAAGTTGCAGTGAAAAGGGCAAGATTTAGCCGGCCGATGAAAAGAACTCATTTAAACACGCCATGGTTTCCCTCCACGATCCCAGGTGGGCCCCGATTGAAAGGAGGGTGGGCCCCGATTGTAAGTGTATACGAGATGCGCGGTGTGGGTGGACCTGGATGGGCCCCTAGCGGACACGAAGTCCGGCCCAGTTTGGAATTCCGACGGCGTTAGCCCAAAACGACGGTGAAAACGACCCAAAACTCTTCGTATACCGATCAAGTACGTACGTACTGTAGAACGTACAATTCGAGTGATTAGTTAGTCCCAAACCGGTAACTGGTATCGACCAAACACGCTTGAATAACGATCACCAAGACGATGAAACCAGCCGGGCTTGGTGACGCAGGCCTGTAACTCTAGTTTCGGAGGGCTGAAGGGGTTGATATGTTTGGGGGGTTCGAGGTTGTGTGTGTGCTGTGAAGCTATACTTGCACGGAAATGGTTTGCTGCTCGTTCGCGGCTGGGCTAGTCGGGCCCTAGAGTACAGTGGTTTGCCCGGTTCGGGTCATTCCCGGACCGAAGCCCCGCCTTTCTCCTTCTGGACTGGGGGTCTCCACGTGTTTGACTCCGTGGGTGCAAGTGTGTAATGGGTTTGCAGTTTACACGCGTGCCACACCTCCCAAATATATTACCTCACCCCTTTTTTTATTCTCTCTTATGATGGTACAAGCAAGCACTGAAGCACACTACCTCCCAAATATATTACCTCACCCCTTTTCTTATTCTCTCTTATGATGGTACAAGCAAGCACACTGATATCTTTGCTTCCAATGTTCCGGAGTTTTGAGGTTTCATTCAAAAGAGTTTGGTTCAAAGAACTTTGTCTATTGTTGCACGGTTGCATACATATATATACTAAGTGATACCTCGCGCGATGCTGCGAAATATTCTTAAACAAAATTTTAAGATGCAATGTGAAAGTAGGAACACAAAAGTGATTTCATGACAGCATTCTTTTGTAGACAATGCTATACATGGAGGCATGATAATTGTTGAGAGAGAACCACTTTAAATTATTGATCTTATATTTTTCTCTACTATAGGAATTTTGTGGCATGCTACTCACAAAAACATGATATTAACCACAAAAAATCGATTGAAGACATAAACATATGATCTAGTGGATGGTGACATGTCGTATAGTGGATGGTGACGTGAAATGCTTGCATGTTAAGAGAAATCTATCCATGACTTGTAGTGGGTCGTGAAATATTTGCATATTGAGAGAAATCTATCCATGACTTGTAGTAGGTCTCGCCTATATAGTTGTTATAGATCATATCACTTTTATAACGCTGCTAGCGTTCGTGATCCACTAATTTTATGGCAAAAGTGTGGTGTGCATGTTTGGGAAGGGCGCGCGTCACTGTATTCAGGGACAGAGACAGTGAGGGAGGCGGAGGGGGCTCCAACTCCCCTACTATCTACACAACAATGAAGCTCTTCTCTACTATAAATAAATGTTTTTTTTGTGTCTAGAGGTAGAAGAAGGTGTTCAGTCCTCCCTACATCTGAATCCTAGATCCGTCAGTGATTGTATTGTTCTTATATTTCAACCACATTCTATGTGTGGAAAAAATATCACCACATTCTCCGGTTGGACTCGAGCGAACCGTTTTCACCGTCATGATGTGATCCAGGACGTTTCATTTTCTAAAGTGACACCATGCTACTACGCTACTATACATTACTCCCCCTTGATGGTCGTGGATTACATTAGTGACAATTCTTCACGTTACCATGCATGTAGTACTAGTACAGTTCTTTAGGACACTCCCAACCCAGACTCTACCATACCTTCATATTTATTGCATTTTGCTGATGTGGCGCTTATGTGGCACTATATTTATGGAAGAGAGAGGGAGAAAAACTAAGACTCCAAGTCTTATTTAGACTCCAAGTCTATGATAACGTCGAGATAATAAATGCTCTTAGACTCTATGTAGAGTCTACATTGTGAGTGCCCTTACATTACACGGAGGGCACAACTTCGTTGAAGTTGATCGAGCAAGCAAGAGCGCCATCATCATTTGATTCAATCAGTTAATTAGTTCCAGAGCGCCACTTGACGACGCTTCTCCTCCCCGAGCCCGCGCCATGGCGGCCATGACGCGACGCCTGCAGCGCCGTGCAGCGGTGGCGGCAAGCGGAGGAGGCCTCGGGGCACGGACGCTGGACGCGCAGGGAACACTAGGGTTCTGGGGAGTGTGCGGGCGGATAGCAAGCTGAGGAGGCGGCCACGCTGGCCGGGCAGGCACGGCGAGGTCAAGAGGCCGTACATTGCGACGGTCCACCGGGAGGGAGCGGGGCTCTGGAAGTTTCTAGAAGGGTTCGGAAGAGGGAGGGAGGTGTTAGGGGCGGAGGGAGGAGGAACGGCGAAGCGGCCGCCGTGCCACAAGAAGAGGAAGGAAGAACAGGATATGGCTTCCGGGATCCCGCCAAGTGCGTCCCGCTTGTAAGTGTGCGAGATGCGCGGTTGGTGGACCTGGCTGGGCCCTATCGGACACGAAATCCAGCCCAAATTCGAATTGCGACGGCACAAGCAACCCAAGACAACGGCAAAAACAACCCAAAACTCTTCGTACACCTATCAACTCGAGTGATTGATTAATTGACCCGGCCGGTTTCTCAGGAAAAAAAAAAACTCGAGTGATTAGTCCCAAACTGGTAACTGATCTCGACCAAACACGCTTGAATAACGATCACCAAGACGATGCTACCAGCCGGGCTTGGTGACGCAGGCCTGTAACTCCAATCACGATGCATTCATGAGATCAGCACAAGTTACATATATCACAGGATTGGAAAACTTGCAACAAAAAAGGCCCAAAAATAAAATGAAATAAAATATTAAAAAGATATAATATATCATGAGTAATCACCATTTCCCATGGCATTTTTTACAATGATAATTAGTGCATTTTTTACAAGAAATACTATGATAATTAGTGCTGAATTTTCTAATTTCGCACTAAGATAACATCATCCCATTGGCAACTGACAAGTATGAAGGAACATAAATAACTGAAATCATGCGGTAGACCCTTCTCTTGCTGTCGAAACAGAAACTAATGTCAGCCCAAAAATAAAATGAAATAAAATATTAAAAAGATATTAATATATCATGAGTAATCACCATTTCCCATAGCATTTTTACAATAAATACTATGATAATTAATGCTGAATTTTCTAATTTCGCTACTAACTAAGATAACATCATCCCATTGGCAATCGACAAGTATGAAGGAACATAAATCATCGAAATCATGCAAGAGACCCTTCTCTTGTCATCGAAACTGAAACTAATGTCGACAACTTGACGATCATCCTCGCAAAAAAAAGTCCGAAATCACAATAGATTAAAGGAGATACAATGAAATGTGAATCAAACCCGATCGGAAGAAATGCAATGTGCACAAACACTTATGAACATAAGCCAATTATTATGATTATGACCATCTAATCAATCCTACTATTACACAATGAAAGGACATAATCGGATCGAGGAACCATAGTCACTGCTCATTATAAAAGTGGCAAAAAATTTATTGTCCATGAGCAAACAAATTTTGTTTGATAAAAAATTTGTGAGGAAGAAAATAGGCAAGCAAAGAACGAACTTGATCGGTTATCGCTCATTAACTTTGAACCGAAAACTAATTCAACTATATGTGAACTAACTTTAACTTCAAGCAAAGACAAAGGTAACTCTCGAACTAATAATACAAATGAAGAGACATATATGGAAGATATGTAATGAAAAAGGAAGACTCAAATAGGTGTGCAATCCATTGCATTAGGCATAACTCGATGTTTTCCAATGCAAGCATATAGAATTGTCAAGAACATAAGCCTAACAAGAGTTCAAGATTTTTAAGTGACTGATAAGCAAGAAACTAAAATACCAGTTCTAGGATCAACTAAGTTATCATCTTCAAAAATCCATGATTAAACAACAACAACCTTGGATAAAAATCTACAAATACCTATATTGCCTTAAGTATTAAGGGAAATCACTATACAATTTTAAGAGTTCACGCAATGTGGTTAGAGCAACACATGAAGGTACAATGATTATCTCGCCAACTTAAACTATGAAAGGCATAACTACATTACTAGAGAAATAACACATTTGAAAAAATTCACAAATTTTATAGGATAACTGCTCCCTGAAGCTAAGCTTTATGCACTTTGACACAGTAGGTAGAGAGATATTTTAGACTTCAATGAAGGCAACGAATGCACAAGCAACCATCTAAACTATAAGCAACAAATTTATCACCAACCAACATTAGAGCAAACTAAATCTTTTAATTTGAATCTATAGATCGATTAACACCATCAGCAACGGCAAACAAGCAACACATATATGGAGGTGTGCCCGATCTTTTCATGCTGCCCTTGCGAGCCCCCGACCTGGAGCTTGGCGTATAGATCGCCTCCAAGATTCAAGATCTGTATATGAGAAAAGAGGAAGTTCAACCGAAACCCTAGAGAAAGTAGTGAATTTAGAACCACAGAAAGAAGTGAAATATGAATCCACAAGGGCAGGCCGGAATTGAAGGAGAGGCTCACTTTGAAACGAGGGTCTTGGACTGACTTCACGGCTGGCGGCAGTGCACACATGCGTGGCGCGGGCAGCGTGTGCACATGTGGGTCGAGGATGACGAGGGCTGCCGGAAGTAACACTATCGCGGTGGCGAGGCACGACGACACGAGGGACGAGGCGGTGGCGGGACGCTCCGCACGAGAGGGAGGGTGGCGCCACGCGCCGCGAGGACGAGCGAGAGGAAGAGGGGTTGATTTTCACGGCTCAGGAGTAGAAGTTTCTCTCCCCCGTGGGTTGACGGCGGGTATCAGGCCACAATCCATGCAGACACCCGTGTTGCCAAATACAATTTTGGGCCGTGCGTGGGAGCACACCCCGACGTGGGCTGGGTTCCATCGTTGGCGGGGTTTTGGGGCCAATCCACCACCCCGACCCAGACGTTCCCAAACGAAGTCTTAGTGGGTTTGGAGCTGATATCCACTTGCACGGAATTGTTTGCGGCCTGTTTGGCTGTCTGGCCAGACCGTAAAGCACAGTGGTCTCCAAGTTCGGGTCTTTCCCGGACCGAAGCCCCGCCTTGTGAATCTTTAGGGCCCCCACGGGCTGACTCTGTGGGTGCAAAATGGATTTGCACAGGACGTGCCCCACACCTCCCGAACATATCAACCTATCTCATGGATACGATCGAATTGTTGTCATCACACTACTCCTCCACTGATGGAATCTAGAAGACTTGAGTCTTGTTCAGAATCCACTGCTTAGCCAAGCTCAGCAAGCGAACCAGTTCTCCAATCTTGTTCGCAGCTGGTCGACAGGGGCGAACAGAGGTCTGACGCCAACTGTTGTCTCAACCTGATTGGATTGGAACACGTTTTGAACAGAAGTGATTTTGAGGCGACCTCAAGTCACAATTACATTTAAAGAGAAGCTACATTTCTCGTCGTAAAAGACACCTTCACAAATATTCTGTGCGCTGTGCCAGCAGTTGCAGTTTTAGTTACCCACGCCATTCTTGTGGGGAAAAAAAACTCACATGCTGGAAACAAATGTCTCAGCCTACTTACGTCTCAAGTGAGAGGTTTGGAACTTGTAGGAGTGTGAACTGTGAAGGAGGAAGGAGAAAGGAGATGAGTTGTGTCTTTTGTGCTGCTCACGGACCTAGGGCAAGAAACGAGCATGCAAGTGATGGTTGCATTCTCATAAAGGTTACGCTATTGCCAGCCGGATAACCATTTCCCAGTGATTTTTTTAATACCCCCAAGGAAAAAGGAAAAGTGAAATTTTCATGTGAGTTTGGTTTTTTTTTTCTGAAAGAACAGTCCGGGCAGACTGCCAGTTTTCTATTAATTAATAGAAGAAAATACAAGACTATGATCATGTGATATCATAGGCAGGAAAATGAAAAGAAATAAAAAACAAACTCGCTCAGTTAGATTGGGACATCAACATGGATTACCGCCGACTATACTCACCGGGCGGTTGGACATCAACACGGCCAAACACTACTCACAACGCCGAGAGAGGAGACAAAGCCTTCCACCCACCGCAGACTGCATGTATCGAAACTGAAGTGATCCGCCACCGATAGAGGAGCAGGGCGTGCACCACCACGCCAGAGGGCCACCGCCTGCAGGACCCACCACCGTAGTGTTGCATGCACCCCGACCACCCACCGATGAAGAACACCGAGTCCGGCAACCCAACATGCGGAGGTCTCGCAGCCTTCCGCCGTTGGACACCCTCTCGCGTCTGAGACCTCCAACCCACTCAGCACGCCTCTGCCGCTGGGACCTCAATGAGTATGATTATTGCACTTGTGTTCTTATACAATTTCTCATGCTCGAAAAACCCCACAAAGAAATTGTATGGAAATTTCGTTTTCCACTAGTGACTTCCGATGCTGCTATGTTGTTTATGTTGTGTTTGTGCAATAATTTATAAATCCGACGGCTCTCTCTGCCTCAATCCTAGTTGCGGATGCATACGCCACCACGGCAGCACTCTGAACCGGCTTCCTGGCAAGCAGCTACGCCTTGAATTTAATAACGCTCTTGAATTGTAGGGATATCATTTTGTAAGATACGTGGTTGTGACAAGCATTCATTTTTTTTTTCTAAAGTAGGTCTTGTTTAGTCGGGAGTGAAAACTTCTCAAAAATATCACAGCGAGTGGAAACTTGCTAATTCGGAGGAGTAAACATAATCTAATTATACAATTAATTACACAGATGGATTAGAAATCACTAAACAAATCTATTAAGCCTAATTAAATTATGATTAGCACATATTTACTCAGTATCACCATATTGTCTAATCATAACCTAATTATACTCAATAAATTCGTCTCGCAAATTTACTCCGGGTACTCCCAATGGAGTATTAATAATAGTTTATATCCCCATTAAATAGCTTACCAACTAAGAGCAGTCCCAATAAGACATTAATTGTAGTTTCTATCTTTATTAAATGGGAGCGTATCGGTGGAAATCGAGGTGCAAACTATGAAAACCCTATAATGGACGTTAGATCTAGATCTAAAGGTTGGAGAGAGGCGGAGCATTTTGCAATTTAGCTCACCCCTCATGTCCCAAAGATTTTTCAACAAACACCTCCCCATTCCCTCCCGTTGTTCTTCCTCACCAAGTTCCCGTGACGGTGGCGGTGGCGCCCCCAGACGGGCGTGGACACCCAAGACCGCGCGCGGGACCGCTGAGGTGCAGCTGTCTGTCCCGCCACGACGGCCGCCATGAGGCCGCGGGCCGGAGGGTCGGGCCGGAGACGCGGCCGCTGATCGCCGCCACGCGGGCACATCAAGGCGGCGCGAGGAACAGGCTAGCGGCCGCGACGCACAAGCGCGCATCATAGCCACCGCACCGGCGGCGAGCTGCACCTTCCGGATCGCTCGGATCTCGGCCTGTCGGACTCCTGACCCACCCTGATCTTCGCTCGCCGAGTTGTAGAACGTCTTGGACGCCAGGAAGAACACCAGTAGTCGCATCCGCCTGCCCGTAGTCGTTGGAGGGGTTGTCGGGACTTACCCGTCCCCGCCGGTGTTGTAGCACGCCGACCTGCAGTTGTTCACATGAACGGAAGGCTGCCTTCGAACATGCTTCACGGCGCCGTGACGACACGCCGAGCCCGCCCTGCTGCCGCCGCACGGGAAGAAGTCCCGCACTCCCACATGGCGCTCATCACCGCTGCGGAGCGGCTCATCGCACGCCCCTGAGGTCCGAGCCCGGACACGAGCGCCCGCCCCGCCATTCTTCGCGGACGAGGAGCCGCCACCGGTCGGGATCCCGCCACGCCGTGGTCGGGTCGCTGAACTGCCGCATTCGCACCGGCCTCGCGAGACGATGGGGTTGTCGCCGCTTCACCGACTCCCGCGCGGGTCCGAGGCGTTACGGGAGGTCCTCCGGTGAGATGATGGGGTTGTAGCCATCACTCTATGCGCGCCGCTGCTCGTTTCGTCGCGCCGCCGCCCGTCGCCTGCCGCGCCGCCTCGATGCGCGCCCTACCGTGGTAGCCCGGCGCGCCGCCCGAGTACTAACCTCCCCACAGCCTCATGGCCTCATTGCGTGGCAGACAGGCGCCGCAGCACCTCCTAGCGCTGCCCTCACGGCGCGTGGTCGACGCCTGCGTCGGGACGCCGCCAACGAACTTGAGCGAGGAAGAACAACAGGAGGGAATTAGGGGGGTTATTGAAAACGCCGTAAGAGGGGAGAGTCAAGGGTGCTAAATTGCAAAATGCTCCCACCTCTCTCTCCAACCTTTGGATCTAGATCCAATGTTCTTTAGAGGAGTTTCCATAATTTGCACAACACCTTTGGTTTCCAATTGACACGCCTCTTATTAAATAGTATGCCACCTCGGAAAAAGATAACATGACAAAGTTGATTAACGAAGAAAGAAGAAAATTGAGGAAATGTTTCTTCGTGGAGGAAACCACGTCTTCCCTAGGCGCGCGCCAGAAACCGTAGATTCTCCGTTGGGAGAAACGCGACCCCTTTCCAAGGTCATATCCGACCGGGTTTTCAAAATCGGAAAACCCAAGATTCGCCTCGTGATAGTCCACGGATCGACGCTATCACGCATGTGAATTCATCACGGATAAATAACACATCATACATCGAAATAAAGCATCGTAGTATAATAATCGATTATTACATGTCCCGATTATTCGAGTACATCAATACTCACCTCTTGGCGGAATAACGAAATAAGAGCCTACGCAGCGGTAGCTAGTCTTCAAAAGGTGTCTCCATCTTCGTGCATCTCCCACAGGCATCCTTGAGCGAAGCGTCGTGCCCCCCCGGCCGTACCATCCGTCGGCATTGTTGTCGTAGTCGGACTGCACTGCAAGCTCGTGGGCTATCCCCAAGGATCGGGATAGGTCCACGTCACCAACCGTATGCAAGCTTTAAGTGGCCTATTTCTAAGGGAAAAGAGTATCTCAAGGTAGTAGCGGGGTTTCCTATGCAGCAGTGAAAATAGAGTAATATCTCCATAAGTTCACCATATCCCATATCTCTCATCCACATACGGATACATCTCGGTTACCCGGATCACCGTCACCATCACCTATCTCCATCTAGGGTGGTGCGAGAACTCCCACTCCTCGCACCTCAATGGTTGCACCGGATCCAGCGAGGTAGAGGAGCAACTCTCCTCTCCCGAATACAACCACGGCTCACCAATCACACTCATCCTATAAGGGGAGGTAGAAATCCCAAAAGCGTAAGAGTCGGAGACAACGGGCATGTCCATAACCGAGGACGCTGCTATACGTATAGATCTAAACTTCTGCGGCGTGTACACGTACCCAACTCGGAATAGCACCCGGACGGTGTCCGAGAGCCTATCACCGGCGAACACCTAGGAGTTACGGTTCCATCACGCATCCGGGTCTCGATCGGTCCCGCGAAGACCACCCAGGCGTGAAAATGCCCCGTGTGGCCACACGGAGTCGCAGAGGTGGACTCACTCCCACCTCTCCCGATGAGCTATCCTGCTGGCGGGTATGGTACCGCACTTGCTAGGGTCGACGGCCCTATCCCCACTCTCGGCGGTGGTGTGCAGTCCCGTGTAACGAGGCGACCCACTCGGTTTCGCCAAGGCGAGCTCATATCCTCCAAGTCATCACAAAATCCCCAACACTGTGCTCCTAAAGCGGTGTACCGCCATAGGTACCAACTCGGGCAGCGTCCAGAAGGCGATCCACAGCCCCGATCCCGGATCGGGTTGTCTCGAGCTCACCCCGCCAAAATATCCCAAAACGCCTTCTCCTGCGGTTTTCCCAACACACGCCAAGAAACTACCACAATAATCCCAACACATGCATAGCAAGCTCAAAGCATCAACAATAAGCTTAAAGTAGTGGTAGTAGGTCAATCAAGGACAAGTAAGTAAAGAGGCTATGCATGGGTTCATCATATCCATCTCTATGCATTAAATAAAGCACTAGCAGTTCTAAAATAGCCATGCCTAATGGGCATTCAAAGATGGTCGGGCGTGAACACGGAGTGCAGTGGTAAATGGCGAGGTCGTCGTCAGTAGTCTGGTTCGACTCTCCTCGGCAGCTCCTAGAAGCGTATTTAAATAAATAAACTCGGCTACTAATAGCAATAAATCCAAGATAAAGAGCAAATAAGATCCAAAAGAGGCAACCTCTAGTCTAGCACGAGTTTGGATTTTAGAAGATTTTCGAAGAAGTTTCATATTTTTGAGCTAAAAGCGGATTTGTTATGATTTTCAAAGATAAAATACATTTCTGAAATTAAAATACGCATATACAATATTGCAGACTTTTAACTAGCTCTAGACTATCTCTAGCTAGCTCTAAAGGGACTTATAGCCACCGGGGCTCGTCGACGCGTGCCGCCACGGGTGGCATGAGCTCGCGCTCACGTGGCGCCGTGGCGGCAGGCGTGGCGGCTGCGCGGCGGATCCGGGGATCCCTGCGGCCCAGCGGCGTGCGCGTCCCGTGTGGGCGGCGTGGTGGCGCCGCCGGGATCCCGGATCCTCTGCGTGCGTGAGCGTGTGTGGTGTGTAGCAAAACCCGGGGTTTAGCGGTGGGCGGCGTGTTCGGGAAATGCCCGAGGCGGCGGTAGCGGCAGGTTCCGGCGGCGGCGAGTGCCCGCTAGGTCAACAACGGCGAGGCGGAGGCGCTGGGCTCTCGCTTATGCATCAAAGGATCCGTCGGCGGAGGTGAGGTGGCGGGCGAGCGGCGAGCGCAGCGGCGGCGTGCGGCGGTGCGGCGGTGGTCACCGGGCGTGTCCACGATGCCCGGCAGCGTCTGTGCATGTCGACCAAAAGCGCTTTTGCCCTACGCTTGGCGCGAGTGGCGGAGCATGGCGGGCGGTGGCGTCGGGACTCACGGCGCGTGTGCGCGTGCGGTGGCGGGCGGCGGCGCGTGAAAGCGTGCAGTGGTGGGCGGGGTGCACATGCGGCGTGTGTGCGGCACAGCGCGCGTCGTGGCGGCCGCGAGCTGCGGCGGCGGGCGCGTGTCGGCGAGTGTGTGCCAAGGAGGAAGGCGGCGCATGCGCGTGAGTGTGGCGACGGCGGCGGCACACAAGATTCCAGCCGGCACGAGGCCGGCTTCACCATCGGCGTCGCGCGGCGGCGCGGTGGCGGTGGCGGCGGCGAACTCGCGTGCGCCACGGCTCGGCGGGTCGACCACAAATGGGCGAGGGAGCGGCCTCACCTTGGTGGCCCACGGGCAGCGTGCGGCGTTGGTGAAGAGGGCGGGCGGGTCGTCGGCGTGGAAGGAGCGGCGGCGGCAGGGAAGCGAGCGTCGCGGTAGCCAGCGGCGTCTCGAGCTCCCGTCGTCCCCGGCTTCAGCGGTCGAGCGAACTTCGTGTGCTCCTCGGCCTTCTTCTCCCACTCCTCCTTCTTCTCCTCCCATGAGCGGCAAGGTGGAAGGGGAGAGCTCCCGTGGCGGCTAGGGTTGGGAGCTTCCCGGGGCTGCGCGGTCTACTTATAGCGGAGGCGGCACGTGGGCGGCGGATGCGGCGAGGCGCGGGCGTCGCGGCCAGCGGCCATGGGCGGGGCTTTGGCGCCGGCATAAGCGGTAAAGGAGAGGATGCGATGGCGACGTCGTGGCGCATGAGCGTGGTCGGCGGCGTCCGGTGACCGAGCGGCGGTAGGTGGAGCGCGGGCAGCGGATGTTGGGCGCGTGGGCTGACAGGGAAAGAGAGAGAGGTGCGGTGGAGAAAAGAAGAGGGTGGTTTGGACTTGAGGACTTTGGGCTCATGACGCGGCTATCCCTTTCCTTTTCTATATCTATTTAACCCTTTTCTATTTAGTTTCAAATTTGAATGTAAATTCAAATTTGAAATCCTCAAATAAACTCCAAATAAAACCAAAAGAACTCCAAGTTTCTCACACTAACATTTTATATTTCCTAGAAATTTTATTTAGCTCAAAATAAATCTAGGAATTAAAGGAGAAAAGGAAGACATCCTTAAATAAGTTGATAATCACTCAAATAATTCATCGAAAATTTTAAATCCACATTTTATTAATTAACATTCCTCAATAAATTTGAGGATGTTACGAACTCCCCTCAAAGAATCTAGTCCTCGAGATTAAGAAAATACCTCCGTCTCGAAGAGGTGCGGGTACTTCTCTCATGTGAGACTCCTTCTCCCACGTTGCTCTCGCTCGGTGTGATTGCTCCACAACACTTTGCGAGGCGTATGGTGGTGCTCCTGGTAGCCTTCTCGGCCCAATCCGGAATCTTCTTGGGTACTCCAAGTACTCCAAGTTGTCTTGCAGATCGATAGCATCGGTGGAGACATGCTTGTCAAGCTTTGGGTCTAGACACCTCGGAGTTGCGATATGTGGAACACGGTGCACTCGGCAAGGTCGATGGTAACTCGACCTATAGGCAAGTTTCCCCACCTTTGCCACGATCGGGAAGGGTCCAGCGAATCTCGGGGCTAGCTTCCCTTCACGTGGAACCTCTTCGTGCCTCTAGCGGTGACACTCTCGGAAGACGTAGTCTCCGCTTGAAGGAGACATCCCTCCGCTTAGGGTCAGCGTAGCTCTTACATGCTTTCTGAGCTATCTTGAGTTCTCTCTAACCTTGGCCACATTCTCCTCGGCCTCAAGAATGGAAGCAGGACCGAAAAGATCCTCTCCCCACCTCGGACCACATCAAGAGGTCCTACACTTTCTGCCGTCTGGGCTTCAAAGGGTGCCATTTGCAAACTTGCACGATAGTTGTTATGCGAGAATTCAGCGTAGGGCGACTCTTCTCCCAATCATTCGTAAGTCAACACACAAGCTCTCGCCAGATCTTCTAGAACTGATTCACTCGTTGATCATCCATCATGCGAGGGTGGAAAGTCAGGCCTAGTCAAGTGAGTGCCCATCGAATCGTGCGAGACTCCTCCGTAATCGAGGCGTGAACCGGGCACCACGGTCCGGACACAATGGTGCGAGGTGCTCCATGCAACCTCGGGATATGCTCAACGTAGAGATCAGCCAACCGACTCACAGTACTTGTTCTTAACGGAAGAAAGTCGCTACCTTGGTCAAACGGTCCACTATCACCCAAATCGAGTCATTCCCCTTACGAGTGCGGGGAAGACCTACCACAAAGTCCATCGATATCATCCCATTTCCAGAGGTATCGCAAGTGGTCTGAAGTAGTCCGGCGGGTCTCTCGATGTTACGCCTTCACTCTCGGCAAGTGTCATCGGGCAACATACTCGGCTATGTCTTTCTTCATATTCTCCCACGACACTTTAGGTCTTGGTACATCTTCGTGCATCCGTGGTGAATGGAATATCGAGAATCATGTGCTTCCTTAATCGTCTTGATATCCTCTCACTGGGCACACATATGCGATTCTTCAACCATAACGTGTCTTGCTCATCAACGCGGTAGTCGGGGCCTTGCCTCGTCGGAAGATCTTTCACTTCCTCAATTTCGGGACACTTCTTCCGGGCTTGTCTCGATCTGGTCTTCCAAGGTGTACTTTACCCTCAACTCGTTGAGTGACCTTCCTCGATAATGTCAAGCCGCAATCGCTCCATCTCTAGGTACAACTACGCTGTTCCTTCGCACCATTAGGTTGTTGCGTAACTCTTGACTCAAAGCATCGGCCACGACATTCGCCTTGCGGATGATAGTGAATGTCGAGGTCATAGTCCTTTATCAACTCTAGCCATCTTCGTTGTCTCAAGTTCAGCTCGAGTGAAGATATACTTGAGCTCTTGTGATCGTGTAGATATCACACTTGTTGCCCATCAAGTAGTGCCTCCATATCTTCAAAGCATGAACAACAGCTGCAACTCAAGGTCATCGTCGGATAGTTCTCTTCGTGTTTTCGAGCTGCCTTGAAGCATAAGCGATCACTTTGCCTTCTTGCATAGCACACCAAGACCTTGCCTCGAAGCATCGCAGACACCACAAAGTCCTTGTTGTCATCGAGGCGTCAACACGGGGAGTTGTGGTGAGTCGGGTCTTGAGCTCTTGGAAACTTGCTTCACACTTCTCTGTCCACACAGAATGGCGTGTTGTTCTTGACAACTCGGTCATCGGCCGCAATCTTGGAGAAGTTCTCGATGAAAGCGGCGATAATATCCCCATTCCGAGAAAACTCCGATTTACATCACGGTCTTGGCGTGCCACTTTGATCTGACTTCGATTTTGAGGGGTCACAGCAACTCCTTCTCACGACAACACATGCCCAAGAAAAGCCACTTCCTCTAGCGAACTCACACTTGAACTTGGCATACAAGCGATTACGCCTCGGCTTCTCGGCTACAATCCTCGGATGCTCTTCATGTTCTTAGCCGGTTTAGAGAATACCAAGATGTCGTCAATGAAAACCACGACAAACTTGTCCAACTCGTCCATGAACACCTTGTTCATCATATTCATGAAGTAAGCAGGGCGTTCGTAAGACCAAACGATACAACGGTGAACTCATCTTGCCCGTCTTAGGGTCACAAAGCGGTCTTGTAGATGTCCTCGGTGAATCTTCATCGATGGTAGCCCGATCGAAGGTCAATCTTCAAGTACTTGGCCTTCCTCAACCGATCAAGCGGTCATCAATGCGAGCAGGTACTTGTTCTTGATGGTTACGCATTAAGGCCGATGTCGGACGCTTACACCGTTCGTCCCATCCTTCTTCGGTACAAACATCACCGGTGAAGCCCAAGGTGATGCACTCGGACGGATGTACCCTTCTCACGGAGAGCTTCCAACTCCTCCTTAGCGTTGCCGGCTCTAACTTGCCCATTCGGACTACGTACCCGCAGGTGCGTCCACAGCACAAGGTTAATCACAAATTCCACGTCGCGGTCGGTGGTAACCCCGGCGGATCATCGGAAAGACATCGGGTACTCACAAACCACCGGAACATCAGCCACCGTCTTGGTTGAGAGGTTGTACACAGTGGTACTTCCCGAGACTTTAGCGGCTCAAGGTGATCTTCGTTCCCTTGGTGCATCAAGGTTACTTGTCGGGTGACGAGGAGATTACCCCTTTGTGAGCGGTGATCAATCCATGCCGAATAACATCAATCCCATTGGACTTGATGCGGTCGGATCTCAGGAACTTGTGACCCTTGATGAACATCTCCACTCCCTTGCATAGCAAAGTGCACCTAATATCTCGAGCGGGAGCTCGTTATGATGGGTTTCGGACGGGAGTCATGGGAGAGATAGTTTGTTTACAAAGTTAGAGGACACATAAGAACTAGTTGCACCGGTATCAAGCAGAATCAAAGCCTTAGTGCCACAAACTAAAACTCACCGATCACGGCGTCGGGGGCGTCGGTAGCCTCCTCCTCGATCAGGAGGTTGAGCCTTCCAGCGATCTGCGGCCGGTGGGAGCGACTGAGGTGGCCTCCCTCACAGGCTGGTGCCTGGCGGTGTAGCGGCGGCCTTCTTCTTTGAGGCGATCGTGCGACTTGTGGCCTTGCTTGCCACAGGCGTAACTGCGTCGGTGAAACCTCTGTCTTTGAGCCTCGGCGCTCTGCTGCGGTTGTAGCCACCACCACTGCTGGTAGTTGCTCCTTCCTCACGGGTATGGTGCACGGTTCCCTCGAAGCCTCGTCCGGTTGGTTGTTCCCCGGTAGCTCCCTTGGAGCGGGTTGCTGTCTGCTCCTCGGCCTCTGGAAGGATCGGTCGCCATGGTCCCGATCTCGAACCTCTTCTTGCCCTTCATGCGCTCCTCATGCCCCTGCGTTCTTCCTCGGCCGATAGCCCTGTTCACCGGTGGCGAAGGGACTTGTGCTCGGCCTTCAAGCTCTGGCGGAGACCATGGTGCGAGCCTCGCAGAAACGAGCGCTTCTTGTCATCGGTGGTGGTGTCGTCGGGGGCATAGCGCATCATTTTCATGAAGTGCCTCTCGTACTCCTCCACCTCATCGCACCACAGGTCATGGTGCGGAACTCCTGAGCCTTCGGATCATGAGTTCCTTGGCGTCTTGCTCACGGAACACCTCACAGAACTCCGGCCCGGTGATGAATCTTTGGGTTCGGGTGATCTCGAGTAGTTGTCCCACCAAGACTTGGCGGGACCCTCGAGGTGGTGGACGGCGAGGCGACACACTCCTCGTCGGTGTAGGCGGTGAGGTCGAGCTTGTCTCGATCACGCGGAGTCATCGCCGGCAGAGGATCATCAAGTGGCGAAGGTAGGGGCCTTGAGGCGGATGAACCTCTCGATCTTCTTGGCGAAGTCCTCCTCCACGGCATTGCGGTTCCCACCGACTCGGTTCTCGGCGGCGTCGGCCATCCTGCATCGGTATGCAGGCCATCACCTCGGCTAGGTTAGGCGGTGGCGGTGGAGGTGCTCCTCACGGCCACGACCACGCCCCACACGCCCTTGGGGGCCGGGTGTGGCGCAGCTCTCCTTGACTTCTCCTCGGCGCCTTGTCCGATGGGCGGAGGCGGTGGTGGTGGCACCATATTGCCTCGACCCACGTCCCAGGGGCGGTGCGTGTCCACGTCCAGCGCGTCCGCGTCCCGCGTCACGGGGCGCGGCCGTCCACGGCCCACGGGCGGGCGGGGTGGCGGGCTTGCTCTTCCTCGGCGGCCTCAAAGCGTCCCCAGACGTCCGGACCTCCACGATCGACATCTTCGAAAAACCGACCAAGTGCGGAAAAACCTCGATCGTCTCTCACCAACAAATTGAGTCGATATACAATCATGAAAATATTTCTACTAATATAAATCCTACACTCAATGAGAAGAAGCAATAAGAACAAACAACTCCATTAAGACCAAACAAACCATCCATTAAGAGTACATAAGTTCCTCGAGGCTGACTCAAGCCTTGGAGGTCACACATCAACGATCTAATATAGCGTTACAAGATCTCAAAAGGGTGTGCACATCTAGGTGTGAAAAGACTCATAACTCAACATGCACCGGAGCAGGCTCTACTGCATGGAATGACTCTTGGAGACTACCTACCTTACAACTCTACTCTTAAAGCATGCTCAAGCTACGCTACTCGAAAGCGGACTTCTTGTACCTCACGGGTAACGGTCCTCATCGGGAAGTCCTTGGGGAACATCGCATGACGACTGGAGTGGCGGCCCTCACCTCGTCGGTCTCAACCGGAATGGCCATGTCGGCCGGGGACACAGTGAAGCTTGAGGCGGGCGGGTGGAGCTGAAGGTCTCCTTGCGGATCGCCTGGCCCGGCCGGGGTAGCATGTTGAGCTCTGAAGCTCGTCCACACGAAGTGAGTCGGCGTCCTCCCAAGTCTTGACATCCGCTTGCACTTGTCCAGAACACGGAAGTCCCAGTGAGTGCGGCGATGTTGGCGGTGTTGTTGTAGTGGTCCTCCACGAGCTCACTCGGCCTTCTCACGAACCAAGTTGCGCCCACAGGCGGAGGCTGGGCATCCTTACAGTCGGCTTGGCGAAGAGGCGGGTGAACCTAGCCTCGCTTGCGTAGATCCTCTGGCGTAGATCTTCTCCTCTCGGCGGTCACCCTCTCGGCCTCGGCTGAGCGCCAAAGAGTTGGCGTGAGTCTCGCTCGCTCGGCTCAACTCATGGCGAAGGGTGAGGTTCTCCACGGCGAGCTCAGGTGCGGTGGCTCAGCTCAGTGGTGTACTCCAGTCTGCTGAAGAGTCCACTCGTCTGCTCGCTCAGTCGGGCGTGAGTGTCGAGGTCCACGAGGTAGCTCCGGTGGTGGAGCGTGTCGTCGGCCTCACGTAGGTCACTGAACAACCTCCTCCTCGTAGAGTCTTTGAAGGTCAGCGGTCCGTTCACGATCGAGCCACTCTGTAGTAGTCTGAGGATCGGCCTCGGGTCTCGATCTGAGCGTCGCGGTACCTAGCCAGCAGGTGGCGAAGTACGTGGCTGCAGGCGGTGTCCTGGCGTTCACGGCGTTGAGTCGATCGTGCTCGAGCATCCGGGAAGCACAGAAGTGCGGGTGGTGGGTAGGACCACCGTGCAAAGCACTAGTGGTCCCCGGCGTCGGGCGTCCTCGTAGCGGT
Source organism: Cenchrus purpureus (assembly GCA_022644695.1). Taxonomy (NCBI): domain Eukaryota; kingdom Viridiplantae; phylum Streptophyta; class Magnoliopsida; order Poales; family Poaceae; genus Cenchrus; species Cenchrus purpureus. The sequence goes on from CP053460.1 coordinate 117,337,871, forward strand.
GAGGTGGCGTGCGTGGGGAATCCCGGCACGAGGGCGACATCAACCCAGGCGGAGTCCCTCCATGTGCTCAGGGAGCAACTCCACCTCTGACGAGCCATCTCTGTGACACGGAAGAAATTTCTAGTTAAGCGGAGAGATAGAACTTTTCAAAGAAGGATAAGTTTTGTAATATAAGTCAAGAATGGTATATAGCAAAGAGTTTCGTTTAGAGTCCTAATTTCTAACGACCATTTCTAAGGGCACGTGCTACGGTCAAGTATGGCTCGTACCATACATGTAGCGACAGGTTTTCAAAATCGGAAAACCCGGCATTACCTCGTGATAGTCCACGGATCGAGGGCTATCACGCACAGAATTCATCACGGATAAATAACACGGTCATACATCGAAATAAAGCATCGAGTCGAATAATAATCGATTATTACATGTCACGATTATTGAGTACATCAATACTCGCCTCTTGGCGGAATAACGAAATAAGAGCCTACGCGGTAGCTAGTCTTCAAAAGGTGTCTCCATCTTGAGGCATCTCCCACAGGCATCCTTGAGCGAGCGTCGTGCCCCTCGGTCGTACCATCCGTCGGCATTGTTGTGTCGTAGTCGGACTCGTACCACCAAGCTCGGGGCTATCCCCAAGGATCGGGATAGGTCCACGTCCACCAACCGTATGCAAGCTTTAAGTGGCCTATTTCTAAGGGAAAGAGTATCTCAAGGTAGTAGCGGGGTTTCCTATCTGACAAAAATAGAGTAATATCTCCATAAGTTCACCATATCCCATATCTCTCATCCACATACGGATACATCGGTTACCGGATCACCGTCACCATCACCTATCTCCATCTAGGGTCGGTGCGAGAACTCCCCTCCTCGCACCTCAATGGTTGCACCGGATCCGCGAGGTGGGGAGCAACTCTCCTCTCCGAATACAACCACGGCTCACCAATCACACTCATCCTATAAGGAGGTAGAAATCCCAAAGCGTAAGAGTCGGAGAAACAACGGGCATGTCCATAGCAGGAGCGGCTATCGTATAGATCTAAACTCTGCAGGCGTGTACACAGTACCCAACTCGGAATAGCACCCGGGGGCGGTGACGGCCGAGCCTACCCTAGGCGAACACCTAGGAGTTACGGTTCCATCCGCATCCGGGTCTCGTCGGTCCCCGAAGACCACCCAGGCTGTGAAAATGCCCCGTGTGGCCACACCAGTCGATGAGAGGGTGGACTCACTCCCACCTCTCCCCACCGATACCGCTATCCTGCTGGCGGTATGGTGCACCGCACTAGGGTCGAGCGGCCCTATCCCCACTCTCGGCGGGTGGTGTCTGAAAGTCCCGTGTAACGGCGACCCACTCGGTTTCGCAGGGGCAGCTCATATCCTCAAGTCATCACAAAATCCCCAACACACTGCTCCTAAAAGCGGTGTACCCGCCATAGGTACCAACTCGGGCAGCGTCAGAAGGCGATCCACGGCCCCGATCCCGGATCGGGTTGTCTCGAGCTCACCCCGCCAAAATATCCCAAAACGCCTTCTCCGCGGTTTCCCAACACCATGAAACTACCACAATAATCCCAACACATGCATAGCAAGCTCGGACAACAATAAGCTTAAGTATAGCATGGTAGTAGGTCAATCAAGGACAAGTATGTAAAGAGGCTATGCATGGGTTCATCATATCCATCTCTATGCATTAAATAAAGCACTAGCGGTTCTAAAATAGCCATGCCTAATGGGCATTCAAAGATGGTCGGCGTGAACACAGTGCAGTGGTCGTCGTAGCTGAGGTCGTAAATCGTAGTCTGGTTCGACTCTCCGGCTCGGCGGCTAGAAGCGTATTTAAATAAATAAACTCGGCTACTAATAGCAATAAATCCAAGATAAAGAGCAAATAAGATCCAAAAGAGGCAACCTCTAGTCTAGCACAGTTTGGATTTTAGAAGATTTTCGAAGAAGTTTCATATTTTTGAGCTAAAACGGATTTGTTATGATTTTCAAGATAAAATACATTTACGAAATTAAAATAATCGCATATACAATATTGCACTTTAACTAGCTCTAGACTATCTCTAGCTAGCTCTAAAGGGACTTATAGCGGTAGGGCCGGCTACAGCTGGCGTGGCCGCCACGGCAGTGGCTATGCGCGCATACGTGGCGCGTGGCGCCCAGCGTGGCGGCTGGCGGGCGGATCCGAGATCCCCTGCTGCGCCGGCAGTGGCGAGCGTGTGGTGCTGCGTGTGGTGGCCGCCCGGATCCCACCGGATCCTCCAGCGTGGCGTGTGTGCGTGCGTGTAAAACCCTAGGGGTTTAGCGCGCGCGTGTTCGGTGAAATGCCGAGGAGGCGGCGCCAAAGCGCCCGGCGTGAGTGCCCGGCAGGTCAACAACAGAGCGAGCAGCGCTAGGGGCTCTCGCTGCATCAAGGGATCCGTCGGCAAGGGAGGCGCGTCGGCAGGCACGGCGGCGTCGCGGGTGCTGGCGGTGGTCACCGGCGGCGCAGGGTGTCGATGCCCAAACGAGCGCGCGCATCGGTGAAACATGTCGACCCAAAAGCTTTGCCCCGCGGCCGGCTTTAGGCCATGGCGGGCTCCGAGCGGGCATGAGGCCGCGGCGAGCTCCGGTGGTGGGCGCGCGACGGCTGAGCCGCGTGGCGTGGGTGCGTCGAGGTGGCGGGAAAGCGGCGAGCGGCGTGGCTGTGCCTGCTGCGGCGTGCGGGCACCATGGCGGCGGCGGCGCGGCACGGCGCGCGCGGCGGTCGTGCCGGTGGGAGGCGAAGGCGCGGGCGTGCGTGAGTGTGGCGGCAGCGGCGCGCAAGATTCCCCGGCACGAAGGCCGGCTTCACCGCGGCGGCGGCGGCCGGTGGCTGGCGAGCGGCGCGCGCTCGGGCGTCGACCACACAAATGGGCGAGGAGCGGCCTCACCTTGGTGGCCACGGCGGCGCGGCGTTAGGAAGAGGCGGGCAGGTCGTCAGGAAGAGAGGCAGGCGAGCGAGCGTCGAGGCGTCGGCAGCGGCGTCCTCGAGCTCCTGCGTGCGGTCCTTCTCGAGGTCGACGGCGAACTCGTGGGCGTGCTCGGCCTTCTTCTCCCCCTCCTCCTTCTCCTCCGGGCGGGCAAGGTGGAAGGAGAGCTCCCGTGGCTAGGGTTGGGAGCTTCCCAGAGCGGCGGCTACTTATAGGCGGAGGCGGTGCACCACGGGCACGTGAGCGGATGCCGGGCCGGGGGCGCGACGCGGCAGCGGCCATGGCGGCGCACGCTTTGGCCGGCGTCGCCCAAAGAGGAGGAGAGATGGCGGCGGCGTCACGTGGTGCATGCGCATGGGGTCCCACGGCCAATGACCGGCCGGCGGCGAGGTGCGGTGGCGGGCGGCGGATGGGGCGGCCGGGACAGGAAAAGAGGGTGGCGCGTGGAGAAAAGAGAGAGGGTGGTTCGGACTTGGGACTTTGGGCTCGGCGAAGCTATCCTCCTTTCCTTTTCTATATCTTTTAACCCCTTTTCTATTTAGTTTCAAATTTGAATGTAAATTCAAATTTGAAATCACTCAAATAAACTCCAAATAAAACCAAAAGAACTCCAAGTTTCTCACACTAACATTTTATATTTCCTAGAAATTTTATTTAGCTCAAAATAAATCTAGGAATTAAAGGAGAGAAAAGGAAGACATCCTTAAATAAGTTGATAATCACTCAAATAATTCATCGAAAATTTTAAATCCACATTTTATTAATTAACATTCCTCAATAAATTTGAGGATGTTACACATACTCCCGATCTGTGTGCCGCAGCCCATCCACATCCCCCGTCGCTGCCCTGCGACGGTGCCAGTGTCGCCCGCTACCGCGCAGGGATGAGCCACGCGCCGCCGGCGATCCGACCGCGGCCCGGCCAGGTGTCGCCGCGCATGAGCTCGTGGAGGAGTTTCTGGTCGACGCCGGCGAGATCCAGCCCGCTGGTCCCATCGCCGCTGCGCAGTCCAGTGACGAAGCCGGCTGCGTCGACGCCGGGCGAGATCCGCCACCGCGTTCGTTAGGCGGGTCGCCGTGCCCAGGCTCAACTCCGACGAGCCCAGCGGCCAGCCCTGGCTACCACCCCTGGTGGCAAGATCGAGCCGCACCCCGCTGGCGAGATCACGCCGCGGCCAGGCGAGCGAGCCCTGGCCGGCCGCGCCCAGGCCACCGACCCCGGCCGCCGTGCGCATGCCGTCGGCGAGCTTGGATTGCGAGCTCGCCTCCACTCCCACGCCCGCTCCTCTCTAGCTCGCGAGTGTCGCCATGACAGCCAAGATCCGGCAGTGGGTCGTCGGGGCCTGCTGCCGCCGCACCCCATCGATGCTCCCCGGCGGACTGGAGCGCACCGGCCGCGAGCTCGTGCCTTGCTCCCCAGTGGGGCTCGCTGCCGCTTCTGCTCCCGCAGTGGGCTCGCTGGCGCTCCCGCGGCCAAGACGCCGGCGACACTCACGCACAACCGCACGGCACCACGCTCACGTTGGCTGTCGGGCCGAGCTCGCCCTTCCTTCTCCGGTCTAGAGCGCGCACCATACCGGCTGCCGGCGCCGCGGCACGGTCCGCGTCGCAATAACATCCCTGCCACCATCTGCCCGCCCGGTCCGCGCTTGGCCGTCCGGCAGGAGCTCTTCGCGGCCTGCGCGCATGCGCACGCCGCCGCGCTCGTGTTGGCCGCTGGGCAGGAGCTCGCCCACGCGCTGCCGCTGCCTGCAGGAGAACTCGCCTGCGGGGAGCTCGGCAAGGAGCCCGCATACGCAGCATCGTGCTCGCCGCGGCCCGCGCGCTGCCGCTCCGGCGACGGGCAGGAGCCCCTGGACGACAGCGCGACGCCCGCTGGCCCGCACGAGTGGAGCTCTCAACCAAAGTCAAGGACCCAAGGTCGTAGGGAGAAAGGATAAAGAGGTAAGGTTTGGTGGAGTCGACATATATTTTTTCTTCGCGGGAGCCAAACACACAGAAGATCTGAGGATGAGAGCTAGAAATATAGAAGATGATTGGGCAATTGTTTGTCTGAAGATTTCTAGAAAATTTTGAATTGTGAAGAGGTAGTTTCTTTTAAATCCTATGCTATAGAAACTGCATGGTTTCTTCTATCGAGGCCCTAAGTAAATTGGTGATGTGACTTAATTAATGAAGAGAAGACAAATCATGAAATGGTTTCTCATGGAGAAACCATGTCTACTCTGACCCAATGCACAAGAAATCATGAATTTGTCATTAGGAAGAAATCATTAATTTCTATAGGGTTAATGTAGCGCCTCCCATTGGTGAAATTGGAGAGAAATATAAAACAATTATTACTCAAGACACTACCATCATTGTGAATAATAATTTCTATAGATGATTTCTTATGTTATGGAAACCATGTTTGTTTCCTCCATTGGGACTACCTCGGAGGTTATGAATTAGTTTTGTCATTAATAATATACATTTAATACTTAATTAATATGCACCAAGATATACACTATGGGTGTGATTGGTAGGTGGATATCTCCCATCGAGCCTCATAGTTGTGACGAATCCAGCCAATTAATTCCATATTACTTAAATCACTCCTTTTGGTCATTAAGCAATAATACGTATAACTTGTCGCCTCACGTGTCAAGCCTAGTGAATCACTTTAACCAGGATCAAGAATTGTACATTAAAACTCACACGACGGCGAGTCCAGATAAACATTTCACAAATTATTACATCAAGCTCCATAAGGTTTTAAATATTACAAACCAAGTTCTTTGCATAAGGTAAAAAGTTCGAGTTCAAACACAAATGAAATAAAATACTACACGTCATAAATAACATCATAGGAGGACATCCATGACATCACTACACCGCTATCCTCCCACTCCACTTCCCAAGCGGGAGAACCGTGCCACGGAAACCATCATCATTCGCAACACCGAAAACAACAACAAGCAAGGAAGATATACTAATACTCAAGAAGACTTAGGGTGCCTTTGGTTGGGCTTTAGTCATGCTTTGCTTTTGGCAAAGTCAAAAGCCAACCAAAGGGGTTGGATCGCTATCCAAAGCCACACCAAAAAAGCTTTTGCCTAGTACAACTTGAAAGCACCTTTAACCTCGTCACCAGCCTTTTGGGTCACAAAATTACCCATCCGCCACCGACACATGTACGGCTCGTTTTCCTTCTATTCATGTTCGCCTCCGTTGCTCATCCTAGTTCGCCGCGAGCTCGCCGACGAGCGGAGACCACGCGCTCACTCGCCGTACAGCGCTCCGGCTGGCCGGGCGACGGAGCTCCTCCGCCGCCACGGCTACGGAGGCGCTCCGCCCGGCGGGCGCGGAGCCTCCCGCCGCATCGCCTGGCGCTACGGGAGCCCTCCGCCGCCGCTCGCTGACGCATGGAGGCCGCGGCGCGAGCCCTCCGCTCGGAGGCCCGGGTACCTCCAGTAATGAGCTCATTGCCCCGGTTGACATCCGACCAGAGGAGGAAGAAATCACATGTCTGCATGATAGGTGGGGCCCGCTTGGAAGTGAGAGGATTTTTTCAAAAGTCACGCAGCTCAACCAAACAGGCTTTCATCCATTCCACAGCAGCTTTGTTAAAGCTACTTTTCCTAAAGCAACAGTTTTTACTAAAGCCACACCAACCAAACACATCCTTAATCGACGGGTGATGAAAATCACCAACTCTAGACATGCAAGGCTCTTTGACTAGTGGGTTGTTTTGCTGAAAAGCAACAAAGAGTATGTCCTTACTTTCAAATTTTAGCTTAATTTCTAGTTAATTATCCATTACTAAGTAAGCAACCATTGCAAGCATAAGTTGTGCAAACAATTAAGTATATATCCAAATTACTTCTCAATTCCATCATTAAGGGACATAGAGTGTATGGTTAAGCAACTCTGTAATGGTGAGAGAGGTCGACGATCGATCGATTAATAACCTTGCAGGAAACCCAAACATACAGAATGCACACCCCAAAAATAATCTAACTAGAAACCAACAGGTGGTGTGCACCAACCAAAGTGTTCCCCAACCGCCTCGACTCGAGATCCATTTCTACAGCCTTTTGGTACAAGGTATATCGCCACGGAGACACACGCCGCCCAACACGCATGCACCACTCACTGCAGCAGGGACTCTTCCAAAGATTAGTGGTCATAGATCCCTTACCGGATCAAGAAGGTACTAGGCTTACCGGTCCCATTCCGCAAATGTTTGGTACGCTCAAACGCTTAACCATTGCACCTACCGACCGGAGTCGTCCCATGCTCTACCACATGAGCATATCCATTTATCAAAATCTTATGATTCCAACATAAGAGACCTATAGCTCATGAAAGTGACGAACATCACTGACTTTTTACCGTGTCCTTAGAGCATGGCCACTAGCGACCTATCATGCTAGTATTTGAGCATAGGAACCTATGCTCATGCATCTAGGGTTTCAAATCAACTCTAAACGTAAATGTACAAACATTGTATGTCATAAATGTAAGAGTTAGAAAACCGGGTTATGCTCCGGCTTGCCTTCACTAGCAAAGTCGGCTGATTTAAGTCCTCCAACCTTGGTTGGTCTTGCCGCACTTCCACCACGTTCACTTCTCCTTCCGCGAGATCTCCTGATTCCCAAGACCAACTCGTAGTTTCGTCCGAAGTTCTACACGACATGCATATGCATTAACTTTATGTATTTATAAATGAGGAGTGAGAACGAGCTTAGAATTGAATGGTAAACTGGTGGGTGATGGTGACCACATTCACCGGATAAGAATATATCCAAGATACTCTTTCTACCAAAGAAAAGGGTATGCGTCGTGATACAACTTCTTATTTGATGGTGATTGTGTGCATCTAGATTAATTAAATAACTTTTCTTCACCAAATTATGGGTGTTGTTCATGGTGATGATTTGGTGAGGCTCATCCAAAAGATTTGAAAGGAACAAGGGTGGTTTCTATTTTTCTTTAATTCATAGAGTAAGCTTGATTTACTTTGAAAATTCATTCTGGAATAAATACAAATAAGAAGACCATGAAACTTTGTAGAGAGCCATATCATATTACACATGAGCTCGCCAAAATTTAGATCAATCCAAGCCATATCTAGCATGAAAATACAACTAGATTCATTCATTTAAAACAAGAATAAATCATACAAAAAAATAAATACACCACATATTGAGCTAGAAATTCATGTAGAAGCACAAAACATCCATTCATGGAGAGATATGCACTTACTCAGCAGAGAAAATTTAAATTAATTTAAATTTATGAAAGGGGGTTAAACTTGTGCAAAAATTACTTAACCCTATAGAACATGATAAAAGCATCTCTATTATTTATCATGGGTGCAAAATCATGAAACAGGATCATAGCAAAAAGATTGGATCCAAACGCTCAACAGATTCATTTATATAAATCATAAACAGGAACTATGCTGAAAATCAACTTTAATTCATAATTAAAGATATATTTTATAACTTTGTGCCAAAATTGAACCAAAAGACCAACATGACATGGCAAGCAATATATCCAAAATTGGGCTCCAGATCATGCATAGAATTTGAATTATTTCAGATCTATCCAAAAGGTAAATTCAAAATTATTTAAAACTACACAGAAATTTGAAAACTCCTTTGTAGAAAAGTTTGGCCTGTTCATATGATCACAACAAGATTGAGTTTGCATTTTACGATTTTTCTGTGAATTGATATGCATTTTCAAGATTCAGCAAAACAAGGTTCAAAACTCAAGAATCTATTTAGATAGGTCCTCGGCTAAAGATTTCTATTTACAACTCTACCCTCGGTTTTACAAACAGATCCTCGTTTTCACGATTTAGCCCCCGGGAAGAAAAAGAACTCGCAATGTGGTCCTTAGCACAGTGGCATATGGAATCCGGCGAGCTCATGGCCACGGCAGCCAAGTAGCCGGGTGCTGTGGTGCTCACCTAGGCTCGGCCCACGGCCGGAGCTGGTCGGGAATGGCGGCTGGCGAGGGGCTCAGGCGGTGCTGTATAGACGGTCACATGGCCTGCTCCCGGCGAGTGGCCACCGGGCCGGGTCAACACGTGGCCGGAAGCTCAGAGGTGGTATGCGGTGCTCCTCGTGGGCTCGGATGGGCTGGTGCATCGAGGTGTGAGCTCGCCATGAGCTATGGTGTGGCCAGCGGTGAAGCATCGGCGCTTGTCTTTAAATAGACTGGGACGGCGGAAGGCAACGCAGTGCTCAGTGCCTTTGCACAGGCGCGCATGATGGCGAGTAAGCCGCGACAAGCGTGGCCTCCAAGCAGTCGCTGCAGTAACGCCACGGCTCGAGCGATTTCGCCTGGCGCGGCCATCCGGGCGGAAGTGCCTCGTGAGGTGGCACTCGTGACGGCACACGGTGGGCGAGGTGGGTCCACGAAAACGGCGACGGACGGTGTGCGGCATGGAAGCCGGGCGCGCTGGCGCGACGCCGACGCTGGCGCGGCAGGCACACGCTGGGCCTGTGAGCAGGATCGAACTCGTGCGGCTAAGGCTAGTTTGACCGTGAAGAGCTCAAAATTTTGAATCCGACTCAAATTGCCAATAACAAAAGTTGTAGATCTACTAACTGACTACAACTTTGCAAAGGTCATTCCTATTTAAAAGTCCATAGATTTGGAGATAATTTGGTTTGAACTTTGAATTTTTCTCTGCTTTGGTCAAACAAGTGCCCTCGAGCTTTGACCAACATTTTGAGGCTTTTCCACTACGAATCTCAAATGCCGCCAATTGAAGGAAATGTGTCCCGGGTGAAAATGAACAACTTTCTTATTGGCCGATTTTGAAGTTGTTATATGAAAATCGAGAACGCGCTAGATTATCGATGAAAGGTCTAGAGATCTAGGGTTTTGACTTGGGTTTTGGAAGGTTGACCTTGGGTTAGGGGTTTGACCAAGTCAAATATGTCAATACCATGCTTAGCCTTGTTAATGAGGGTGATCACTGTTACTTAAACATCTGGGATGTTACAATAGTGCAGCTCGGTCTTGTTTGGTAGCCTCAGATACCTCCTAAGTCGAGGCTTGTGGAATGCAAA
>CP053460.1:118080928-118313982 GCA_022644695.1 Cenchrus purpureus
CGTGTCCACCGCCACTACTCCATCGGGAGCCTTGGGGAAATATGACTTCATGTATGCCAAGACTTGGTTCGGATCGACTTCGCCAAGTGCTTGACATACGCCGCCAGACGCCCGGGCTTCCTTTAACCGGTCCACTAGTGTGTGGCACCAAGACCTTGCAATGGGTAGCGGGCTTCCTCAAGTTCCTTGGTGGCCGCGACTTCTCGCAATCTTCATTGAGCCTGCAGATTTATAGCAATTGACAAGGTCACGATCCGAGGCTTCACGAAGCTCCATGTGCTTGATACACTCATGGCGCAATCGAGCGTACTCATACTCAAGTACCTCTCTTTGTCGGTCTCACGATACACGATGTTCTTCAAGTCCGCCTCCCGACGCCTTCACCTGGTCGACCTCTCCTCAAGCTCGCAGACAACTCCTCACACCGCCGATTACACACCAAGGTATCCTATTAAGTACTCAAAGGCTTTGGCGGAAACATACCTTTATTCTTCGCAGTGACTTGTTTTTCGAATCAAGTCGTCCTCTTACCGCATCTCTTGCACTTCGTTATGATATTGGGCGAAGGCACCGTCGAGCTTGGATTGGAGAAGGCGGAATGTTTCTTTCGACTTATCGAGCTCCTTCTCCAAGGCTTGACGAAGGACGTGTCGCCGTACCCCTTGAGGAAGCTCCGGACTTCTCACGGGATCTTTCAACAATATCCTGCGTGAGCAGCGGTCAAGCGGTACCCGTATTTCTTCATACAAGACTACTCGAGGTACTATAGCGTACCTTGACCCACTGGCACGCCGCCATGACTCCATGTTCGAGCAACAACGGCGGATCGACAAGATTGTCTTCCGCTCAAGACCAAGATGCCTCGAACGGATCGGCGGCTTCTCTATGACGGACGAGCGACGACTACGTGCGTGATCGTCCCCGTGGAGCGGATCATCCTCGCACTTCCAAGACCCGACTCGGGGCCACCGCAGCCCCCCGGGGTCGTTTCTTCCGCCGTCCACCATCGGGTCCCGGGACTCCACAATAGCCGTTTCCATGGCCACGGCCAGAATCGAGGTTCCTCGTGCTCCTAGCACAATGAGTACACGCAGTCAATCTCAACAGCTACGACTACTATGCATGATGATTACCAGTGGTGACAGGACACATACCTTCAACCAAGGTGGCTTACTTCAACGCCGACTCCCTTGACTTGATGGCGGTGGTGTGGTTCACGCTCCCGCCGAGCGGCCCTCTCCATCGGCCGGAGTGCTGGTCTCCCCACCGTCCCACGACAGGTCCGTGGATTTCCTACATCACGAAGTAATCAAAGTCAGCAATGCAAGTCTGCCGTCTACACGACTACTTGAAAGTTCATAAGCACTTACAGTGTTGACCGCACCACGGTCACGGTCGGAGCACCTAGTATACTGGCAATATCAACTATGCCAGCCTCGGCGACTCGGCATCACAGCGCGCCTCCTCTGGTTGCTCCACATCTGCAGCCGGCGGAGGGTTTCGTCCTTCTTCAACCAATGGCTGCGGCTCCGCAGCGCCAGTCTCCTGGCACGACTTCTTCGGTTGACGGAGGCGGGCTGATACTCCTATCACCGCTCCCACTTGTCTGTGGACCCCTCGTCGCCCGGTCTCACGGGTCCGGGGAGGGGATATCCTGCAACATTACAAGACAAATCTTCAGCACACGACTACTTATCAGCTGTGCTCGACTACTCTAGTCGTGGTGTTTACCTCTTGGTTGGTTGTCTCGGAGATCTTCAGCTTCTTGACGACGCGTTTCCGCGCCACATTGCGAGGCCTTCTCGGCACCGGCGTTAGCCTCGAGACTCGGCGGCCTCGATGATGAGGGACGTCGGCATCCCAACTCGGTGAACACAGGCCTTGGTGGAACCTTTGCTGCAGTGTTTCTTCATCTTCATCGTCATCAGAGCCGGACTCGATGACAACGGCGTCCTTGCCTTCACCGACGCGCGCTCTTTCCCTTGGGCTCCGCTTTCCCCTGCGCCTGTCCTTCAAGTCGCGGAGGGGAGGGCGGGACAGAGATGTACTTCTCCACATCACCCTACAACATTACGCAAGGATGAGTACGACTACGTCAAGCAAATCAGTACTCGGGGGCTTATGTCACGACTCTTCGACTGATTTGGCGGCCGTGCGAGTACTCGGCACCGGACACGGTGTGTGCGCATGTCCTTGAAGATCTTGCCTAGCCTCTCGACAATGGCGTCGTCCTCGACTTCAAAGCCAGGCATCCGGGACGTATCCTTGTCGTCGGTGTACTGGTACCCGAGGGTGTCTTGTGCCATCGGTTGCACCTCCTCTTCATGAAGTCGAAGGCCACGTGTTCCCTCGGATCGGCTTCTCGCAAAGGCCTTGATTTTCTTGACAACTCGGGAAGTGAATACCCTCTTGCATGGTGGGCTCGTGTTCCACCACGGTTGACACCGCTCGGCTTGGCACGGCTCGGGATGGTGGTTGCCGATGTAGAGCCATTTGGCCTTCCATCCGGTTGGAGTCTATCAACTTACGGCGGTCGGTCGGCGGCATCCTCACGCATCTGGATACCGGCACCTCCGACTACTCGTGTATCGTTGGTGCTCGGTTGCGGCTTCAACGGAAGAACTTCCAACACCGGTGGGGTTTGATACCCACAAATGCTTCGCAAGTGGACAAAAATAGAAACAGGAAGATTCCGTTGGGGTTGAGATTAAGGTACTTGATGCGTAGTACACCGAGGACCCTTGAAGAAATCATCGGCGGGAGGCGTCAATCCGCTCTCTGAAAGGCGAACATTGGGATTTCGTCCGGGTTTTCTCCATCGGGTATGGATCGCGGTGCGCGCCATAGATCCACCTCGTTCTCACGAAGGAACCCGCTTGACCAAGGCGAGGAGGTCCTCGGTCTTCGCGCCTTCTTCCATTCCTTCACGGATTGGGGCGAGGGACGAGGTGGCGACGTCGACGATCGGCGGCATCCCGGTTTCTTCATCGCGGCTCCTTTTCTTCGACCTTGCCGGCCTTCTTGCCCTTGCTGGAGATCCTTCATTCTCCAAATGACGGGTGTCTTCACTCGATTCGCCGGGGCTACAGCGGGTGAACTCATGCGGCGCGAGCAAATGGATCTAAGTCTCTGCGCGGCGGCGGCGGCAGCAGAGGAGCAGAGGAGGTGGCGATTCAGATCTAATCTGAGGAATGCAACTGCTAGGAGTGAAAAACCCTAAGGGACTCACCGGTTATTTATAACCGCCCCTGGCGGCTCGGTTCTCAGCGGGCAGATACGGCGCCAGACGGGTGACCTAGCGGCGGCGTGACTCTTCAACTTCCGACTGATGCTCTCCATCTCGGGGCTCGACTACTCAGATGACCTCGGGATACAACCAGATTCAAGACCCACTCGGGACACATTCTATCAAGATGACCCTTTAATTCGAGAGGAAGTACTCGACTCAAGGCTCGGGGGCTCCGTGCCACGTGTCCTTCGGTTGTTTCTCCGGATTTTTCGGGATAAGATTGGCAGAACTTTAGACTGACCCTCAGCTTGAATCTACGATTCGACCTAAGGCTCGGGGGCTACATTCCATATGGAATGCGATTCTCCGAATCGCATTTTCCATATGGTCTTTTCATCAAGACATCAGTATTATTGAAGACCTTCGAGAGAAGCACTCGGGACGCTTGGGGACTACTCGAGAAGACTTCAAGACTACTCAAAGATTAGCCGAGTACCTTCCACCTCGGGATGGTTCAAGCACTCTTGAGGACTTTCGGCTTGTGGAACTCGGGGACTCTCAAGGACTACTCGCCAAGGCCGTCAAGACTACTTGAAGACATCCTGCTCGAGTACAAAATACTCGGGGGCTTGTCGTATGGACATCCCTGGGCCCACTACTCTGGTGGGTACCAGGACCGACTACTCGGTGGGCCCCTGGGACTACTCAACTTGGGCAACACGGCACCTGCTGGCGTGGGGCGTAAGGACTGCAGAGGGATAATACTCGGATAGGAAGCTACACATGTCCGGATTCATGTAAAGTACGCCTAGCCGTACACGACTAGTACTCTCCCCTCAAACCGACTTGTAACCCTGCCTCCCGGACTATATAAGGCGAGGCAGGGACCCCTATCTCTTGATCCGCATCATCTTGTAAACGCACCCCATCAATCCAGGCTACGCAAAGCATACAGGCGTGGGTATTACGCACCTCGCCCGAACTGTCTAAATTGTGTGCCACGTGTCTCTCCTTCGAGTTACCAATCTCGACGAGGCCACATTCATCTACCTCGGGTACTCCCCTTGGTAGGTTGCCGGTCTAAAACACCGACAGTTGGTGCATTTTTCAACGAACTTGTTTAAAATTATGACGAAACTAAAATATTACGGAGTTCACCCATTCCAAAATGAACGAAGTACTTTTGAAGCTCAAAGGCGTGTGGGCGTGTGGCTATATATGTCCAGCTCGTAGATAAGGGCAGTCCTAATAGGATATTAATTGTGGTTTCTATCTTCATTAAATGAGATGTCACCTCAGCAAAATGATGACATGCATGGCATGCTGATTAATGAGGAAAGAGATGGAAAAATGAGAAAATTGTTTCTTGTACAAGGAACGACGTCTTCCCTCGACTCGATGCGCGTAGAAACCAGAGAATCGCCAATGGGGAGAAACGACCGCTTTCCAAGATTTTGCTTCCGATCCGGTGAGCTGCGGTCGTGCAGATCCCTCGCCGCCCCGATGTTCATGCGCACGGCTGCGTAGGCTCGACGCCGACGAGCCTACGTAGGTGGGCTCTGGCCGCCAGGCCCTAGCGGGCAAGCTCCAGCCGCGCCACGACAGGCGAGCTCTGGTCGCCGCGCCCAAGGTGGGCGAGTTCAGGTTGCCGCACCCCGGCGCGAGCTCGATAAGCGCGGGTGTCCTTGTCCCCTGTCGGCCGTCCTGGAGGGCTGCTGCTCCTCCCCAGCGGCGGCGCGGGCGTTGCTCCCTCCCCCGGCGGCGGCGCGGGCGCCGCTCCCTCCCGTGCGGCCCTTCCGTCGCGTAATCGGAAGCACCGATGACGGGGAAGACGGATCGAGCGGTGATCTGCCTTTGCATGTGCCCGCTGTCGCGTCTCTCTTCATCTTGGTCAGCTGGCTATCCTTCCGTGCCCTGAAGCTATAT
The DNA here is from genome assembly GCA_022644695.1 of Cenchrus purpureus. NCBI lineage: Eukaryota > Viridiplantae > Streptophyta > Magnoliopsida > Poales > Poaceae > Cenchrus > Cenchrus purpureus. Next base: position 118,086,084 of record CP053460.1, read on the forward strand.
CCTATGGTCACTGCGGTCAATTTGGTGGTTTCCACCACGTCGATTGGTGCACCTATTGGTTGATTCGAGGAACAGGGAGGTGGATTTGGTGCTGATGTTGGTCGATTAGAGGAAGGACTTTAATTTGGCAGCCATGGGAGTCGATTTGGTGATGCGGGAGGTTGATTTAGATAGAGAATGGCGGAGCACGGTTGTTGTTCAAGCTGTGGAAGAACGCGAGTGGAAGAAACAAGTAAGTTTTTTTTTTGTTGCCACAGTTGATATACCCTTCTTTTGTGTTGCATTTAATTTATTCTTTGTATTAATTATGTTGTAGAAATCATGGGTTAGGAGAGTTAGTTTCTACACGACATTAACTGATTTTCTCTCTCTCTTGGAATCTACATCTGGAAACTTCTATTGTGACTGCCCTAATATAGCTGATCCATACGTGCACAATAGTTCCTTGCTCCCCGTAAGACATGGTGATTAGGCAAAGATTATTAGCTGTGGCACAAACGATGCTCTAAAGAATATGGTATTAGGGCGATCTAGTCCACGGATTGAGGGTCATTAGTATAATTGGTTCATCTTACTTTTTTTATAATAAACTGTGTGCATCCCGCTATGAAAAAATAACCACTTGTACACTGATAAAAAAAGAGTGTTTATCCCTCATCTAGGTTAAAGGGATGGCTTTCATACTCGACCTTCTTAGTCATCAAATCTACAATCAGCTGTTTGGATCAACTCCACGTTCCTCTCCCTCTCCCCTCTTTCCCTACCTTCCCTCCCCCACCAACCTCGGCCAAGCTCTTTTTCTCCTCCCCTCCCCCACCAACCTCGGCCAAGCTCGGCCAAGCTCCCCCGCCACCGCCTTCCATCACCGCCAACATTAATCAGTTGAAGGTGGTCGCCCTTGCCGCCTTCCTCCACCACCACGGTGGGCGGCGCCTTCACCACCTCATAGTCCCACCCGCCCACTGCGATCATTTTCGAGCCGACAAACACCCCAGGAACCTATTGCCGCCACCTCCCACTACCACTATCGTCACAGATGTCATCCCCCGCCCCATCTCAAGAATGCCCGACCTCCTCCGCCCGGGCCAAGCGGGCGCCATCGTCGTCGTGCCTCGCTCACTGTCTCGCGCCCACCACTTTCATCGGGCCGGCTTGCCGCGTTGGCCGGCCGTCCCTCTAGGTCCACCAATTCCAACCTCAGAAATATCGAACCCTAACCTCGGCGACCCTGGAGAAGAAAGATTGAAGATGGAAGGAATTAAAGGAAACATTGGATGATGAGGACCTCCAACTCACTCGGGTAAGCTATAGCTTTCCCGAAGTAAAAAAAAATGGCATTGGCTAATGGCCACACGTTACTTACAAACAAAATTGTGATTGTTTCATCAAGTAGACAGCAGGGGATAGGGTTCGGAGCGTTTTTCGAGATCGCAAGTTTCGAAGCCCTCCAAACCATCGCGCCAGCATTGATTACTTCTGCAATATGAATGGATTAATATGCAAACGGAATTATGGAACCATACTTGAGCCGCAACCTTTCCAGCTTAACTTCGTTAAACAAATTGAAATGACAAGTGGTTGAGTAGATTAAGACGCAAATGACAGTCCATGCCATTTTTAAACAGCGTGCCAGTGTATCTCTAAATGATGCAGACGAAAAATAGTAAGCCCCATATTGTGCCAGCTTGATTAATTTTGATTTCTACTGTTCCTTTGGTCCCATCTCTCTCTTTTTTTTTTTGAGACTCCTTCGTGGCGCAGCGTTTTCTTTTTCTGCTAGGAGCCAGAGTGCTTTGCTCTCGTCCAATATGCAACACGTTAGCACAAAACACACGGTTGCCATTTAGCGGGGTACACCTGGACTAGATCACACTCAAACCAGTAAAGATTCATTTTCGCTGCAATTAGTAACTTGTGAATGCAGTTTATACTGTACTCAGGTGAATTATCAGTGGCATCCAATTAGATTGGCGTTGGACGTGCTGTAAAAGATCTCAACAAACAACAAAGTTTAAGAAAATTACATGTAAAAGAGTACTACTTCCAGGGCACTCCGCTACTGCAATGGAGCCAAGCGTCAAGTTATGTGACTTGAGATTTATTATGAAATCTGAACAACCACACTTGCTCCAAAACCTCTTAACAGTTTCAGCAGCAGGATCCACTTGCTTGGACCTTTCACACGGGATGCAGATGTAAATCAGGAAACCACAACCAGATGTGAACCAGAAAACAAAGCAATTCATTTATCAGCAGTAGGCAACACACCACAACAAACCATCTGCCTGCTTAACATATCTTCACATTCTGATTTTACTCAAAACCAAGACTGCATACAGGATTATGCTGTTCTGATCCATGCTTGACGACACAGCTTAACAAATTGGATTGAGTGCCCTCATCAAGAAAGGGGCAAACATCCATATCCAGCCATACCTGGAAATAACCTAAACAAAGCAATTCATTTATCAGCAGTAGGCAACACACCACAACAAACCATCTGCCTGCTTAACATATCTTCACATTCTGATTTTACTCAAAACCAAGACTGCATACAGGATTATGCTGTTCTGATCCATGTTTGACGACACAGCTGAACAAATTGGATTGAGTGCCCTCATCAAGAAAGGGGCAAACATCCATATCCAGCCATACCTGGAAATAACCTAGCTGCTCTGAGCATGACTGATTCCATGATGGAAGCACAGCAGTCTCGCTGAGTAGGACAGCAGACATTCAAAGATCAATACTGCAATTAAGTTCAACAACAGGACTACAGTTATTGGGTGCAAACTGCAAGTAATTACACAAGCATAACAAAGAAACCAGGATCACACTGCCTACATATTAAGGTGCCAACATAGCAATAATTCAAGTACTGAACGGTTCATACTAATAAAACAAACTGCACTGCTGAATAACACAGGGCTGATTGGTTGAAGAGCAAATGTAAATACTGACTCATTGAAACACACTAGATGTCACTGTTTGACTCATTGAAACACACTAGATGTCACTGTTCCGCTGCAAGGTAACCTTCAATAGCGATCATCATAAGCGAGCTCCAGCTCCCCTGCTAGGGCGGTCATAGGGGCGGGTCTATCACGGTAGCTGCCACCAAAGCGAGCAGGCCCACCAGCACCACCACCTACACGTGAACCACCTCTGCCATATCCACCACTGCCCCTAGTATCATCACGATAGTAACCTCCACTGGGCCGCCCACCATCTCTTTCATAGCTTCTTTCCCTGGCAAAGCCACTTGATGCGTAACGATCTGCACCACCACCATACCTGTCACCAGAATAGCGATCTGCTGCTGCTGGTGCATACCGATCACTAGCATAACGATCACGCCCAGCACCACCATAATATGTATCCCTGCTGTCCGTGTAGCGCCCACCATCATATCTATCATCATCATACCGAGCAAAACGATCTGATCCTCCAAAGCGATCACCACGTCCCCCAGTGCCACCTCCATATCTTGAAGGAGAGTACCTTCCAGTTCTACCACCTCCATCTGAATAAGGGCATTCACGAGCCCAATGTCCAGGGCGGCCACATTTGAAGCAATCATCACTCGCAGCTGGAGCTACATCACCTCCACTGCGATATCCACCTCTGGCACCAGATGAGTAACCTCCACCTCCTCCTCCTCCACCACCACCACCACCATAGCCGCCATAGCCATCATCAGAGTTCCTAGGTTGAGCTTTGTTCACAGAGATATTTCGACCATCCAGTTCTCCATTATGCATTCCCCGAATGGCAGCATCAACAGCTCGAGGTTCTGAAAATGTGACAAATCCAAATCCCCTGGAGCGGCCTGTGTCCCTTTCAGTTACAACCTATACATACAATGAAAATGAACCCATGGAAGATAGAAACCTAATATAACAGGTGCAGCCAAAAAGTATATCACTAGCAATGACATGCAAATACAACTTGGGTGATATGAAATGAGAGCAGCTGGTGTATATTATGCAAACCAGTGATACCATCTCCCATGACTGTAGAAGGTGACAGTCAGTCCTTGTACCACAGCTCAAACATTGTAAGCAAATGAAAATCAGCTGTAACTGCTGACTGGTACACAACGCTAGCCAGAGGTCAGAAAGTCAGAACTGTAAGCATCAAGCATGTGACCACAAGTGACATTGATGATTCTGAACACTTCTGTGTAAGGCCATGTGCTGCAGTAACCAGTAAACTCCGATCCAACTGAACTGAGACCAAACTTTTGGCCAGCAGTATAAGCGCACAATAATAATTTAAGAAGCAATTTCTAACATGAACATGTGAGATTTTAGTTACCCTGCCAGGAACTTCAAAAAAACATAATCAGAAAGCCTAAATGGGATTTTTTTTTATCCTTGCATATTCCTTAGCATTTCCATTTCAACAGGAAGGGATTTGACACTGAGAATAATGCTCTCCCAATCAGATATAAACACAGATGAGCATACAGCCCTCTTCAGCATTACCTATAGTGCCTCACTACTGAAAGGACATAGTTCCTCTGCTTTTCTTATCAAACTGATCAGGAAGAATGATGCTACCAAACTCTGCTGTATGTTCATATCCAGCACTGGCAATCATGCTTCCTTCTGTTGAACTCATTAACCATGCCGGTTACAAATCATTTTCTGTGATCTAAAGCTGACAGCAGTCATCTTTATGTACTAACATGGCAAAGACAGGTCTCCGGTTCTGCCCACAACACAGAGCGTCTATCAAAACTGAATCTAACGGTTCAAATGGCTCCAATTGGTTTATGAAAAACATCACCCCACAAATGCTAACCAGTTGATTAGTGAGTTTCTTTTTCCTGCAACTTTGCTAACATTCTAGCATATGGAAACGGAAGTGACCGCAGCCTCTGCAAATCAGTGTCGACTGGAATTGGAGGACTGAGGTTCAGAAGAGCCCTAACATGTACAGAAGAAACACCACATGCTCCAGTTAACAATTCAAAAAAAAAAGCCCATTGCCTTAGTTACCAAATCTACTAAACTTTTTTGAAAGAAGTAGATCTACTAAACTGGAAAAGGACTTTTTAACAAGCACCACCAAAACAAGCACAAATAATGTGTGCTTTTTATTATCTAGGATTGCTATGAAGTACAAACTTAAGATAGATAGATGTAACAGTTCGAATAGCGAATAGTTGTTACAGAGAAAACATTGAATCAGAATTGTGACAACTGAAGATAAAATATTAAACTATACAGTTCTTTAATTCTTAAATAACTATACTAATATGCCACAGTCAACAAGCAGTTTCACCATCTGGTTTTCCGCAAATCTTTTTTGTTTGTGCTTCATGTATCTTAATGAAATTATTTGTTTGCTAAACTATAATACCCACAGAACTATATCTGCAACTAATGCATCAGACTATTACCGAGAAGGGGGGGGGGGGAAATCAGATCCATGTACCAGTATACTGTATACCACAGGAACCATCTCAACAATTATTCTAATTCTAGGGCGATTTATCCGTCAAACCACACCAAAACAGGGGATCCGAACAAAACAGACTCAAATCCCCGCAAATCACAAGCATCACGGCAGGGCGCGCTAATTTTACCTGTGCTTGGATGACCTTCCCGTACTGGCTGAAGGTGCGCGTGAGCGTGCCCTCCGTGGTGTCCCACGACAGCCCGCCCACGAAGATCCGGCCCACCTTCTCCTCCGCCATCCCGGGTCAAATCAAAATCCGCTCGCCGCTGCCGCCGCCACCTGCACCGGAACACGTCAACCACAAATCCCAGAAGAAAAACGCGAAATTTCGGCGAATCGAGTCTCGCTAGGACAAAGGGGGAGGGGCGGCGGCTCACCACACGCGAAGACCTAGGGATTGCTCGGGTCGTGGAGGCGCTAGGGTTTAGAGAGAGGGGATGTGACGCGAAGAGGAGAGGGGGATCTGGAGCTCGTCCTATATATAAAGGGGACGGGCCGCACGGGAATGGCACGTGTCGTCCGTTTGGTGAGATTTTTTCTCGCCCACTCTTTTTATTTTCCTTTTCAGGAAATCAGGAAAAACAATAAAAGAATATGGACTCGGAGAGGAATTTTGCCACGGCAAGGTTTGTCCTCTCCTTTCGATACTACTATTTCCTCTTCCTTTCGGGCGCTGTTATTGCGGACATCCAATGAGAGATTTAAAAACTACTTAGTGAAATATTAATGGTAATTGTTTGCAACGTGAAAAAAATGTGTAAAAGTGACTACATTAGCCAATTCAAATAAACAGAGAAACTCTAATACCCTATGTCACTATTCACACATAACATTTTATAGGCTATAGCCTTGTGAGTTGTGACCGAACGTGATGGAAATTGAACCTGTCCGCCTTCATTTGGCTTATGAACAATACTTTTCTCTCAAAATAAACCACCACCAACAACAAGAAGATCTTTTTCTCGAAACAAATCAACCCCAACCACCAGCCAAATGAACAGGCTACGTATCTTCTCCCCTTGGCAAGGATACGACGATGTGGCTGATGGATGATATTTCAACTTCAAAAGTATTGTCAAATAAACCAAATAACACAAATAACTTTCATAATAAGTGAAATAAAGTACACTAGGATCGTAAAAAAATATGTTTGAAACTTAATCCATCCCTTTTTATAAGTATTGATCAAACTAAACTGCATACCAGTTCTTTTAGTTTTAGAATATAGCTGTGCGTTTCAAATTTTCTCAAATATTTATACATACTTATAAATTACCAAACTGATGAAATTGCACGCCTCCAAATTATAAAATTACTATAGCTTTTTAAAAGACAAATGCATAAAATTAAAAATTAACATGATTGAGTGAACTAAATATTAATTAAAACCAAGAAACTTAATTAGTAGTGGTTTTAGAAATATAGATAAACTATACTTTGTTTGTATACAGAAGAATAGGGTGTGGATCATTCCTATCGCACGAGGAAGTAATTTTAAACTTTCCAAAGTATTGTGTGAACTTTAAAATACAATGACAGTTTTTAATATTTTATTTTTAAAAGATACATTCAACCACACCTTCTCCTTTTACAAAGTTTTTAAATCATCTTCTTTTAAAATTATTGTTTGTAGAAAGTTTCCAAAAAAATCTTCTTAAAATGTAAAACCTTGTGAGCAAAGAAATGGTCAAAAGTTTAGGAAAAAAAGAAAAATAGAAAGCAATTGTCAAGGAAGAAAACGGAATCCAACCTCATCAAAATGCTGATCATAAGAAATTTAAGTGAAACAAGAATATGTAGCTGCTGAACACTGATGACATTTCCACATGATCAAATTAATCATCTACATAATTCAGCTCGTACAGAAATTAAAAAAAAAAGACTTCCTAGAGGTCTAAAAGGGCTTCTTAGCTAAATCCATCCTCGAATTAGTAAACAAAGGGCTACTTTGTGCGCTACTTAGTTCATTTGTTCATATTATATATGTGACAAATTGACAACAAAATCCTCAAATCCTGGGTTATGTTATCAAATTAGAACTGCACCTATAAATTAGACTAATCTGGAAAACATGAATGTAGATCCACATGGGACTTGAACTCCTTTTTCTTTTCCAAACTATTCCAGGAAGCCCGCTTTGGCGCATGCATCAGATATCATACTACCCATACTCCGACCAGATCCAGATTCTTCCATGTCCTACTTCCTTGAGGTGAGGCCTGTTTGGGTTAGAGAAGATATAAAAACACTAAGCAGTGAATCATTTTGAAACCTCTGCAACTAAAATGCCTGAACTCTCCACATGAAGGAACAACAAAAATGAAATGACCATAAAGCTTACCTTTTGTGATAAAATAGATGATGAGAAGAAATAAAGCCTACACACTTCAAATGAATCAATAACAACATTCATAACTCATAGGAGATTGTTGATGTCGTGTTCCTCTGTTCTTGCTCTTCAATATTTCTCTCTACACGTTAAAAGTTAGTCAAAGAGTGTACAATCAAAATATTTCATGAATCATAAATTTAGGGGACAGGTTTGGAAAAAGATGGTCAGAAAACAATGTTCGCATACAACCCTCATTACATATCCTCTTGTGTTATTCAAAATAGCAGCCCAATATAACTTGGATACGAAACTGTTGGACACATTAGTGAGAAGAATGAGGCAGCTAGCCACAGTTTAAGAAATTTACAATCATGCAAGACAAACTAACCTGAATCCGTGTGGAAATGCATCCAGCCCCCTAGTTTTGAATTTTCACAATGTTACAAACAGGCTATAATACCACCAGAATAAATAAATATGAGAAATAAGCATTGCATACCTCAAATTGTTTCACCGCCCAAGATACATCGCTCCAGGTTTTTGCTTGTATGTCCTCCCACAATAAAGGTGCTTGAACTGACTCCACATGTTGGACAAGCCTTAAGCAACCTGTTACAGGTATGAAGTATATGATACATCAAATAGCAGCAGGTGATGCTCAAAAAAAGCTAATGACGTACCAGCAGGTGCTTCAAATCTGAGAGCAAATCTGAGAGGGAATATTCTTACTTGTAACAAAGGCTTCTTGCCAGAGTTCATGCTTGGACCATGATGGAGAGATCTCTCGTACTGGGATTCCAATATCATGGCACACCCTGTTAGAAACAAAACAGAACTTCAGTTACAAGGCATAATCATTTCTCAAAATAGACATAAGATCGATTCCAGCTGCTTTTACAAAGTACACTGAAATTTGCTTCACATTTTGTTGATTTATTATAAGAAGATAAAGGTAAATCACATGGAATTCAAAGCAGTTAGAGAATATTTACTCTATCACTATCTGACGAATGATTCCAGGGAGAATTCCATCACTTATCGGAGCTGTTTGCACTTCAAACTTGTTTTCCAATGTTTGAACAGTGGAAGGTTCTTTTCTTTGATGTTCCTCCTATAGAAATGTTAAATTTGTTATACAAAAGAACTACCACTGTAACCCAACTTGATAATGCATTTGTCTGGGCTCAGAAAAGATGTGTAAATAAATACAGTAAATATTGCAAATCTAGGTGCAAGTGATATGTATGTTGCAGGTGCTATTAAGACATATAAAAATTAAAAAGTACTAACATGGTAAAAAATCTAAGAGGTGTAATAGTATATAGTCACATTGGACATCCCGAAATTACTGCAAAGGAAGACATAAAGTATTGTCCTTTCAGCCTAAACTCAAATGTGCATTTATATGATGATAAAGGTATCCTACCAAACCACAGACACAAAAGAGTGAGGTTAGAATGACCAGAAATGATGAAAATAAATTTGTGAAATGCATGTGACTTTCACCTTAGATTGCAAATTTGGACTAAACAGATGGTTTAATATACTTCATTAACTGCTATGATGAACAATAGAATGAGACTAGTGAACTGATGAGTACCAAGAACTCTATATCAGTAGCATTCAGTACAAGTGTTTTATGTTTCAGTGCACAAGGATTGTTCTAGGCTAATTCGTAAAAATCACAAGGTTTCATTGATGGAGAATGTGACAATGCGTAGGACTCACTTTTTCGCAGACAACAAAGAAGTTTGTGACAGAGCCTTCAAGAATGTGATCCCCATCATTAGTTAACAGAAGCTCTGTTACCCCAGGAGGCCTCATCTTTTCCATACTCTTCCGCATCCTACATCCAGACGTAACAAATACTAACTAGCTCAGTTTTGTTTCAACCACCAACCAAAACTTGCATAAAAATTGCAGCTCCGAGAACACACATAAGGTGAAAATGATACAGAACCCGTACATCACAGCGAGAATGAAATAAATAAAAAGAAAAAGGAAAAACAGCAGTTACGGCGGCGGGCGGCAGCCCTCCCGGTGCCACCACGGCAACTCGGCCCCGAATCAAGACCGGCGGGGTATACGTCCCCACGTGGACGAAGACATCGAGGCCATCCCTAGAAACAGGATCCCCCACTCTGACAAGGGCCGTGAGCGCTAGATCCTCCTCCTTTACTGCGGGCATCCTGCTGCGCATCTCGTGAACGGCGAGCCGCACGGAGGGGTTGACGAGAGCATGGATGGGCGTTTCAGAGAAGAACGAGTCGAGGGAGCGCGGCCGGGGTAGGCCGAGAAGGTGAGGGTGGGAGCGGGCGAGGAGGGTGGCGGATTCAGCGAGGCGGCGGAGGTGGCGGGGCCACCAGAGGAGGCTGCCGCGGGCAGTGGTGTAGGCCCCCGGGGTGGCCTCGAGCAAGGAGGCGGCGGAAGGGGGAGCGCGCGAGGAGACGGCGCCGTTGCTGACGAGCACCGCCGCCGCCGGCGACGACATGCTGGCTGGAGAGCGAAGGAGGGCCAGACCAATCAACCCCCAAAAAAGAAATATGGGCTTTGACGGGTCTCCAAATCGATGGGCTTTGCTGCTAAAATCATTTGTGTTAGAAGCCGAATCAAACAATCTAAAAAACCCCAAGTAAATTTTTTGAAAAATGTCAGCTGGGGGAGAAAGCTGGTGAACAAAGGGCAAAATTTACCAAACATTCAGATGACAGAAGTTTAATGTTGAGGCATCAAACCGGCACTAGAGTGGCAGCATAAACAATAGATGGATGGAATCGAAGCTGTTTTTACAACTTTATAAAGAGCAAAGTAGTACAATGAAGCACAATGACGCCTGCATTTTGCAGTCTTCATTGGATGAAAGATTTTGGTCACTGCAAAGGTTACTATTTGCAGGACAGCAGGAAATTCCAGACCCAGGAATATCACCCACTCATCCAAATACTGCTAAGTGCTAAATGGACGCAAGAATAGTTGAAACAATTTAAGGCTTGCCACGGTTCATGAGCGCCCAATTGTATTTACCGCAAAATGTAGGCAATTACAATGATATATGTTGCTCTTCGGACTTCGGCTCCTGAATATCAGAGGGATCATCAGACTTTGATATCATCAGGGCAACACATGATTACATGAAAATGCTTGGGTTCCTTTTTTATTTATTCCTAATGTTTGCCTCTGTAGTTCGAGAGAAAAGAAATTCTAATGTTTGCCTCTTTATCTTTAAGAGTAAATGCACCGTGTAGAGCTAATAACAATATTATGCAAGTTCTTAAGGCGCTGGAGTTTCAGCTGAAACACCATAAAAGTTGCCCAGACTGCACTACGGATAAACTAGGGGGGAAACCCCTAGTTTCATAATACTCACGACTTGAAGGTCAGCATTCAAGTCGTCCATGTAAACCTAGCTTCATTTCATTTGTCTATCGTTCTTGGAGAATCGGTGGATGCATCAATGCGCCTGAAGTTCAACTACATAGGAGTGCTACTTCAAGATAGGTAATGTGTACCATATTCTGTCAAATGTTTTCCAATCAGAGCAGCGTGAGCACTGACACTGTATGTATTACTCCCTAAAGCTTCAAACTGCTGTTATACATAGTTTAGATTTTCTTTATAAAAATAAGTTGGAAACTGGGCATCCTTTTTTATGTAATATTAGTATAAACAGCACTTCTAAAACAAGAAATGTCTGCTGTGTCTGAAGTCTCCTATCAATTATCTGGACCCAGTTTTTTCTTGAATCATACTTGCAAAAAGAAACAAAGAAAGAAAGATATGGAAACTATCTGTACCACATAATCAACAAAGAAAGATCTGGACAGCTATCTAGACCACATAATGATGTATAAATCTTTCAAGGTTAATGTGAAATATTTCAGTTTAAACTTATGATCGAAAGTAGCATAAATAAGCAAACACTGGACAGATGAAAAAAAATTGATATTGCAAAATTACTCTAACTACTGATACATGCAACAAAGGAAAATTGTCCATAAGAAATATTAAACATTCATCTTCTGCCTCTACCAAAATCGATATGGAAACTATATAAATTGGGCAGCTTTTGAATATGACAGATATTTATAATTAAGCCTTTCTGATGCGTTACAATAAATGGAAGATTCGTTGGTTCAGCATAAATAAGCACATTCAGGACCGAGAAAATAAAAAATCATAGTTAGTAATCACTCACTACTAAGACCAAGCAAAAATAGATACAAGTATAATTCTGAAAACGCAAAAGATAGCAGTTGAAGGTTGAAACACGTAAGTTGAGGTCTTAATGTAAATAAGCATAAACTGTTGGCACAAATCACACCAGCTACACTCAGGTGAGTTCCTAGAACACCTAGAGATCAAGGCTAGAGGAGAAGAACTTGAGCTCAGATCACACACACACACGGCAGAGCTTGTGCTGCTACTGCCAGTATTCTGAATGTGGCAAATGAACTGCCTTTTCCATTCTGCATTGCTCTCTCTTATAGAGCTCTAAGTCAACTATGGTACAAAAAACACTCATACCTTCTACCAACTATTGGTACAGCTACTTGTACTCCCTACTAGTACTCTACTTAGCTATATACATGACTAAGCAAGGGCATGCCGCCTGTACACTTGAGTATCCTGCTGCCAATACTATGACAGACGCCACAGGAGTTCTAACAGCTCCTTTGACTTTTGCTAATGGAGAGCAAGGAGAGGCTGGACAATTACACAACAATTCTTCCCTAAGTGTGCAGCACCTTCTTGATCTCCATCCTGCTTTTTCAAACCCCGTGTCCACCATGCGATCATCTTCTTCAGCTCGCTGAATCGAAGTCGACCAAGGGACTTGGTGAGGATGTCGACAAGCCGCCCGGTCTCGACAAACTCGATGACAATCTTCCCTTCATCGACGCATCCGCAGGAAGTGGAACTTCACGTCAATGTGCTTGCTCGGTCATGGAGCATCGGATTCTTGCCGCAATTGCTGGCTGGTTGTCCACGAGCACCGGAGGCGCTGAGCTCGGCGATCTCCTCCAAGAACGGCGCAGCCTGCACGGCACGCGCGCGTGGCCGCGACATACCGCACTCGCCGAGAGTGCCACAATCTTTGCTTCGGATTGCCACGAAATTGGAGCCGGGCCGAGGAAGACGAGCACGCCAGAGGTGCTCCGCCGCCCGTCGATGTCGCCCGCCATGTCCGCATCGCTGAAGATGATCAGCCGCGGCGCTGCCTTGTCGCCTCACGGGAAGACGATCCCACTCGCCGTCCCTTTGATGTAGCGCAGCCCGACTTCCGCCCGGTGATCCTCCCGCGGATCCTCCATGAATCGACTGACATAGCCGACGGCGTAGGCGATGTCCGGCCGAGTGTGGGTGAGGTAGCGTAACTCGCCGACGATGCTGTGGTACATCTTGGCGTCGACCTTCGTCGCCGTCGCCGCGACAACTTCAGCCGCTCCTCCATTGGCGTGGCGCACGGCTTGCACCCAGCCATGCCCGCCCGCTCCACCAGCTTCTCCGCGTACGCATACGCCTCACCGCATCTTGCGCTTCGCTTCACCTCGATGCCGAGGTAGTAGGAGAGGGCGCCCAGATCGCTCATGCGGAAGCGATTCGCCATCTCCCGCTTGAAATCGACGATGTCCGCCGTCCGTGCCCCTGTCACAATCAAATCGTCGACGTACACGCCGACGATCAGCTCGAATTTCCCCGCCCGCCGAGCGATGCCTGTTCGCGTGAACGGCGAACCCGGGCGTGGCGTCGAGCTTGGCGTTCCACGCCCTCGGCGCCTGGCGCAGCCCGTAGAGCGCCTTGCGCAGGCGGAGCACCTTGTGCTCTGCTCCGGCCTTGACGAAGCCTGGCGCCTGCTTCACGTACACCGTCTCCGCCAGATCGCCGTTGAGGAAGGCGGACTTCACGCCGGTGGTGTGTCGTCGCCGTTCACCGCGAGCGCGCCAGCGGCGGACCGACTCCATGCGCGCCACCGGCGCGAACACCTCCTCGAAATCGATCCCTTCCCTCTGGACGAAGCCGCGGGCGACGAGGCGCGCCTTATACTTGACGATGGCCCCGTGCTCATCCCGCTTCACCTTGAACACCCACTTGAGCCCGATCGGCCGGCATCCCGCCGGCGGATCGACGAGCTCCCATGTGGAGTTCTCCTCGATCGACCTCATCTCCTCCGCCATGGCCTTCCTCCAATTCGCCTCCCGTTCCGCCTCTGCGAACGTGGGTGGCTCCTCTGCACTCGTCAGCAGTAGCTCCGCGTCGTCGAGGATGCGGCTCGCCAGTCCTGGTGCCGCCGTGTCGCCGACGATGCTGTCCACGGTGCGGAACCGCACCTCCTCGCCGTTGTGGAAGGCGTCCACGTACGCGTCGATGTTGCTTGGCGGGGATGCGAACTCACCGCTGCTCCGCCGGTGATGCCGGGCGCCGGCTGGCGAAGCCTGGCGGCGTGTTCTCGCTGAGACCACGCGCCACGCCTCGCCAGACTTGGCGGATCGCTCCGCCGCCGCTCTTCGCCGGCACCGCTCGTGGCCGCTCACGTTGCTCCGTCGCTCGCCCCTCGCCACGGAATCGCGTGTACTGCGATGGTGAACGCAGCGCCGCCGTCGTCCGCAGCTTCCCTTGTCCTGTGATCCTCCCAATCCCAGCCGCCATCTGCCGAAGACGACGCCGCGACACCACCACCTTGCCGCGCGGATCGTACATCCTGTACGCCTTGCTCCCCTCCTCATAGCCCAGAAACACCATTGCGGTGCTCCTGTCGTCGAGCTTGCCAAGATTTGGCTTGGTGTTCTTCACGACAACGCCCCGAGGAAGGACACGCCGCCGCCGCCGCCACACCTCGTGAGGGCGCCTTGTCCTTCAGGGCCTTCGTCGGCGAGCGGTTGAGGATGAACACCGCTGTGCTCACCGCCTCGCCCCAGAACGCCGCCGGCATTGTCTTGGCCTTGAGCATGCTCCTCGCCATGCCGACGATGGTCTGATTTCGACGCTCCACCACGCTGTTTTGCTGCGGCGAGTAGGGCGCGGTGAGGTGGCGCACCACCCCCTTCTCGGCGCATGCCACAAACTCCACTGAGGTGAATTCGCCGCCGCGGTCCGTCCTCAGCACTCGCAGCTTCTTCCCGCTCTCCGCCTCGGGCGCTGAAGTGCTGATCGCCGCCGCCTCGTCCTTGGTGGAGATGAGCCGCAGCCCACATGTACCCTGTCGTCGGCGAGGAGGAGGAAGCGCCGCCGCCGTGTCGCCGGCGTGATTGGCCCGCAGAGGTCTCCGCGAGCTCGAGGACGTCCGTCGCCACGAACTAACCGGAGCGGCGGCCGCCTCATTTCCCGCCAGACGGTAGCCGCGGCTCCCGGCGTGCTCGATCTGTGGCGGCCAGCACAGACCATCTTCGGCCGCTAGTCGGCGAGGTGGCGAACTGGCGTGCCACGCCACGGTTCCTCCGGCTGCGCCGCCAGAACCTGCCGCTGCTCGATCTTCAAGTCAGCAACGGTTGTGTATGCGGCGGCGGCGAAAGCGGTGCTGCGGTCGCGGATGTCGAGAACGCCGTCCTCGATCTTGATCTTGCACCCGTGCTCGTCGAGCTGTCCCAAGCTGACGATGCTCGAGCGCAGGCGCGGGATGTAGTAGACATCCGTCAGTGCCCGGTGCTCGCCGTTCAGGCTGCACCGGAACACGACGGTGCCGCGCCCTCTGATCTCCACCCTTGAGCCGTCGCGCGAACTTGACCGAGCCGGTGATGCGGTGTCGAGCTCGGAGCGCGCTGCGACGCCGGTCATGTGTTGGCGCGGCGGAGTCCAGTACCACCTCTTCTCCGCGCGCCCTACGTCCGAGGTGAACTCGCGTGGCTCGTTGAGGAAAATGCCCCGCCCCGGCACCTCCTCGCTCCGCTCACGCTCGCCGGGCTCGACGTCGTGCAGCCCGCAGAACGTCGCCATCGGCGTGCCTCGTCATCATCGCCGCCGCCGCGGATGCACCTCCTCCTCGACGCCTTGCAGGCTGGGCACTCGCCGCCCTGCTGTTTTGCCCACGCAAGATCGATCCTTGCCAATTGCTGGCTTGGATCCCTTCTTCTTGGTCGGCGGCTTCTTGGTGGCCTTCCGCCTCGCCAGAGCCGCCGCTCCCGGAGCCGGAGAATTCCCCCTTCTCCATCTTCCTCGACCGCGCAATCCACTCCTCACTCGTGAGGAGTAGCTCGCCGTTGGCGGTCGTGCGCGCGGCCTTGGCCGCGGCTCTCCTGGCGAATCGATCCTCCGCCGCCGTGAGCCGCCCCGTGACCTCCTCGATGGAGAGGCCCTTGATGTCGAGCATCACCTCCATGGCGACCGCCACCTGCTCGTACTTCTCCGGCACGATCCGCAGGTACTTCTTCACGACATCCTTCTCTTCAATCGCCTCCCCGAGCACGGCGAGCTGGCTGACCAGCGCTTGGAGCCGCAGCGCGAACTCCTCCACGTTCTCGTTGTCGCGAACGTCTTTGCATCGTCTTGTCGGCCGCCGCGCCCGGCGTCGCGGATGCGCTCGTCGCCGAGCCGCATCGTCTTCAGCTTCTCCCACGCCTTCTTCGCCGTGGCATCGTCCCGCCGAGCCGGTGGCGTCACCAGCTCCGTGAACGGCCTTGAGGATTGCCTCCATCGCCAGGAGATCCTCCTGCTCGTCCGCCGGCCCGGTGGTGACCGCCACCCACAGACCTCGTCCGCGGAGCATCACCTTCATGATGGTCGACCACTCGGCGTAGTTGGTGCGGGTCAGCATGGGGAAGCGGCGGCGCCGACGTCACGATCGCCTCGCCGCCACGGGGAGAGCGGCGGGCGGACGACCCTTCTCCTTCTCTGCTGCTGCTTTGCTGCGGCGGCAGATCGGGAGAGTCCTCCCGCCATCAAGCCTCTAAACCGGCTCGATACAGGTTGTTGGCACAAATCACACCAGCTACACTCGGGTGAGTTCCTAGAACACCTAGAGATCAAGGCTAGAGGAGAAGAACTTGAGCTCGGATCACACACACGGCAGGCTTGTGCACTCTGCCAAGATTCAATGTGGCAAATGAACTTCCTTTTCCATTGCATTGCTCTCTCTTATAGAGCTCTAAGTCAACTATGGTACAAAAACACTCATACCTTCTACCAACTATTGGTACAGCTACTTGTACTCCCTACTAGTACTCTACTTAGCTATATACATGACTAAGCAAGGGCATGCCTGCCCTGTACACTTGAGTATCCTGCTGCCAATACTTGGCTATGACAGGACGCTACAGGAGTTCTAACAGCTCCTTTGACTTTTGCTAATGGAGAGCAAGGAGAGGCTGGACAATTACACAAGGTTTGGCTGGGCAAGGTTTGGCTGGTTGGCGTTGACTTGACGGTGGGTGGGGTGTCGGGTATTTGGATGTGGCCCAGCCCAATCCATAATGCAATTATGGAATTTTATCATATTATAGCAATTGCGTTTTGGTAAATAAATGCAGGAAAGGTATTAAAGGTTCTCCTAAAAATAGGACATACATTAATTGATGAATGTCAGGCCCGTCGATGGGCAGGATCAAGGTGAGCAACCGCTCACGGGCCTCCAAAAACTAAGGGCCTCCAAAAAATTATTAACAGCCTAGGCTATTACTTAATTGTCCATTACTTAATCGTTTTGAGGTCACTGATCCCTTTGTTCTTGCGTTCCCCATTTAAATTTAACAAAATTACAATTTCTTGTACATGTATCTACTATTTGATGTAATATGTTTTGTGCCTTAATTATATTGAACATATGAATTTTTAATATTTGAAGGCTCCATTTTACATTCCGCACACGGGCCTCAAATTTCTGGAGACGGCCCTGATGAATGTATGGACTGAACAATCTTCTTAGGCAATCTAAGGTTCGTGGACAAGACTCCGACTACTGAAGAAAATAGTTTCTAAGTGACAAATTCCAGGACGTCGTCGGGGAGGCCGTCAGCCGCCGCACCCCTCTCGGCGGTGAGGCCGTTCCCCGCGTCCATGATTGCGAATCTGAAGAGATGGAGGTGAGGGATCAGGACGAGCGCATGAGGGAGAGGGAGAGGAGAGGAGAGAGCAGGTATGGGCACGAAGTGAACCTGCCGCCGGAGACTATCAGGATCGCCACGAGTGCGGCGCCGCCGCCCGACGGTGAATCTGTGTGGAGAGTTGGAGACGAAGGTCATTTCTCTCCAGCCACTCCAGAGTTATGTGTGGCCTGCACAAAACTAGAATGACCGAATCGGCCTCAAGAAGAACTCCCCAGCTAATCGGATGATTAATGGAAAGTCCTTCCACCCCTCAACTATCGAAGTTTGGCCCCCTCATCCCTAAAACCGGTATCTAGCATCCTCATCTATGCAACCCGTTCATATTTGGTCCCTCGCTGGTTTTGGTAGTGGTTTTAGATGACGTGGCGGTGGGCCCTGCATGTCAGGGTGGGTCCCACATGTCGCGGCCCCTCCACCTCCTAGTGCCCTGCCCCACCCGTGCTCCTCCGCTCCCCCTCTTGCTCCTCACCGCCGGAGTTGCCGCCCTGACGCTGCCGCCGCCGCCGATGTAGAGGGTGTCGCCGCCGGAGTCCCCCTCCGCCGTCCAACTCGAGGAGGAGCTACGCCACCTCATGGTCCGCCGGGAGGAGCCCCACCGCCGAAAGATCTCGGGCTGCGACGGCAGAGGCGCCAGCCTCTACCTCCCCGAGTTGGAGGACGCGGCGACGAAGGAGCATGGCGAGAACGCGCTCGAGCTGTGGCGGCGGCGGAGGGGCACGGACGAGCTCGAGCGGCGGCGGAGGGCCACAGCGGCGCGAGGAGATCCAGGCGCCCGCGGCGGTCGTGGCGGTGGTGTTGGTGCTACTGGAGGTCGCGAAGGCCGTGCGCACCGAGATCTTCCGGCTGGTGCCCTCACCGCCGCCGCGGCCAACGCTGGAGGTGGAAATGGATCTGGCAGTGAGGGGAGGACTTGTGGAGCGCCGATGTCGTCCATGTCCCCGGCTCCGGTGAGGATGCGGAGGGCAGCAGAGGAGATCTTGCTCCCACGATCTCCTCTATGCCAGCTAGCACCGCCACCAAATCCCGCCCGATCCGGGCTGCGCCGTGGGGGCGGTCGTGCCGCGGCGACCGCCGCAATCTGCAAGCCCGACCCTGCCTTGTGTGAGAGGAGGAAGAGAAAACTAGCATGTGGGACCCACCTAATGAAGTGGGACCCACTGCTACGTGAGTCAAAACCACTATTAAAACCAGTAAGGGATCCAAAACAAACAGATTTGGAAAACAGATTTGGAAGTTGAGGGATGCTGAATAACCGGTTTTCCAGATGAGGGATGAAACTCGAACTACGACGATAGATACGGGACGTCACAAGGACTAGTCGGATTCTAAAAAAATGAAATAGTCGGACGATCTGCGTGTTTGAGTTAATGGAAGGTTCTTCTTCCTCAAAAAGAAAAACCGAAACCGAAATTTTATTTGAACAAAATTTTGTTGGCGAACAAACTTTAAGCTTTGTGCAATGTGAGTTTCAGACTGTTCGAAGGAGTAAAATACGATGCAACCTGCAGAAGGGATTTTGATATTGTTCGCGGGAGAAGGGCTTACAAATTCAACTTGTTTCCTGACTACGACACGCACGTATTTAAAAAAATTACACACAAAAAAATTAGCATGTGTTTTAAAAAATTAGCATATTTGTTTATTCTAAAGATCTCAATAATCAAGAAATCAAGAACAAATAATGACATCATGTATATACAAAGACATATCATACATATTGTTGACGGTGTATATGCGTATCCAATTTCGTTTGGACTTGCAAGCGGACAAGTCCTCGTCGTAGCCAAGGGACCCTTCTTCCCTCAAGTGTGAACCCAATGTATCGAATCCGTGGAACAAATGTGTGATGCAAGAACATATCTATTAAAGCTGAGAACACTTAGATCTTCAAAGGGAATGCTTATGCATCTAATCTAAAGAACATCATGAAAACGAATCTAATCTATGAAAACCGAAGGTAGCAAGAGATGAGAGGGATAGGTAAAACCAATCTAGAGAGATTGGATCGAGCTCTTGTTGAAGTTCCAAACAAAGAAAAATAGCCAAGTTGAATCTCATAAAAAGCATCTTTAAATCACGGCTTCCCGTCCAACTCCGAAGACGTCCACCTTTTGGAGCCACCGTTCTGGCACAACGCACTCCTATTCATGCGGGTTAGCCTAGGTCGAGTCCAATGGACAAGTCGAAATCTCTTGGAAGGTCAGGCATGCACCTCTAGCCACCACGGCTACAAGAACACCCTCTATGATCTATCTTGAGAATAGATCTTAAAGTAAGAAAAGCCAATCGAAATCGAAGTTGTAGAAGAAGCACTTGATCGCTAGAAATCGGATTGCAACTTGATAATTCAACATAGTAAATGTTACATGGACAAGATCATCACCGGGATCCTACCTTGATCTTGCTCCTAGCTCCTGGAACTCCGACGTGGTCTTCCTTGCAAGGTTCCCACGTCGGTTAGAGAAACCCTAGACAACTAGCTCGACCCTCTCCTCTCCGGAATGGTGTCCATCTCTTCTTTGCTCCTCGGCGACGAATGACGAATGAGTTGATGCGTGGCTCTTGGCCAGGGGGCTATAAATAGTCCAAGAGGCGGCTAGGTCAAAGGGGGCGACGAATGGACCCAGAAATGGGCTGGGCCGGCCGGCCTGGGCCCATTCTGGCCCATCTCATGGCCGCCTTCCTCGGTGATGCTTCCCGTGTCTTCTAGAAGTTTCTCCCTTCTGCATGTGGGCCCTTGACGTCAGTTTCTCCGCGGTTTAGATGAAGCTCCTTGTCCCAAGATCCAAAGATTTTCCTGCTCGGTCATCGAGTTTTCCGTCTTCACGGGTTGGTCCTTGGGCTTCTTGGAGTCATGTTCACTTCATTGCTTGACTTGTACCAGACTTCAAGGTCTTGTCACGAGGTGCTTGATGAACTTTACCCGGAAGTCTTGCTTTCAACGCTAAATTCCTGCATAAACATCAAACTCCAAAACCGACATGCACGAACGAACTTGTTATACCAAGGGAGTTAGTACCAATGGATAAGATATAAAATTCATGCCAACACCGAAGGTAAACTCATGGCTAGGTTGACGGAAATTCACCATCAACATCTCCCTCATGCTTAAACCTTGCTCGTCCTCAAGTAAGCCTTCGATGAATATCAGCGTTGCCTTTCATTGCTCAAACCCTGCACTTGATCATACACGAGAAAACATAATGCTCTCAAAAAGTTTAGTTCGTTAGAGTTCCATAGAGTACTAGCCTTTATCCCTATAGAGGGTAGATATTTAATTAAGCTCTTCCCACAAGTATTAAACATGCTCCCAAAATTTAAATGGATCTCAGAAATTTTGAAATGAAGAATGAGATGAAAAAGAGCTAAGCCAAGTTCAAAAATTTAAACCACCTTGCATCTTGCTCATGAACTCTCATCTCATCTTATCTCTCAAGCCTATTTCGTCTCCTCCTTTCCCTCTCAAAACATGCATATATGTGGTAGGCTTTATATGGAGCTTTTTGGGAAAGTTTAGTCCTACCAAGATATTATAAATGAGATGTTGTCAAAACAAGACAAGCTTCTCATGGTCTTACCGAGACTTGTCAAAAAGGTCATTGGAAAATAATGTTATAACAAGGAGGGGGAGAGAAAAATACACACACTTTGAGATAGGTGGACATGTGCAAATGGCAAAGAGTGATCCCGAGGCACAAAGGAAGACCTCGTTATCGGATTGCACATGGTTGGAAAGATGAGTTTGGATCTTAAATCTTGAAACTTTTGAAATTCCTAATGCATTTAGAGAACCGGGGAGTTCACTTTATTTTATTTATACTCATATTTTTTCTCTTTTCTCATACATATATTTTTTCTTTTTCTCATTTTTTTCTTTTTCTTTCTCACTCTCTTGTTTTTATTTGCTCCCCTTGAACTCTAAATTACATTGTACCTACCTCCTCCCCCATGCTTAGACGTTTGCTCGTCCTCGGGCAAAGAGGTGATAGAGATAAGGTAGGTACTAGAAATAATTTTCCTTTGGAGAGATACTTGAAATTTTTAACCTTGGCACCATCTTGCGATCTTCCTCGAATTGACGATCCATACTCAATGATAGGTTGTGGTCAAGGAGGTAAACACAAAAGATGATATTTTTGGTTTTAAGGGTGGATATCCGGCGAGGTTTGTGAAATCTCCGATGTGGGGATACACAATGCACGGATAAAAAGGCTAGCAATAAGATAGAAACGCAAAAACGGAATGACCAAATTTTCTTAGTCTGCCGAGAAATCAAGGCCTGAAATGACTAACCCAGAAATAAACCTTGTATACTAAGTTTTTGCACTTAAAAATATATATATATGGCTCTGGATAGGTAGAGCAACATGCAAGTGGTAATTATGACAAGGTTAGCATTACTTTTAAGAACAAAAATAAATCATCTTTAACCCATCTAAAACTTGAGAGCACATAAAACACTATGGGTCTTTATTTTATCATAACCTCCGCTAAAGATTAAGCTAGCTTTTAGATAATTTCAGATTTGCATTTTAAGAGAGCATTAGCTTAATCATGCATAAAACAAGTACAAAGATAAACAAAGCGGCAACTATCATCATATATCAACATGGTACAAACTTTGTATCTTTGCCAAAGGTAAAAACAAGGTGGTGATATTATTCATGATGAAAATGAATACTAACACACATGCTGAAAATTAAATAAAAACTGAAAATACTACGCATACATAGGCGCATACAAGCTGAAAATTAAAGAAAAGGGAAAAGGAAAGATTAAACTAAGGCTCCTTCTCTCTCTAATCTTCCGCCGGTGGTTGATATTGATAATTTTGATTGTTGTACCCTTGCTCATAATAGGATTGCACCGCTCCTCCTATGAATTGCTCCTGATTGCTAGGTGAAGGCGTCCAAGCTCATAGGCAATGTTTGCATTTCCTTCACCCATTTGGTTTGCATTGGTTTGGATGGCTGCGATATTTTGCATGTTTTTTGCAGCGTATCCTCCAATGATGGCCACACTTTGTTGAGGTTGAGGGAGGTGTGCATATGGCTCCGCAAAGGCTGCGTTGGGTACCGCAAAATTTGGTGGGGGCATGGCTGTACCACTCCCCCATGCTTGCATTGGTACACCACCGTAGTATCTCGGCGGCGCCGGAATTCCTCCAAATGGTGGCACATAATTTTGTTGCGCACCTTCTTCTTGGGTGCTGGAAGAACCTTCTTCTATAATCCTTCCTCTTGTTCTTGTTCTTGGCACAAGAAGTCCTTACTCTAACCAATCTTCTTTCCCTTAAGAAAAAGCCTTAATCTTGCATCCTAGGGGCAAATTTACTTGGCCACTTTGAAGCCTCCTCTCATCTCCACTTATGTATTTGCCTTGCTTCATATAATCAAATCCTAGGGAAGTCCCAACTAGGAGATGTTCCGGTTTCTTGAATTCCGCTCAAAGAGATAGCCAACATAGAGAGGTAACACTCAACCAATATCTCCGAACCCGATGTTGCTTCACAACACCACCGGTTGATCATAAGGTGAGTGGGGTCGATTACACCGGCAATCAATCAAGGCCGAGTAAAGCCAATTCACCTCCATGTCGGTTATCTTGGTCTCTTTCATTCTCCCAAAATCCTCTTGCACATCCATGAGTGAAACACTGATGATGGGGTTCGGATACTATTTCTTTGCCGATTAGCTTCTCTCGATCATTCTCCAAAAACCTTCCAATGTGCCTCCATGCACATCCACTTGTTCCGAGGCTCCCTTTTGAAAACCAAGCAACTCCCTAATATACACATAGGGAACCACTTGTTTATCTCCCTCCAAACGGAATGAGAGACTCGGCACTCCTTCATCAAGAATAGGCGCCATGGTCATGAGAATTTCCAAGGTGAATTCCTTGTGGGTGTTTGCCGACACTCGCTGGAGAATTGCACCCAACCTAGGTGTCCCAACATGTAGTAAATATCCATAAAAAACCCAGCACTTGAGAGCTTGGTCGTCGAAGTCGACGTTTGCCACAAGCCTCTTCTCAAGGCGAGTGAGCTTCTCCTCCTCCTCCTCCGTCTTGATGATAAACCCATACTTGGAATACCGCAGAGTGTATGGAGGTGGAGCGGATGATCGTGGCCGAGCGACGAGGTCGACAGGCGGCTCCTCCAGACGTCCTTGTGGTTCGGTGAACCTCATAGATGAGCTCGTGTGGCCCTCATGCCACCGAGGAGAAGAGTGTCGTTCCTCCCGGTGTGTCCTCCTCCATACTCCGAGGAGACTCAGAGACCGAGTGCCTCCTCAAAGAGGTTGTCGATGATGGCTTGGACGACGATGATCCCTTCTTCTTGGTGAAAAGACTTGTAGTTTTCTTCCACATGGTTGCTGCACTCTCCCTCACAAATATATACCCGGGGTTTTCAACCGGTAACAAGGCACACAAATATTATTTGGAGTATGAACTTTGAGTGGATTTAGGATGGATTTTGTTGGACAAAACAAAACTCGAAGTGGAAGGCTAAGTCTAAGGTGGTTCTGGACTAAGAGCTCATGAACACGAACAAGGAACTGGATGAATGACTTACTCACCGGGGGGCACCTGTGGGGCCTTTGGGGGAGGCCGGCCGGCGGGCCGACCCCTGGGTCCTCGCTGCCCTCCTACCGATCTTCCTCCAGCGCACTCATGCTTGCTTTGTTGCTTTGTGACCGTGTGCTCCACGGGGTTGCACCACCCAAATGTTCTCGTCCACTCCTTTGCTTGCATGATTGATCCCTCCACTTGATGGTTTTGCTTTGAGTCACTTCCATGCTCCCTTGCCTCACATGCCTCCATGAGATTCCTGCAAAACAAAGCTTTGGCTGCCCCCCCATGCTTGTCCTTTGCATGTGGTTCGATGAAAGATGTTGGAGGGACATCCCGTGATGCATCATGGTGCATGCATGGTTAAGTTAACTAAAATTGCCTCCCTCTAAGAATGTTTTGATGCTAAGCACTCCTCTAATTTCGAAAAAATAAAATTAAGCTCAGAGCTTGCAATGAGTTCAAATATAATTAGAGGAGTTTTTAAGCATAAAAAACAAATGTAAGTCGAAAATGTTTTCTGACTACTTTTATTTTGGTCTCACCGATATTGTTTGCTTCCATTAGTTGAGAGCAAGCTTTTCCCGGCTTGATCATGGGGGCATAGGTTTAGGTTCTAATTTTGGTTAAATGAGAGAGATTTAGAATGAAATAAAATTAAATGAGGCTTAGAAGAATTCTAACTCTAGAGAAACCAAGGATATAAATTTTTAAACCAACCAAAAGTTGAATTTCTAGGTTCACGCGAGTCCTACCATGCGCTGAAATTTACATAACATCTAGGTACATTGCGTGGCTCTACTCGTGTGTTTTTAACATGCAAAACAAGTCAACCATAACATCATGAAGAGGATGAAAGGTTGAGGTAGGTTCTGAATTTTTTTGTTTAGGTTTCTCGAAAAGAAGCAAATAACTCATAGGATGGCTCATGTAAAGGGTTTATGATCCAAATAAAATATCCAAACAAGGTTTATAACTCTAAACATTATCCAACCACTTTAAGTCTAAGAATGTCTTGCGTAGCAAATTTCAAGACTAACTTACTTGAAAGACTCGAAAAATCTTGATCGGGTTGTCCTCCCGGTAGCTTATTCTTGACTCGACGAAACGGGTTGCCTCCGCTTAGCGCTCGCTTTATAGTCCATGGCTAGACTTCTTCACTTGATTACTTGGATCAACACTCTTTGCGCGTGCAATCTTGGGTACCCACTCAAGACCATCTTGGGCGCCGGCTTATTCTCTGGCTTAGTCATCTTTTTGGTCTTCACAGGCGGCTTTTGTTCCTTTACCTTGACGGATGCAACAACTTCCTTGATTTCCTTCGCTTTCCTCTTCTCCGGCTCTTCCTGCTTCCTTGGCTCTTCCTTACTAATGCGACGATGAGGCAGAATATATTTAACTTTGATCATATTGCATACCTCGAAGCGTGGTCGAAACTAGAAGGAACTTCTCTCGTCGTTGATGTCGAACTTGATCTCCCCCTTGCCGACGTCGATGGTAGCTCCCACGGTCTTGAGGAAAGGCCTCCCAAGGAT
The DNA here is from genome assembly GCA_022644695.1 of Cenchrus purpureus. NCBI lineage: Eukaryota > Viridiplantae > Streptophyta > Magnoliopsida > Poales > Poaceae > Cenchrus > Cenchrus purpureus. The sequence continues at coordinate 118,112,024 of CP053460.1, forward strand.
GAGCGGCGGCTTCTCCCTTTCTCCCATCTCGAGCACCACGAAGTCGACATGGATGAAGTGGTGTCCGACCTTCACGGGCACATCCACGGTGATGCCCAAAGGGTAGCGAATGGAGTTGTCACCCAACTCCAAGCACATGGCAGTAGGCTCTAACTCCGGTAGGCGTAGCTTCTCGAACACATCTCTTGGCATGACGCTCACACTTGCTCCAAGGTCGCATAATGCCTTCTCAAACTTGAATGAACCAACGAACATGGAATCGTCGGGCATCCGGGGTCTCCTTGCTTCTCTAGTCCGTTCGCAATAGCGGCGCTACATTGGTCGGACATCTTGACATGATCCACCCCGAGTGTTGCTATCTCATACTTGTTTGCAAGAATATCTTTGAAGTAGCGAGAATATGTAGGAACTTGAAGGGCATCCAATAGCGGCATGTTGATGCTCAACCTACGCACAATCTCCACAAACTTCTCAAAATGATTATCAAGTTTACCTCGGAAGTAGCGTGGCTTAAGTTGCGGTATCTTTGTGTCTTCACCCGGCATCTCAAACTCGGGCTCTTCGGTGACAATCTCGGTAACCTTCTCCTTAGCAAATTCCTCCGCTTCGGTAGATGGTTTAGGCTTTCTTGCTCCATGAATGTTCCGGGATCTTGGTCTCCTTCCCGAACGAGTTTGAATGGCCTTCGCCCCTCGGGACCTTGAGGTTGTCCAAGCTTCCTTCATTAGCGGATAGGCGCCCCAAGAAGTTGTCCCACTTGCGTTTCGAGCATCTTCATCATGTTGAGCACTTGATGGTTGGAGCTTCCGACCTCCGTCACCTTGCTATCGATGTTCTCTAACACCTTGTCTATGGCCTTGAACTTGGTGACGGTGTCCTTGTTGATCTTAGCTTGGTCGTCCATGAAGTCCTTCAATTGCATACGAAGAGGAACCGAATTCGGAATGGATGAGCTTGTATTGAATTGAGGTCTACCTTGCCCGTAGCGGAAGTTCGGCAAATCCCCCTTCCTCATGTAATCGAGCATCTTGGCTTCCTCCGGGCAATCCTTTTGGACATGGCCATATTCTCCGCACTCTTCACATGTGGATCTTGCTTCGGCAGCCTTTAAGTCTTGAGCTTCTTTCTTCTCTATCTCCATCTTCTCCAACCTCCGCATAAGTGAATCGATCTTTCCTTCAAGTAGATCTTCTTTCTCCACTTGCAAGACTCCCTTGACGTTCCCCGTGGGTTGAACTGGAAGTAAGCGTCCGGATGACGCCCATGTGTCATTGTCCGCGACCTTCTTGAATAGAGTGAAAGCTTGGGTCGGTGTAAGCTCGATGATGGATCCTCCCGCCGATACATCGATGATTGTCCTTGATGCCATGGTAAGTCCTTGATAGAACTTTTGAACGAGATCTTCCTTCGGGAACTTGTGATGTGGAACCGCCCGAGTGTACTCATTGAAGCGCTCGAATGCCTCCGATATGGTCTCCATAGGATATTGAGCAAAGGTAGCAATCTTATTGCGCAAGCTTTGAGTCTTACCCGGTGAGTAGTATTCCTTCATGAAGGCTCTCATCAAGGTGTCCCAATTTTGCACCGTCTCCGCTGGTTGAGAGTAGAACCATTGCAAAGCCTTCCCGAGTAACAAGAACGGAAAGAGCTTTGCCCTCATTTGATCTTGAGTCACCCCGTCCATGTTGAAAGTTTGACAAAGTTGAACGAACGCTTGGAGGTGAAGGTTCAGATCCTCTTTACCGATGAAGGGTGAATGTTACACCATACGGATTGTTGAGGTCTTGATCTCGAACGGCCTTCCGATCTCCGTGAGGTTCAAGATTGGTAGGTCGACGATATCCGGGGTGCATAGCTCCCCGATCTTGCGCTCCGGATGCGGTTGTTCTCCCATCGGTAGCGGTGGAAGTTGATTCTCCCTAGGGCTTGGAGGTGGTGATTCCTTTGGAGACTCCGACGATCCTTCGGCCTCCGCTTTTGGATCTGCAAATTCCAGCTTTTTAGCTTGTGCTTCACGTCTCCTTAGCTCAGAAAGTTTTTCGGATCATCCACAAAATTTTCGGGTTTGTTGGAGAGGTAGTCCATCTCCGTTAGGGTTAGCTATAAACAAAATATATACAAAAACAAAAATAAAAACTAATCTAAGAAAACTAGGGTTAGTCAAACTAGATTAGATTGATTTTGAGGATGATCAAAAGTTAGTAGATGCAAAAAGAAAAACCAAAAGAAAACTGAAAATATTCACAAAAGCAATAAAAGATCGAATCTTGATCACTTGTTCCCCACAACGCAAAAAGGGGCTTGTTGACGGTGTATATGCGTATCCAATTTCGTTTGGACTTGCAAGCGGACAAGTCCTCCGTCGTAGCCAAGGGACCCTTCTTCCCTCAAGTGTGAACCCAAGGTATCGAACCCGTGGAACAAATGTGTGATGCAAGAACCTATCTATTAAAGCCGAGAACACTTAGATCTTCAAAGGGAATTCTTATGCATCTAATCTAAAGAACATCATGAAAATGAATATAATCTATGAAACCGGAGGTAGCAAGAGATAGAGAGGGATAGGTAAAACCAATCTAGAGAGATTGGATTGAGCTCTTGTTGAAGTTCCAAACAAAGAAAAATAGCCAAGTTGAATCTCATAAAAAGCATCTTTAAATCACGGCTTCCCGTCCAACTCCGAAGACGCCCACCTTTTAGAGCCATCATTCTGTCACAACGCACTCCTATTCGTGTGGGTTAGCCTAGGGCGAGTCCAATGGACAAGTCGAAATCTCTTGGAAGGTCAGGCATGCACCTCTAGCCACCGCGGCTACAAGAACACCCTCTATGATCTATCTCGAGAATAGATCTTAAAGTAAGAAAAGCCAATCGAAATCGAAGTTGTAGAAGAAGCACTTGATCGCTAGAAATCGGATTGCAACTTGATAATTCAACATAGTAAATGTTACATGGACAAGATCACCACCGGGATCCTACCTTGATCTTGCTCCAAGCTCCTAGAACTCCGACGTGGTCTTCCTTGCAAGGTTCCCACGTCGGCTAGGGAAACCCTAGACAACTAGCTCGACCCTCTCCTCTCCGGAATGTTGTCCCTCTCTTCTCTACTCCTCGGCGACGAATGAGGAATGAGTTGATGCGTGGCTCTTGGCCAGGGGGCTATAAATAGTCCAAGAGGCGGCTAGGTCAAAGGGGGCGACGAATGGACCCAGAAATGGGCTGGGCCGGCCGGCCTGGGCCCATTCTGGCCCATCTCATGGCCGCCTTCCTCGGTGATGCTTCCCGTGTCTTCTAGAAGTTTCTCCCTTCTGCATGTGGGCCCTTGACGTCAGTTTCTCCGCGGTTTAGATGAAGCTCCTTGTCCCGCAAGATCCAGCATTTTCTGTTCAGGTCCTCGGAGTTTTCCGTCTTCACGGGTTGGTCCATGGGCTTCTTGGAGTCATGTTCACTTCATTACTTGACTTGTACCGGGCTTCAAGGTCTTGTCACGAGGTGCTTGATGAACTTTACCCAGAAGTCTTGCTTTCAACGCTAAATTCCTGCATAAACATCAAACTCCAAAACCGACATGCACGAACAAACTTGTTATACCAAGGGAGTTAGTACCAATGGATAAGATATAAAATTCATGCCAACACCGAAGGTAAACTCATGGCTAGGTTGACGGAAATTCACCGTCAACACATATAGTAGTAGATTTTAATAAACATTAATATATACAACGACACCTCATCACTCCAAGACATCCCTATATACAATGTTCCTCTTCCCAGTCGGGTAAATTTGCAAAGCTCGTCTCGTTTTTGCCAATTAGGTTTGACCTCATATATAGGTTCATCGATTGCATCTTAGCCGGAGGAAAACAAGAGTTTAAACACAGATAGAGAAGGAGTTTTAGTAAATAATATAAAATTATAGTAAATTATAGTAAAACTATAGTTATTAGTGGGTGAGCTCCTAATGAGAAAACGATGGGAGAAATTATTCTCGCTAGTCACTTACTTATTCTACTTGACCTATGTAGGACACGTCTATCTACACTAGTTGAAATAAAAATTCCCATAACAAAAATGAACAACGAGTTGGTTCCTAAAAGTTGCACCTAACCTGACGATTAAGACAATCATCAAGCAAATTAAAGGGGCGAACTGTAAATTTAGGTGTTTTGTTTGGGAAAAATATGAAGGTCGAGAACTCATTTTAAATAATTAAAGAGTTTTCATTTTGAAAGAATAATGTGAGAACTGGAACCATAAAATAAACATAGACCGATCATTGGAAAGAGAACAATAAATAGATGAGCACATGGGATTACCTGCCTCCAGATGGAGTAGGAGAGGGCAACTGGAGCACTTCTGAGACGAAGTTGAAGACAACCAGTAATCCACGTCCACCTTGGCAACGACCAATAGGAAGCATACGATGACAACATAATAAACTATCACCGGCAGCAAATTTGTGGATATAAAAAAAACCACGGAGATCCACGTACCTATGCCATGAACCACTCTGACAATGTTGTATCCTACGGCGGCAGAGGGCGGATCACAGGGTTTTGCAGGCCACATACGAGCGGGATCGCAGGAGGATGGATGGCCACGAGCAAATCTTGTCATCGGCGCAGGGAGGCACGAGGCGGAGGTCGGGAGGCGGCTTTGTAGAGAGGCATGCGGGCGGGGAGGGCGGTGAGCAACGGAGAGAGCTAGAGAGGCGCATGGGGTTATGTAGACGGAAGAAAATATTTGACGAGCTTAATATCACTACAAGAAAAACGCTGACTAGTGACGCAAAAAAGGCCGTTTCTCGTCATAAACCGCGATTAATGACGCCGGTTGTTACGAAAACACTCATTAATCAAGCGTCACAAACCACGATTAATGACGAGACCTTATTTCTCGGCGTCATGAGTTTAATAGCGCGTATAAATTCGTAACACAAATGCGTCATAAGGTACATGCCACGTCGGATCGAGATCCATTGTGGCTCCTGCGTGGGGTTGTGACGATTCGGTTCGTCACAAATTGAGGCCCTAGTCCATGTAAGAGCCTTTGTGCGCCTAATATTGTTGGGCCAATTTTAGCCCATTTCAGGTTTTCGTGTTTTTTGGCCATTCCCAAAATGTTTGTTGCACAAAGATATTGGGCCCTAGCAATCTAACGAACTTGGCCCATATTGTATTATGCTTGGACATTTGATTTTGGGCATTATCCATGTGGCCTTTCCGGCCTCGACCCATATTGCTTTTTAGATCAGCCCATATTGCATTTCGCACATATACTCGCTGCCGATTGCCAAAGACATAATCGACAACAAAAACAAAACATTTCCCACTTCCATATAATTCACACCACATTGGAATAGTTCAACCATACAATTGTGCAATATACATCAAGTTAGCATCGAATCGAATGAACATACAACAAGTCATCAAGAACAAGTTCACCAGACCACACTTCAGCTTGAGAGGAGGATAAACCCGCTGAAATTTATCAAGCCTTGGATCAGATTATGCATGTCGTTGTGCTCTTCAAAGCTTCAAGCGCCTGCTTGAGACTTCAATGTTGTCTCCTGTTCTTGAGCCTTCAATCTCGATTCGCTCATCTCGGCCTCTGCTCAACAATCTTACGCGCAGCTTGTGCCCCTTGCTTCTCATTGTTAAGTCAAGCTCAGATTTCTGAACCTCAAGTGCGGTAGTAACCCTAGTCTTTTCATGGAGGCGGGCGAATGCCAGAACCTCCCGAAAAGTCCTAGATTGGACAACTTCCGCCATCGCTCAAAGCAGCCTTTTTTCTTGGTTGGTCGCCTTGAGGTTCGTGACAATTTGTTCCATGCGAGCCTAAAAAGGAAATAAAATGAAAGATTTAAAATAAAATAGTCACACATGTTTCTAGTATTGTTGCATAGAAAATGCAAAAGGCATAAGTACTTACAATGGCTGCCTCAGATCGGAGCGGTGAAGCCATTCTTGCTGCAGTGGAAGGACTTGAAATAATCAAGTGGACTTAACCCTTCTCCTTCAAAGCAGATACGCCTCTAAATATGTTTCAAACAGTGCATAATTATCAAAGTGCTAGCATTGTAAAATGGTTCATGAAATGAACTACAGAGCAAAAACATGACTTGTTCATCTGCTTACCACAAGATTAGCTTGTACAATGTAGCTTCGAGATCCCGTGTACTGATGGTACTTGACCTTTCCTCGACGGTGTTTGTACTACACCTCGCCTTTACAATAATAAGAACTCGTGTAAGAAATAAGATTAAGAACAATATATAAGTACATGAAAATGTGGTAGTGGCAAGTTGAAGTTCTATCATACCCTGTGCTCAAGGGAAGACCACATGTTAACCAGTGCCTTCCATTGGGCGTACGATTGGGCATGGAGATTTAGTTGGGACCGCATTTGCCGGAACATCATTGAAGCATTTTTGCTTCAGCGATACCTCGCTCTCCTCAGATCGACTTCAAGATGTCAAGGCATGCCACCCTTACAGCTCACTGGTGGTGTCAATGTCGAATTGCCCCTAGCACAAGACAATTATCAGAAAAATGGATGACAAGAATGGATGCAAAGAACTATGGTAGTAGATGAGTGGACATATGCACACCGCTAGTTTGCCCATGTAGTTCTTGAGATGGTCTTCAGTCTTTTCACCATCTTGCTGGTTCTTCTTTGGCTTGTAGTCCTTCCAGCTAGGAAGGATCGGCATGTGCCCACGCACTATGATCCCACCTTCTGATGTGTTGATGGTGCAAAACCATGCTCAAGTTCACTGCAAGCCTACGGGTGACTTGGTGCCTTTTTCACCAAGGAGGGTCCTCCCTAGATTTGTCAATCCAAGGATCGGAAGCAAACTCCTAAGGCTATCCATCTAACCTACCGGGTCCTAACCCTATGTGAAGCGTAGATTGCATAAAGATTAAACATACATGAAAGGATGTATGGATCACATCCACCTAGCCATAAAGGTAAGCATCCAAAGGGTAACCCTAGCCTATCATCTTCTTGTTGCCGTTCTAGCCAAGGTGACAAACCAATCTAAACCTATACTATGATAAGGAGTACACTCGATATGGAGTTGTTAGGAATGAGAGAAGCTGAAATGGATCGATCAGATTGACCAGCCCCAAATGGGGATATATATAGTACATGAGAGCACCCAAACCCTAGAATAGGAAATTACAATACTACCCTTGACTATTATGACTATTATACCCTTAACACCCCTCTCAATGCAACGTGAATGCAATGTCGTTGCATTTGGAGAGTTGACACTAAGCATTAGACTTAAACACATTGCATAACACTATGATTACATGACACAAGATACATCCAAGTCCCAAATCAAAGATGTCGTAAGCGTGCAATTCTTTAACATGTCGATGTAGATTCTCTCCTCCACAAGCGAGTCTTCACAAACCAGTACGTCGAATCCTCAAACATGAGTCTTGCTTTGGAGACTTTGAACTTGATAGTAACATTGAGATGTGCCAAACCAGCCAAAGAGAGGATAGAGATCATCACTGCAAGACGACAAGCGGGAGGACATGTGTTGATGATGACGAATAGACGCCCATTGATCATGATGTGGAGCAAACGGCTCAAACGGACCAAGAGGGCAAATGGTCGCATCAACAATCGATGAGGTACCACACATCGTGGTAAACCCGAAAGGGAAAATGAAAGTGGCTGATTTGGCAACTAAGATGATGACAAGCACGGCATTGACGAACTATACGTGAGCAATTGGACTTGGATTGACACCGACTTGGATGAACTCAACAAAAAACAAGGCAGCAAGCAAGCAGCAAAAGTAGACGGTGGATAGGAGCAAAAACAGAACCGGTGAGCTCGCCGCAATAGACGAACGGCAAAAATAGCGGGGGCAGCAGGTGGATGGGCGGAACACATCCGCGATCGGCGGACTCGAGGAAGACGGCGGCCACCTCCAGAGCTGTGTCCGCGATGGGCGGACGGGCCGGACGGGCGGAGGAGGACGAACGGCACCGAATTGAGGCGGGTGGACGACGGCCAGAGGACGAAGACGAGCCAGATGCAGTACCGGATGACGACGACGACGAGCGGCGGATGAGGACGAAGACGAGCGCAGACGGAAAGACGAGCCGTGGACAATAGATGGGCCGCCGACGACGACAGCCGGAGTGGCTCCGCGACGCGAAGACGAGGTGCGCGACGAGCCCGCCAAGATGGGCGCCGACGAGAGAGATCCACGACGACGGAGATGATGCGCGCGACGAGGAGGACGACAGCGGCGCGCGGCGATGACGCACCGAAGCGAGACGAATCGACGACGGAGCGATGTGCACCGCGACAAATCGACGGGCCGTGCGGCGGAGATGAGGCGTGGCGAAAGACGGTGGGCGGCGGATCCACGACCAGAGATCCGGCGTGGACGGAAAGACGCCGGCGGCGACGGAGCGGACCGGTGGAGATGAGGCGACGAGAGGCACCCAATGGGGAAAATGGTACCGCTCTCGCCATGGACTCGATCTACAAAGGAAAAATGGGTTTGGGGCTTGAGGGTTGCCGCCCCCGGGAGGGAAGATTGGTCCTCCCGGGGACGGCGCAGTGGAGATCGACGAGGGTGGCGGGGCTGGATCGAAACCTAGAGCTCTGTTACCATGTTAGGAATGAGAGAAGCTAAAATGGATCGATAAGATTGACCAGCCCCAAATGGGGATATATATAGTACATGAGAGCACCCAAACCCTAGAATAGGAAATTACAATACTACCCTTGACTATTATGACTATTATACCCTTAACAGGAGTAACCCGATATGGAGTGGTCCGATGCACGTTCATTCGCCGCTTTCTCCTCCACCGTACTGTCACTACACAAGGATAATCATCACCAAACGACAACCTCGGTCCGTGCACTACAACGATGTATCAGCAAGACAAGACTAATCACCATGATTCGATCTAATCCTACTAAAAGCATATGGTAGCTACACATATGAATAAGCACAACTCGTAGTAGATCAAAGTAAAGACAAGGATTGATTTATATCACCATTGAATGTCGAAAGTACAAATGCCTTGATGGATCCAAGGCATGGCTCCGGAACTCCACCATGGCTTCACCACGCAGGGCCAACCATGGCGGCTAGGGCATGGCCTAAGCCATCTCCTAAGCAACTCGAGGACTTGCGGGCCGCTTCCTTCCGGCTTCTCCTTCGTGTCGGTGGCTCTCTGATGAATGGATAGATCTGGCGGCCGGCGGAGGCCGAGGCAATTTATAGACGAGCACCTAGGTCAAAGGGGGTCGCGAACCCATGAAAGGCCGGCCGGCCCGGGCGACCGACTGGCTGTTCGGCCTTCTGCCCCGGTTCGCTCCCCAATGCTTCTCGGTCAATTGTTGACTTGCTCCCTTATGCATGTGGGCCCTTGACGTCGTCTTCTCCACGGTTTAGATAGAGCTCCTTGTCGCGCAAGCTTCAACATCTTCTGTGGTCCCCGAGTTTTACGGCTTCATGCTTGTCCTCGGGCCATTTGGAGTCATGTTCATGATGTGTCTTGACTTGTGCTTCATGATCTTCCCTTGAAGTGCTTGATGAACTTATCTCGAAAATCTCTTTAAGCGCTAGTTTTCTACGTAAACAACAAACTCCAAAATCGACATGCAAGAGTAAACTTGATACCTCTGGGGGGTTAGTACCATTTGTTAGAATATCAAATACGTGCAAATGTTGACGGTAAACTCATAGCTAGGTGTACCAAAATCGACCGTCAACATGATGCAAACTTTGCAGCTTGCATTGGTGCCTCCGGCGTTGAGCCCTTCTTGAATGTGTATAGGGATCTTGCCATTTAAGCCTCGGCTAATCGGTCCAGATCTCGCCCAATCTTCTTGAACTTGGCCCCGTTGTGCTTTGAAGGGCATGCATCACCAACAAGTTTGTTACAACCATACAAGTTAATAATTATTCGGTTGGTAATTAGGACATTCGAATATGAGATCAAATGACTTGCCTTCCGCAATGCGTCATGTCAATGATGTTCTCATCGTGGGTTGCTGTTGCTTGGCCTTCAGTGGGCAATTCTTGTGTATCAAGAGTTGTCCCACTCCCATCAGCTAAAGCCAATTCCCTTGCCTTGGTCCTAGTCAGTCTAGGAGGCATTCGGTAGGGTCATCCGTGCTGAATTCTCTTGGTCCCTCTTCCTCCACCGATGTAGGCTATGAGTGACCGATTACACAAAATTCAACAAAGAAAGAGAAGATCAAGCAATCCTGCATAACTAGTACATGAAATGAGTTCATGATAAGACTACCTCTTGTTGACATGTCTCTGGGTCAGATTCATGTTCATCAGAAGGGTTGTACTCCGGATCCGAATCATGTATTGTTGTATCGTTGGTACCCTTTCTCGCTTGGCCTGGTCCACCGCTAAAAGTGCTTTCATTTTCTCGATGCCAAGACTAGAGAAGAAATTGTGATTCTTCAAAACATTCATAATCGCCACGCTCGCCTACTTACATAGGAAAGCGGAGAAACTTACGTAAGGTTGGTCTACCACTGTAAATAAAACTAGATCTAAACACTTCTATAAGAACCAGTAGGATGTTCCTAGCTGAAACAAGATCCTGAAAAAGATGTTCCTAGTCAAAACAAGATCCTAAGAAGTAGTGTAGACATGGGATCTATCAGATCTAAAAACTTCTATAAGAACCAGTAGGATGTCCTAGCCGAACAAGATCCTGAAAGGATGTTCCTAGTCAAAACAAGATCCTAAAAAGAACTAGTGTAGACATGGGATCTACCTGATCAAAAAAAACTAGTGCACACATGGGATCTACCACATGGGAAAACACGCAAGTACGAATCCACCAGGGAAGCTGAACCGAGGAGCAAAACATTGTACCTTGTCCTGGATATTTCCTTCATATGACCTTCCCTCCTGGTGCCATTGTGTCGTCGCCACTGCTACTACAGAGGCAGATGGGAAAGGGGCTGAAGCTATGAGCGGTAGATTTGAGACAATGGAGGAGAGGAGGTGAAGATTTGGGTCGAGGAGGGAAGGTGAAATGGGGGCGGAAAGATTTGAGATGGTGAGGAGAGGAGTAGAAGGGAGGGAGGGACGGGGCGGGGTAATTTATCCAATTCGGTGGAGGGCCTTGTCGATTACCAATATACCCTTTCATTATGGTGGTGATCAAACGGGGTGCATTGGGAAGGAAGCAAAAGGACATTTAACATCTGCTTTGCCCAAGGCGTCCAAATTCGAATATTTGAATCACGCACCGGTTTTGTTCGAGGGCCTTAGCGCTATATCTGAGGCAAAGGATGTTCCTCTAATCAAGATACTACTAGATAGGATATTCCTTGACTAGGAACTACTCATTTCGCTTATGTACCGCTCCCTTATATTGATCAACACATCCCTTCCTTCGCCGATTCGATTCGCCTAGTACTACATGATCATGAGCACGTCACGCTGCATACCCTCGATCATGCCCACATTGGAGATCAACACAACCCTTCCTTCGTCAATTCGATTGGCTTAGTACTACAAGATTATGAGCACGCCACGCTTGCATACTCCTCATGCCCACATTGGAGATCAACACAACCCTTCCTTCGATTCGATTGGCTTAGTACTACAAGATTATGAGCATGTCAAGTTGCAAACTCCTCGATCATGCCCATATTGAGATCAACACATCCCTTCCTTCGTCGATTCGATTCTTAGTACTACAAGATTATGAGCACGCCACGCTGCAAACTCCTCGATCATGCCCACATTGGAGATCAACACATCCCTTCCTCAATTCGATTAGCCTAGTACTACATGATCATGAGCACGCCACGCTGCATACTACTCGAATCATGCCCACATTGGAGATCAACACATCCCTTCCTTCGCCTCGATCTGCTCGCCTAGTACTACATGATCATGAGCACGCCACGTTGCATACTCTCGATCATGCCCACATTGAGATCAACACATCCCTTCCTTCGTCGATCTGCTCGCTAAGTACTACATGATCATGAGCACGCCACGTTGCATACTCCTTGATCATGCCCACATTGAGATCAACACACCTTCCTTCCATTCATTCGCCTTAGTACTACATGATCATGAGCACGCCACGCTTGCATACTACTCGATCATGGTCACATTGGAGATCAACACATCCCTTCCTTCGCCGATTCGCTCGCTAGTACTACATGATCATGAGCACGCCACGCTGCATACTCTCGATCATGCCCACAATGGAGATCAACACCGAACATACCGAGAAATTTGAATGGTTTACCATGTGTGAATTTTCGCAAAAATTTAAAACTTTTTGTTTGAACAGGTGTGCTACCAAATTTTAAACCAAATTGCTAGCCTCTCACCTTTAATCCCTTATAAAATAAAACCATATAAAATTATTTTCAAATTACGGTATAAACTTGAGTTGGATCTTTATGAATTTTATTTGATGTCTTCAAGCGTAGGTTGCTTTGAATTTGAATTACATTCAAATTCAAACTATAACCAAAGGTATATTCAAAACTATTTGCAAAAGCTAACATAACATGGGCCGCCACTCACCACGAAGTTCTTGAGGCCCCTCAACCTTTACCCTTAGGACTCCACCAACAGTACCCCAACTGCAGCCCAGCTAAACCCACCACCATCCTCCTTTTCTCCCCACCGACGCCCTGGGGCCCGCCATCACCACACACCTGTTCCCCTTTCTCCTACCTTCAACACAGACTCGCCGTGCCATGCGCGTGAGGGATCGATGGGACGGCTCGACGGCGTCGTGGCGCCGACTCCTGCTGACGCCAGCACCCAAGGCCTCGCCTGCTCCCTCACTGCTATCTGGCCCTTTGGATGCCCTCCACGTTGCCTCGCTAAGCCGCGACGCCATCTTGACCGGTCGGCCGGGCCAAGCTGGTTGTCCTAACCCTGGCAGCGCACGACCCATAAATCCCACGGCTGCCGCCACCCCTCGCGCAGCCGCCCCCTTGGGGTTTTCTCCTTTCCCCTTTTTGCGCCGCCACCAATTTCAGAGACGAAGAGAGGGGAAAAGTAGAGGAGGTGACGCCGTGAAGGTGAGCCGCGCCGCATCGCCGCCGGCGCGCCGCGCACGTGCGGCGGCGCGTCACCGTGTCGTCGTTGTCCCGAAGCTGCCATGGACCGCGACGGTGAGACCGCAGCACCGCTTCCTCGCCCCGCCAAGACGTCGGGCGCCGTCGTGCCGAAGACGACGTCGTGGACGCCATCGCCGACCGGGAACTCCGTGGCGTCACCCTGGAGCAGGAGCCAGTGAAGCTCAGGAACGCCACCTGGGAGCTCTACGCCATCGTCGCGTCTCGCTTCATCACGACCGCTGCCGTCTGGGAGAAGGAAGACCGCATCGCGTCGAGAGAAGCTTCACTGCCGCCGCTCGTTCGTCCGCTTCATCTCCCGTGGCACCGCATGCTGCCGTCAACAAAGAAGCCACCGTCGCCATCCAAGAGGAAGTCACGGGAGTTGAGACGATAGCACCGCCTCGAGCCGCCCTACGTAAAATGCCGACGCCCGGAACCGCAGAGGAGTTCAGGGTGCATACCAGAACTTTCTCATTTAAACCCAGTATGGGCTTCGGCCCACGAAATCCTTTTGAGTTCGGGGGTAAACCAGGCCGAACCAACATAGTTCGAGGACCTTTCTCGGACTTTAGGAACCTTGGTGAACCCAATGGGCCACTACCACTTTGGGCCCATTAACGGCCCGCTAACCGACAACCTGGCCCAGCGCTGACGTTAGCATGACGTCAGCATGTTTTTAATAAAATCCTTTTCTGATTTAATAAATGATTTAATAAATGTTTTATAAATGCTTTTGCCTTTGAAAAATCATAACTAATTATCGGGAGCTCCGAAAAATATGAAACCAATCGCGTTGGTTTTGTAATTCCGAGACGCTCACCACTATCTTGTCCTTCTCTGCTCTTGAGCTTGAACCGAGCCCTTTTTGCCCCGTGTTCTTGGTGTAGAATTCGTGGCCACTGCCCGCCACTGCGCTATTGTGGGTCTGGGACACCGGAGCCCCGCAACTAGCCATTGGCGTGCCGCAGATAGGAATCCTACCCCATGTTCACATCGCTTACCTCTTCTACACCGCTACCTCCGCTTAGTGCTGCTTCCCGAATAACCCGCTCCCACTCTACGTTGCTACGTGTTGTGAAGTGTGTACAGTGCCATGTGCTTGAAACCAGGATGCCGCACGTGATGGACGGCCGTGTCGTGAGCAGAGGCCTCTGCTTCACACACAACAACCCCGCCGCAACCTAGCTGCCTAGCCATGGTCGTTGCCGCATCACTAGTACATGCCTCGTAGCGCTCTTAAGCATGCCCTACCGCATCACCACCCGATATCGGTCACAAGTTGACCCTTTCACCTCCTCTGAGCTGTCGCCGCATATCTTGGCATGGTAATGCCTTTTCTAGTTATCTTTGTCTTGCTCTGCTATCATCATCCTTTGCGCTACTGCTTCGATCATCCAAGAGCTAAACCTTGCAAGTGTTGATCTCAGCCTCTCCGCTTTCCTGCTTGCAAGCATGATCTTTTGAGATCTTAGTCGTGAGACCCGTAAACTAACTTTGAACTAACCCTTGGACCTACCCTGTTTTCTAGCATATAAAACTAGTTGCTTAAACTACTTTTGTTTTGAAACATATTGCTATATTTTCATTAATTAAACCAGTGCTGCTTGTATTTACTCTGAAGTTTATTTGGATCTTCTAAATTGGTTCTTATTGGTGTTTTTGCATTAGATGTAATGCTTGTTATTTATTTCGCATCTCGTGTAGGCCTGTGCTCTTATTTGAGGACCCGAGCTGCGACGACGAGACGACAATCGTCTACCCCCGACTTTGCCCGAGAGGACGCCAACCTCTACTACTCTACGACGACTACCGCGCAGGTGTCATGTCACTCCCAACCATGTAGAACCCATGCATGCTATTAGTTGCTAGTGCTATATTTATGTTACTTGATTTGATGGATTGCATAGCCATTTGATTAGCCATGCCTTGATATTTGATATAACCTATTTCCTTGCTTTACCAACCTCGGACTAGCTACGGACTCTAGCTAGTCCCATATACTTACTATCCATACTTTTATTGCTTGATTATGGATGGTGCTCTAGGCTTGGACTGAGATGTGGGAGATCTCGGTGTGTTCTAGCGTGAGTTCTGGGTGTGTTCTTCCTTGACGTGTTTTGGCGGGAGCGAGCCATTTGGTTACTTGTGAACGCCTACCTCGGGGAGATGCAATCTGGCCTCTCGCCCGAGCGGCATGTCGGACGTGATGGAGATGGGGAGTGCTCGCCGGCCCTTAAGGGACCGATCGTCGGTTGACCTTGTGGACTTTACCAGACAAACCGCCGCCTTGTATTGGGCGGGGACAGGGTGAGACTCGTAGTGGATAGCATTCCGCCTGTAGGCGGATCGGTGTGATCGTGATGGGAGACGGCGTTCCTCCTTAGAAGACTTCACCCGGCGAGGCCGGGGAAGGGTTCCACAGGGACCCCTCACGGCAAGATGAGCTCTGACGCAGGGTTGCGCAGACTGAGACGCAGGAGAGTGCTATCCACTTATTTGGACTCCAGCCGTATGGTAGGGTTTCGGGCGGTTCGCTACCATCCGGGCTCTATTCGGGCGGGTACAGTTGTACAACCTCTGCAGAGTGTTTAAACCTATAGCTATAGTCCGTGTCCACAGGTTATGGACAGTCTTCTGATCTCTCACCTGACTAGACTCTTTTCTTGTGCTTCTTCTCTCCCCCGAGTGAGTGATCCCGGCCTGAGGCCGTTGAGATGTGGGGATAGGAGCAGGTGGGCCCCACATCGCAGATGAGAGTTGGGAGCTGGATCGGGTGTGATTCAGTGCTTTGGTGTGTACTTCCTTGTTGAGGGGTGTGGACCCCGGAGGTGTGGACCTCAGAGGTGCGGACCTCCCGGAGGTGTGGACCTCGCTGCTTATTCTGCATACCTTGATTGTTGCTTCCGCGCTGCTGCATGCATAGCTTTCTACAGCCAAATGTAGGTTTTATCCATGCATATTAGATTCAACCACTACTTTTGCTCTTTGTTGGGAAGCTGACATGACCTACCCGCTTATCAGGTAGATGGCGTTCAGACTTGGTGACCGTCTACGACTACAACTTCTACGACGAAGGTGTGAAGACTAGAGCTGGTCCTATGCTCGAGTTTGCCTGTGGAGCTGGAGACGCTTCGCTTCTATAGATCCGCTGCGTAGATGTTTTACCTTTCTTGATTCAGTCCTGTTGGACTTGTACCCGGCTTGTGCCGAAGAGTTGTACTTTGATGTTGTAATAATGTTATGTAATCCTTCCATTATTCCGTGTTGTATGGATTTGTACCACTTGAGACAGGGATTGCACGTGATAGCCTCTTCCTGGGACTATCACGGAGGTGCAGAGAGTCGGGTTTCCGTTCGCGGAAATTCGGTTCGTTTCAGGTGGCATCAGAGCCGTACTTGACCGTAGGACGAGCCCTAACAATGGCCAATAGTTTAGGACAGCCTAAACATCCTTGCTTGAGTATATACTCCTTGACTTTTATATAAACCCCTTGAATTCTACTATTACCTCCTTGAATTCTCACTAACCGACTTTCTAACAACCCCTCTACACGGTTGGTGACCAAAGGAGAACAACAGATATCACATGCTTCAAGACCCTGCAACTCTACGGAACGACGTCTGATACAAGGGAAAGACTACTACATCAGTGATACCCATGAAGATGGAGTATAGGGACGAGATGAAGTCAATCTACAGGACTCAATTGGATTAACCTCGTGACTCTTCACAGGATGTTATGTGTCAACATGGTTGACCCTACTTTGGATCTCAATCTATCAAAGATCGATCACTCGCCTCGTGATACATGAAGTCTGACAGGATGAAGCTACTACAACTGGATGCACACTCCCACCTCTTGCTCGTAACGGAGCTTGGATGACACAAGGTGCCTACTCCAAGGATAATGAGGAGTTAAGATTTTAATTCCAAGTGTCCCAACATAAGAAACTTGCAGCCTACTATATGGAACCGGGCACACCTAAGTTTGGATGAAGGAGTCGAGACTCGAGATGCCGAGCTCAAATAGCTTGGATGATGACCCAAAGACTCAAGCGATATGGATAGCCGAGAGAGGATTAAGATATCATAACGAGCTGTAGCTACATGAGGCAACCAATGGATTAAATAGTTAAGTTCTTACAAGCAAGCATCACATACTTGGAATAACTGCTTGATAATCGACCCTATGGACTCTTTCCCCTGATAAGAAGTGTGAAATGTGAATGCTTGCTATGGAGCCCCCTTTTGCCTACAATAGTCTGGGTTTGACCGAAGGAGAGCAGATGAGAAACGTGGGCAGCTTGAATTGGATGTAGCACCCCTTCGCAAGGATAACTCCATGAAAGCCAAGACGAAGAAAAGTTTCACCAACTTGTTTTCGTAAAGATCAATACCGAAACATCAAATGGAATGTATCCTTTCAAGTGCTGCATCACTAACATTAGGAAAAGTTCCTCAAGTACCCACGATATACTAGTATGCTTACGTTGGTGTAACCTCAAGGTCTTAGGAGTCACCTCAAGGTACACATTTGCTTGATGCAATTGCTTGAGTGATTGGATCATTTCGATTTTATGGTTGTTATGCCTCTTCATGTTTGGGTGAAATTGTATTGAGTGCTTATGCATGCTAGATCTTTAGATGACTCCTTTAGAGGCCTTAGCTTCCCATCCTACAAGATCAAGCTAGCAGAATGAAGATCGATGTGCTCAAGCCAACTTAACAAGGTCAAGCTTCAGAAGACGTGAAGGATTTCTTGCAACCTCAGCCAATCAGACCAAGACTTTGGGTGAGATACCCTATGAACATTGGACTCAAGTTCGTAAACCAGAGAATGAGTACCTCAAGAATTTGCAACCTTTGAAGCTCGGAAGTGCACGTACCTTTCTGGAAGCATACATTGGTTAAGATCAATTGAGTACCCTAAGATGTCAGTGACGCATTTTGGATAATTTCAGTCGGGACTCAATTATTGGATAAAGTTGAAGTACTCCATAGGGGACCACAATCAATACGAGAAATTTATTCGAGTACTTTAGCTTCCGTAAGGTACCTTATGTATGCCCACATTTGGGAATCTGCTAATGGAATACGTAGTTTGTCGATAAGATTCTTCGCACTAAACGCAAATTGAACCATGTGGAGACTCGAAGGAACATGGAAACCCCGTATCTCGGTAATGGATACATCGATGAGAGCGACTAACATATCAAAGGTCAACCCAAGATAATGAGGGGGTGGATATAAGCACATCAAACTCTCCACGGATGGACAATCACGCATGTTTTATGGAATTGCGCCCCGACCATGTATTCAGAAGTAACGAATCCATGCATAAGGGATTACCACTAAGTAGACAATACCTCGACCTGAAAGGTATTGTTGAAGTTTTGAATTTGATTCAGATGACTCAACTCAAAGGATACAAGGTTTGCACTACACGAGTAGTCATCCTAGAGTCATTTTTATTGGATTAATCCCTCTTACACTTCTAAGCAGTTCTTCTGGAGCTACTGTGTAAGTGGTAAACAGCTATGCACCATCGCCAGGAAGCTCGGAATAGGATACCTGGAGGGTATCTAAAGGAATTACGAGGTCGATAATTGGAGTAAGATGAGAAGATCAGTCGATCCCACCTTCGGAATAATCAAGTAATAAAGAAACCCTACGGGACGCTACCTTTGGATCTGGGGAATGAGAATTTCTCCGACAATTATTGCACTCAACTGAATAGTTCGACCTTGCAGTGGAACCTACCACCCTATTGGGAAATAGGTCATAAGGGTTGGTGAGCATAAGTGAGGAATATTGCTCACCTAAACGGGTGTCATTATTTGGAATTGTTGAATAAGCATGGCAAAGCCATGAAGCTATGAATATTTCTAGGATACCTAAAGGTGAGAATACCACCATGAGGAGTAAGACAAGGGAATGGTAAAGGATCATGGTCTACTCTAAGGTTGCACAAGTGAATCGATCCTTCCTCAAAGATATGATAACTACGGACACTCTGAGGAATAAATTAAGCTTTGATGGTATCCCCAAGGGATGACACCAACCATGTATCCTGAGTTTGCTAAACGTGCATGAGTAAAATAGTTGTGACTTCCTCGAAAAGATCCATATGGAGAAGTTGGAACCAAAAGGACTAGTGTGAGATTTCGGATAGACTAAGTCACTCACATAGTCGAGGGTGTTGCAGACGACCCCTCTTAACATGGACTATCATGAATAGGAAGTAACCATTCAAAATGTCTTAGGTTGAAGCTAATCAATCATGTCGGTATTACTAGCACTGACGAGAATTCTGCAAGTGCTAAACCAACAAGTGGATTATAGCATGAGTGACATACGAGGTTCGTGAGGATTGTTGGGTCCTCGAGGAGGAAGGAAGTTGGAGGAAGTTATGTTCACCAGGTTCAGCTAGTTCACGAGAGTGCACGCCATAAGAGATCTTGTTCGCACTAATACTTTGGGAAACCGAGATTTCTACCTATGGATCGGAGATAATATTATATGTCTTCAACATATCCCGGATGGATATGGATTCAAGAAGATTTCTTGGAAAAACTAGGAAACCTAGAGAACGTCGAAGACTTGGACAAATAATTGCTGACCAGTGATAAGAGGTTGGATTATCAACTCCCTGGTCTAAGATGGTCAATGTCATGAGCGAAGCTACAATGAGTAGCAATGCTGCTGCCAAAGTGAAAACCCGTGGAATGAGGCTCGCTTTATGCTTAGTGTGCCGAATGTGGACAAGCGCATACAAATTTTGGACAGAGATAACCTTATGGGTACGCTTAAGAGTGCAAGCTTGACATGTGGAGACCCACATCATCGACATTATCAACATTTTGAAGTTGAACTTAAAGAAGAAAGTGTCATTCTGGAGAGAAGACCCTCACCACACCTGGTATGAGCTTAATCTCGAGGATGAGATTCTCGTGAGGGGGTAGAATGTAACATACCGTAAATTTGAATGGTTTACCATGAGTGAATTTTCAAAATTTAAAACTTTTTGTTTGACAGTGTGCTACCAAATTTTAAACCAAATTGCTAGCCTCTCACCTTTAATCCCTTATAAAATAAAACCATATAAAATTATTTTCAAATTATGGTATAAACTTGAGTTAGATCTTTATGAATTTTATTTGATGTCTTCAAGCGTGTCTTTGCTTGAATTTGAATTACATTCAAATTCAAACTATAACCAAAGGTATATTCAAAACTATTTGCAAAAGCTAACAGCCTAACATGGGCCGCCACTCAGCCACGTAAGTTCTTGAGGCCCCTCAACCCTTTACCCTTAACCGGACTCCACCTCGAGTGCACATGAAGCCCAATAAACAGCCCAAACTGCGGCTAGCTAAACCCACCACCATCCTCCTTTCTCCCCACCACCGGGGCCCGATCGACCACACACCCCTGCTCCCCTTTCTCCTACCTTCAACCAGACATGTACGCCGCACCGCGTGAGGATCGATGGGGCGGGCTCGACGGGCGACGGCGCGCTGCGCACCCAAGGCCTCGCCCTGCTCCCTCGGCTGTGCCCTCCACGTTGCCTCGCCAAGCCACGACGCCATCTTGACCGTCCGCCGGCGCCAAGCCCGGTCGCCTAACCCTATACATGCGACCCATAAATCCCACGGCCGCCTCGCCCCTTGGGGTTTTCTCCTTTCCCCTTTTTGCGTCGCCACCAATTTCAGAGAAGAAGAGAGGGGAAAAGCAGAGGAGGTGAAGGAAGAAGAGAAGAGGGAGGCGCCCATAGGAGCGTCACGCCGCCGTGGTCGAAGGTGAGCCGCACGCACCGCTCGCCGAGCACGCCACCGCGGCACGGGCGTACACACACCGTGTCGTCGTTGTCCCGGAGCTGCCATGGACCGTGACAGCGAGACCCGGTGCCCCTGCTTCCTCTGCCCCACACCAAGACGTCGGGCGCTGTCGTGCCCAAGACGACACCGTGGTCGCCATCGCCGACCGGGAACTCCGCGGCGTCTCCCTAGAGCAGGAGCCAGTGAAGCTCAGGAATGCCACCTGGGAGCTCTACGCCATTGTCGCGTCCTCGTCTTCATCACGACCTGCTGCCGCTGTCCGGGAGAAGGAAGACCGCGTCGTCGTCGAGAGAAGCTTCATCAAGCTGCCGCGTTCGTCGTCCGCTTCATCTCCCCGTGGGCACCGTCGCTGCGTCGTCAACAGCAAGCCACCGTCGCCATCCAAGAGGAAGCCGCCGCTGGGAGTTGAGACGCACAGGACCGTCTCAGAGCCGCGCCCACAGAAAACGCCGACGCTCGGCTCCCTTGTTCCAAGCTTCGTGGCGTCGCCACCGTGCTGGGGACGGAGCCGGGGAACGCGGGGTACACCGACGTCGCTCGTCAACGCCACGCCTAGGACACCGTCGTCCCCAAGCGGAACCATGACCACTAGCCGCCTGCCGCATCTGCCTCATCACCGAGGTGATCTGCGCCCTCGCCGCCAAGAATGACGACGCCGGCCATGGAACCGCGAGCACCAGCCTCTGCCTGCACCGCGCCAAGACACCGCGGACCCGACCTCTCCCTGCCTCGTCGTAATCCTCCACGGGCCCTTGGTGAGCATCTCACATCTACGCCACCTCTGTTACCCTGCTTGCTTGCCTGTGACGCCGGCCTTCGCGCCGTGCCGCCGTCGTGTGCATTCTTGTGCCGTACCGCTGTGCTCGAGCTCGCCGATGCATCGTGAACCGGCCTTCGTGCCGTGAAGTACTCTCTGCAGGAGAACGCACCACCGCCATAACCGAACCTCACCGCCGGCATGCCTTTGCCGCCTGCCGCTCCTTTGAGGAGTTTCACCGAGCACCGTGCGACCCTTTTCGAAGCTCGAGTGGTGCCACACCGTGGACCACATAAACGCAGCCACACCAAGCCACAGAGCATCTCAGATCCCAAGCCAAGTGAACCGCAGAGGAGTTCAGGGTGCATACCAGAACTTTCTCGTGTAAACCCAGTATGGGCTTCGGCCCACAAAATCCTTTTGAGTTTGGGGGTAAACCAGGCCGAACCAACTTAGTTCGAGGACCTTTTCTGGACTTTAGGAACCTTTAATGAATCGGGTCCAATGGGCCACTACCACTTTGGGCCCATTAACGGCCCGCTAACCGACAACCTGGGCCCAGCGCTGACGTCAGCATGTTTTTAATAAAATCCTTTTCTGATTTAATAAATGATTTAATAAATGTTTTATAAATGCTTTTGCCTTTGAAAAATCATAACTAATTATCGGGAGCTCCAAAAAATATGAAACCAATTGCGTTGGTTTCGTAATTCCAAGACGCTCGCCGCTATCTTGTCCTTCTCTACTCTTGCCCTTGAACCGAGCCCTTTTTGCCCCGCGTTCTTGGTGTAGCATTCGTGGTCACGCCACACCGCGCTTATTGTGGGTCTGGGACGCCGGAGCCCCGCAACTAGCCATTGGCGTGCCGCGGATAGGAATCCTACCCCATGTTCGCATCGCTTACCTCTCCTACACCGCTGCCTCTGCTTAGTGCTGCTTCCCGAATAACCCGCTCCCACTCTATGTTGCTACGTGTTGTGAAGTGTGTACCGTGCCATGTGCTTGAAACCAGGATGTCGTGCGTGATGGACGGCCGTGTCGTGAGCAGAGGCCTCTGCTTCACGCACAGCAACCCCGACCTGCAACCTAGCTGCCTAGCCATGGTCGTTGCCGCATCACTAGTACATGCCTCGTAGCGCTCTTAAGCATGCCCTACCGCATCACCACCCGATATCGGTCACAAGTTGACCCTTTCACCTCCTCTGAGCTGTCGCCGCATATCTTGGCATGGTAATGCCTTTTCTAGTTATGTTTGTCTCGCTCTGCTATCATCATCCTTTGCGCTACTGCTTCGATCATCCAAGAGCTAAACCTTGCAAGTGTTGATCTCAGCCTCTCCGCTTTCCTGCTTGCAAGCATGATCTTTTGGGATCTCAGTTGTGAGACCCAGTAAACTAACTTTGAACTAACCCTTGACCTACCCTGCTTTCTAGCATATAAAACTAGTTGCTTAAACTACTTTTGTTTTGAAACCTATTGCTCTATTTTCATTAATTAAACCAGTGCTGCTTGTATTTACTCTGAAGTTTATTTGGATCTTCTAAATTGGTTCTTATTGGTGTTTTGCATTAGATGTAATGCTTGTTATTTATTTCACGCATCTCGTGTAGGCTCAGGCTCTTATTTGAGGACCCGAGCTGCGACGAGCGAGACGACGCGTCTACCCCGACTTTGCCCGAGAGGACGCTCAACCTCTACTACTCTCTGACGACATCACAAGACGTGTCATGTCACTCCCAACCATGTAGAACCCATGCATGCTATTAGTTGCTAGTGCTATATTTATGTTACTTGATTTGATGGATTGCATAGCCATTTGATTAGCCTGTTTCCTTGCTTTACCTACCTCGGGACTAGCTACAGACCCCTAGCTAGTCCCATATACTTACTATCCATACTTTTATTGCTTGATTATGGATGGTGCTCTGGGCTTGGACTGAGATGTGGGAGATCTCGGTGTGTTCTAGCGTGAGTTCTGGGTGTGTTCTTCCTTGACGTGTTTTTGGCGGGAGCGAGCCATTTGGTTACTTGTGAATGCCTACCTCGGGGAGATGCGATCCTCTCGCTCGAGCGGCGTGGTCGGACGTGATGGAGATGGGAGTGCTCGCCTCGGCCCTTAAGGACCGATCGTCGCTTACCTTGCTTCAGTGGACTTTTACCGTACAAACCGCCCTCCTTGTATTGAGCGGGGGACGGGGTGAGACTCGTAGTGGATAGCATTCCGCCTGTAGGCGGATCGGTGTGATCGTGATGGGAGACGGTGTCCTCCTTAGAAGACTTCGCCCGGCGAGGCCGGAAGGGTTCCACTCGAGGACCCCTCGGCGAGATGAGCTCTGATGAGGGGCTGCCGACTGAGACGCAGGAGAGTGCTATCCACTTACTTGGACTCACCATATGGTAGGGTTTCGGTTCGCTCACCGTCCGGCTCTATTCTAAGTGGTATAGTTGTACAACCTCTGCAGAGTGTTTAAACCTATAGCTATTGTCCGTGTGCACGGGTTGTGGGATGCCTTCCGATCTCTCACCGACTAGACTCTTTTCTTGTGCTTCTTCTCTCCCGAGTGAGTGAGCCCCTACCGAGGCCTGAGATGTGGGGATAGGGAG
This sequence comes from Cenchrus purpureus, assembly GCA_022644695.1. NCBI lineage: Eukaryota > Viridiplantae > Streptophyta > Magnoliopsida > Poales > Poaceae > Cenchrus > Cenchrus purpureus. Next base: position 118,136,335 of record CP053460.1, read on the forward strand.
TGGGCCCACATCGCAGATGAGAGTTGGGAGTCGGATCGGGTGTGATTCAAAGGCTTTGGTGTGTACTTCCTTGTTGAGGGTGTGGACCCGAGGTGTGGACCTCAGAGGTGCCGACCTCCCGAGGTGTGGACCTCACGCTTATTCATACCTTGATTGTTGCTTCCGCCGCATGCATAGCTTTCAACCAAATGTAGGTTTTATCCATGCATATTAGATTCAACCACCGCTTTTGCTCTTTGTTGGGAAGTCGACATGACCTACACCCGCTTATCGGTAGATGCCGGGCGTTCAAACTTGGTGACCGCTCACGACTACAACTTCTACGACGAAGGTGTGAAGACTAGAGTCTGGTCCTATGCTCGAGTTTGCCCGTGGAGCTGGAGACGCCCGCTTCTATAGATCCGCTATGTAGATGTTTTACCTATCTTGATTCACTGTTGGACTTGTACCCGGCTTGTGCCGAAGAGTTGTACTCTGATGTTGTAATAATGTTATGTAATCCTTCTGTTATTCCCGTGTTGTATGGATTTGTACCACTTGAGACAGGGATTGCACGTGATAGCCTCTTCCCGACTATCACGAGGTGCAGAGTCGGGTTTCCGTCATGAAAATTCGTTTCAAACACATCCCTTCCTTCGTCGATTCGTTCGCCTAGTACTACAAGATTATGAGCACGTCACGTTGCAAACTCCTCGATCATGCCCACATTGGAGATCAACACATCCCTTCCTCTCATCAAACATCGGTATTATGACATGAATCAAGGATTACATTGAAAATTACAAACAAAAGCATGCGTAGGGAGTGTTGGGTTTGTTTTATGCATAGCACGACTCATGCATTGCGTGATGTCGAGGTCGTAGAACTCTCCGTTTTGGTTGTAGGAATCCCGCATTGATCCAAGCCATTAATCCAATCGGAGGATTCAATCGTATGGAAGTCGCAGTCTTCAACGTCACGACACAAGTACGATGTTCTACTCTGGAAACGGCGTCGGTACTGTATCTCATTCTCGCAACCCGGTACAAGAGTATTGGGAGTCTTCGACTTTACAATTTCATCTTGGTCAAGAATTGTGAAGACCGAGCACAAAGCCTGTGCAAAACAATTATTTATAGCTGGTTCACACATGTGAAGAAAAATGTATTGTTCAACTCGAATACAACAATCAAATGGAATCAATGACAATAAAAGGAATGTTTAACATTCTACCTCTTTTTCGCTCGGTGTTCAAGGAGCCGATGTAACAAGATTGTGAAGAGGGTCATCGGTGAGGACCATGTGTGGTTCGAGGACCGTGGATGGTCGCTTCCTGGTGTGATGAGTGATTAACAATGTTGTGTGGACTAATTCTTGGCTAAGTATTGCAAGTGTAGGTTGCGACTTGACCGGTGTTGGTGCGTGAAGAACAAGCGTGAAAGGTCGTTGCGGTGAGGCCTGTGTGTCGAGAAGACAAGTAGGCTTGGTTCGAGGGACCCGTGGCCAGGGGTCTCGCGGCTGCATGGTGGCAAGAACAGCAAGATGAAGTCGGTTGGCGTTGAGCCTCAAAACCAAGGTCGAGCCGACTTCGTGGGAGCCGAGTCATGAGTGGTGATTGAGGCTACATCAAGTTCGCGGGTTTGTGTGGTTCACCGAAACCATCGGGTTACTCACCGAGCCACAAAGCCGAGGTCAACACCGAGCGTGGTTGCGCCAAACCGCCCGATCGGTTTGGGAAACCGGTCCGACCGGTTTGGGGTCGCAGGCGCCGGAAGCTTGAGCGGAGGACACTCAGATCGCAAGGCTTGCGCCGAGGCTAAGCGGTGTGGTCGCCGGGCATCCATCCGATGGTGTTACGAAGACACTTTCCCAAAGTGCCCTTGGTGGGCGTGTATCCTAGTTTATGTAATAGGGTAGTTTAGTCTTTCGGCTTGCCTCCATATAACCCAAGTGGTGAGAGGATGGCAGCCATCTCTTGGAACCCTAGCTCATTTTCCTTTGCTATTTTCCTTCTTATTTTCCTTAGGATTTCTAGGACTAGCTTGAGAGCTTCATGGTGAGATCTTGTGAGAGGGAAGGATGATCGGCTAAGCTAGACCTTGTATGAACCTTCATGGTATGTATAGATGATTGGCGTGGTTCCTCAAGGCTTGATTGTGTTCTTCCCTTTTCCCTTTTTGGTGATTTTCGGAGCCTTTTCTTGGAATTTCCGTGGGGAAGTTTTGGGGGTGTTTCTTTGAGGGATTCTTGTTGGATGTCACATATGAGAACCTTGTGCCTCTTTGCTTGGTGATCTTGCTCCAACAAACCCTCCGAAACGGCTTCAATTTGGTGGTTTTCGGTGGAGTTCATGGGAAGGTGTTCTTGAGGGTTGACTTCCGATTCCTCTTGATTGAGTAGGTTTTGGGGACCGAGCTTCTAGCCAAAGGTAGTCCACGAGGTACCCCAGCTATCCCCAAAGTCTCACTTGAATCCGTGGAACGAGTCGGGAGATCGATCGAAGCGAAGGCGAGGTTTTTCCCGCGGGCTGAGTTCTTCCTGACTGCCTGGGCAAAACCGGCCTAACCGGTTTCCCAAACCGTCTGACCGGTTTACCCCCAGTGGGCTGTTGAGAGGAGTTTTTGAATAGGAGAGTCTCGTTCAAGCTATGGCTTTTCTTGTTCAAAGGTTGAGGGGTTCTTGAGGTGTTTTGGGTAGGTTTGGTCTCGAAGGTCTTTTGGGGATTTCCTGGACAAAACCGGCCTGACCGGTTTGCCAAACCGGCCTGACCGGTTTCCCCTGCCTGTGAGAGGCTAAGTCCCAAAAGGTCGGTCTGACCGGTTTTGGTTTTCAGCAGCAGTTTCGAGTTGTTTTCCGCTGCGTGTTTTGTGTTGCTGTTGGTTGCATCTTGCTCCTAGGTCCGAGCACTCCGGCTACGTGGATTTGGCAAGAGAAGTTTGCGGAGGTGTCCGAGTGATTTTGGGTTCATAGGCTGAATTCTTGAGTAGGATTTTTATTGGCTCCCATTCACTCCCCCCCTCTCTGGTTCGCCGTTCCGGTCCTTCAAGTGGTATCAGAGCCGGTTACGAATCTTTGTTGACTCTAACCAGTCTAAGATCCAAAGATGGCGTACCAGGAACGGGATCGGGTCCTCCACACTTGATGGAAAGAACTACCGATGTGGCGTAGACGGATGGCTGCGTTCCTCCGTGGCAAGGGATGATCCTTTGGGATGTTACAGTGAACACAACTTATGTTCATCCGATTAACTTCCTTGCTCCGGGATCGAAGGACATGTTCGACGCCAACAACAAGGCGGTCGACTACTTGTTTCGCGTGCTCGTGTCAATCCGAATTCGATCGGGTTCAGAGGACTTAGCTTGTAGGATTTGGTTGAGTCAAGAATGCTCATGCGGGAATGCCGAGGTTCGCACGGTGTATGCGACTCACCGAGAGAGTATGAGAACTTCACTCATCTCCCCAGTGAGTCTATTGATGTCTTGTTCCAGCGGTTCACGGTGGTTGTGAACAACATGAGGGCCAATGTCGATGTCCTCCCGTACGATGACCATGATAGAGTCAGTGAAGCTCTTACACTGGATCATACCTGTGGGATGGAAAAGTCGAGGCCATTCTTGAGTCCAGAAGTACACCACTGACGGTGAACGAGTTGTTCTCTAAGCTTAAGTCTCACGAGGTTGATCGTGGTTTGACAAATGCCTTGAGAGCCCGATCGACTCCCATAGTCTTGCTCTCGTGGCAAAGTGGCTAAGTCTAACGCTAACACATCCTCCAGGATGTACTCTCTGTCTTCTTTGATGTCTTTGCCAGACGAGGAGTTAGACGTGCTTGGAGAGGACGAGCTGGCGTTGCTGACAAGGCGGTTCGAGAGGCTGCGAGAACCGGGTGAACACGAGGAGGACCGCACGGCGTGTTTCAGTGGCAAGCCAGACACTTCGCCGCCGTGAGAAGATGGAGAACAAGGACGGCTACAAGCACCGGTCGAGCAAGGACGGCAAGTACCGATCGAGGCGCGATCACAAGCACAAGAACAAGCACAAGGACGAGCGACGGTCGAGGAAGAAGGACGGCCGCGAGAAGGCCCGAGCGATGGTCGGAGCGAGCGACGTCGACTCCAGCTCCGCCTACTCTTCCTCGAGCTCGAGTAGCAGTGAAGACGAGGGTGATCGGCGCAAGAACAAGAAGTCATCCAAGAACTTGAGCGGGCAGAGCTACTATGCGAGAGATGGCTTCATCAATGGCTCGTGTAGCTCTGCAGCAAGAAGAGTCATCGAGCAACTCCTGACTCGACTCGAGGATGAGGTACGTGACGAGCTTCCCTTCTTGTGTGAGGAGAACGAGCGTCTTGGCAAGTTGCTTGATAATCGTGATGACATGCTTAGAGAGGCAAAGAAGATGAGGAAAGAGCTTAGGGCCTCACTAGAAGATGCTAGGAATCGTGGTGGTGAGCTAGAAACCCGAACCTTGATGCTAAGCTTGAGATAGATTCACTTAAGGCTTCACCGTGGTTTCGATGAGGTTGATTGTTGTGATTGCTCTGTGTACCTAGTGATCTTCGCTCTTAAGGATAAGCATGCTTCTACTTGTGATGAACTAGATGTGCTTAGGGTTGAAGTGGCGAGCTTAAGTCTAGACCCTTTGCTAGGTGCTTGCACTTCTTGCCCTGTTTGCATGGAAAGATTGATGAGATGCATGCTTATACTTTGCTTCGCTTGAAGCTAAGTTGAAAGAACTTGTTCCCACTTCTTGCTCTACTTGTGAAGTGCATGCTTTGAAAAATCTGGAACTTGCACATTATGTGGATCGCTTGCAGGATGAGAATGATGAGTTGAGGAAAATGATGGGTTGGTTGTCGGGTCATGAACCACATGCCTTAGGATGATGATAGAGGCATACAAGCGCTATGATGGGCAAGCGCTTGGTTCGAGAAGGTTGGAGAGTGTAGTGGTGAGGGAGGAGAGAAGATTGGTGATATCCAAGCTCCACCTAAAACCTAACACAAAATGCCTATGCTCCTAAGCCCAACCCATCGAGAAACAAACTTGACACAACTCCGGATCCACCCATATTCCTCACCCAACAAATGACTTTCAAAACCGGTGAAGTTTGTGAGTCCAAAGGAGAAGGTGGTTGAGAGAAGAAGGGTGAGAAGTCAAGTGAGGAGAAACCGAGTGAGCAACCCCAACCAAAACCAAAGCCAAAACCAATCCGGTTTCATTGTGACTATTGTGGGAGAGATGGTCACAAGGGAGTTTTGCTTCAAGAGGAAGCGAGAGGAGAGGATGGCTAAGGAGTGGACAAACAAGGACAGGTACAACCCATCTCATGGTGTGCCTGAGTCTCATATGCCACGCCTAGGGTAAGGCCATTGTTCGCAGTTCCATCTTGGGAGACAAGAGTGCTTTGGGTGGAAGGGACCTCCGAGGAATTAAATCGGCCAGACCGGTTTGCTGCTCATGCAAAGAAACCGATCGTATCGGTTCCAAAACCGGTCAGACCGGTTTGGAGGCAGCAGGGTGACCAGTTTGGTTTTTGTGCTCGGATGAGGCTCGGTTCAGGTCCTTTGGTCGTGGTCCAGATGTTTGGCATGGTGAGTCCGGTGGTGGTCGGGCTTGTTCTCCACCTCGTGCTCAATGCGATGGTGGGAGGAGTTGTAGCTTTGAGATGGAGAGGAGGAACGGTCCACGGCCTTCCTTTCGTGGTTTTCGCTCCTCCGCCTAGACAGGGTGGTTCCCTAGTGGTGGTTCCGTGGTGGTTTTCGTGGTGGTAGCTTTGATAAGCGTGATGATTTGGTTTGTGCTAACCCCACTTTGGAGCAAATGGCTCGGCCCGGTTTTACTCTTTTGGTACTAACCCTTGAGTCGCGTTTGTTCACTCACGCTCGTTTTGAATTTAGGTGGGAGACTTGAGGAACGTTTGGTTGATTGACTCCGGTTGCTCGAGGCATATGACCGAGACAAGGGTGGTTCTCAAGTCTCGTCCGTGGTGTCCAAGACATACATTACCTTTGGGGACAATGGCGGGCGTGTGCTTTTAAGGTGAGATTAAGGTAAGTGAGAAGGTCACTCTCAGCGTGTTTCTCTTGTTCAATCGATCGGGTTCAATTTGCTTTCCGTGTCCCTTGGATGAGGGCTTTGAGGTGTTGTTTCGGCTGGTGGTTCTCGGATTTTGGATTCTCGAGGGACCTAGTCCGCATGGTCGTTCAGGGTCAAGTGTTCCGAGCGGATTTCTCGATCTTCCGTGTGGAGCGTTGTTTCTTGGCTGGTTCTTCGAGTGAGTTGTGGAAGTGGCATAGGAAGTTGGGTCACTTAAGCTTTGACCATTTGTCTCGCTTGAGTAAACTCAATTTGGTTCGAGGATTGCCACGGCTGAGATTTGAAAAAGAGTTGGTTTGTGTGCCGTCGGCATGCTAAGATGGTAGCCGCTTCCATCCACCCCTCACCGATGTGATGACGAGCGTCCATGCGAGCTGCTCCATATGGACCTTGTTGGCCCGGCTCGTGTGCGATCTGGTGGGTGGAAGTGGTGCGTCACGGTTGTGGTGGACGACTACTCTCGGTATGCGTGGGTTTTCTTTCTTGAGGAGAAAGGAGAGACGTTTGGTTTTGTTCGAGATCTTGTCTTGAGGTTGAAGAACGAGAGGCACGGAGATGCCATACGAGCGATCCGCAGTGACAATGGCTCGAAATTTAGAAACTCTCATTTCGAAACCTTTTGCCATGACTTGGGTCTTGAACACCAGTTCTCTAGTCGTATCGCCTCCCGAGCAGCGTGGTTGAAAGGAAAAACAGAACCCTGTGCGAGATGGCTCGGATGATGCTTGATGAGCATAGGACTCCGAGAAGGTTCTGGGCTGAGGCGGTGAATACCGCGTGCTATGTGTCGAACAGGATTTACCTCAGGGTTCACAAGAAGAAAACATGCTATGAGTTGATGCACGGGCGCACACCCAAGGTGAGTCACTTCCATGTGTTTGGGTGCAAATGCTTTATCCTGAAGAAAGGTAAGAAGTTGGACAAGTTCGAGGCTAGGTCTGTCGATGGCATTTTCTTTGGTTACGCGTCTCATTCTAGAGCCTTTCGAGTGCTCAACCTTGAAACTAACCAAATCGTGGAGACTTGCGAGGTTACCTTCGATGAGACACAGCCACGTAGTCAGCTTGTTTTTGAGTGTGCAGGTGACGATGAACTTGGCGAAGAGATTTTCCAAGAGGAGGAGCATGAACATGGAGATGATGAAGACAGCGGTGTGGTGCCCGCGGCTGAGCATGTACCTACTACTTCGACTACGGTGGTGGACGGCCCTTCTCCCACACCTACAACGACAAACCCAGATCAAGGCGAAGCTGCTGTTGAGGGGGAGGTAGCATCAAGGCGAGAACCTCCCCGACGAGTTCAAGTGAATCACCCTTGAGGATCATCGGCGACATCAATGAACGCACTACTACACGGTCGAGGGTTGAAACAATTCTCACTTTGCTCATGCGCTTTTGTTGCTACTTTTGAGCCCAAAGACATTGGACATGTGCTATCTGATCACAATTGGGTTAATTTGATGCATGAGGAGTTGGAAAACTTTGAGAGAAACCAAGTTTGGGAGTTGGTAGATCCTCCACCTGTGTCGATTGGGACAAAATGGGTGTGGAAAACAAAGAGGGAGAGAAAGGAGAAGTGGTGAGAAACAAGTCGAGGTTGGTGGCGCAAGGGTATAGTCGAAGAGGATCGACTACGAGAGACGTTTGCTCCCGTAGCCCATTTGGAGGCGATTAGGATCCTTCTAACCTTTTCCGTGGCTAAAGGGTTCAAATTGTACCAAATGGATGTCAAGAGTGCTTTCCTAAATGGTGTTTTGGAGGAAGTAGTGTATGTGAGGCAACCACCGGGGTTTGAGAGTGAGAAGTACCCCCAGGGTGTACAAGTTGAGGAAGGCGTTGTATGGGCTGGAAGCAGCGCCTAGAGCTTGGTACAGAGGTTGAGGGGTTCCTGTTTGAGAGAGGTTTCGAGATGGGGAAGGTAGATCAGACCTTGTTTCTCCTCAGGTAGGGCAGAGATATCCTGATTGTGTAGGTATACGTGGATGATATTGTCTTTGGTGGCTCGTCTAACTCTTTGGTTGCAAAGTTTGCAGAAGACATGAGCAAGGAATTTGAGATGAGCATGATGGGTGAGTTGCGCTCTTCCTCGGCCTATCAAGCAATCAAAGGAAGGAACATTCGTGCACCAAGCCAAGTACACCAAGGACATTGTGAGGAAGTTCAAGATGGAGGACTCCGAGGCCATGGCGACACCTATGAGTACGACTATAGCTCTTGATGCGGACGAGGACGGTGAACACGTGGACCAGAAGGAGTACCGAAGCATGATCGGGTCACTTCTCCACTTGACGGCGACGAGGCCGGACATCCAATTCTTGGTATGTCTATGCGCTCGTTTTCAAGCGTCTCCAGGACTTTGCATCGGCAAGCGGTCAAGCGCATATTCGGTATTTGCGACATACTCCCGACTTGACCTTTGGTACCCGCCTTCTTCTTTGTCTCTTCATGGATTTTCTGGACGCGGATTTTGCCGAGTGTCGGTTGGATAGGAAGTCCACTTACTTGCGACTTTCTTCTTTGGTGTCTTGGTCTTCCGCAAACAATCGAGTGTTGCTCAACCCACTCACCGAGAGGCGGTATGTGGTCACTAGTTGTTGCTCTCGGCTCCTTTGGATCACATACACCATGAGTGACTTTGGTGAGGAGTATACCCATGTCCCACTTCAATGTGATAGCATGAGTGCCATAAGTATTGCAAAGAACCCAGTGCTCCATTCCAAAACCAAGCACATAGAAGTGAGGTATCATTTCACGAGAGACAACGTAGAGAAAGGAAAAATCGCTTTGATCCATGTACCCACACATGACCAGTCAGCCGATATTTTCACCAAACCCCTAGATCAAGCAACTTTCACTCGTTTGCGGGGGGAGCTTGGTGTTTGTTTGATTTCTTGAGTTGGGTGTGTGGGAGCTCCTTTGTAGCATATGTATAGTTTCCTTTGTGCATTGTTTGCATCTTGCATGGCATGTGTAACATGATGTATAGGCATCTTTGTATCTTAGATTACATGCATTTTGTATCATATGCATTTTGTAGGAAAGCTTCTCCTATATACATTGTTCACCATGGCATGATATATATGATCTTGTGAGCTAGTTTGGTATGATATGGCTTAGTGTGGCTTAGCTCTTGATGATCTTGGTTTATTTTATATTCATGGTTGATAGCTATGTTTTTGAAAAATATCATATGTATGCTCTCTTGTGGGTAAATGCCTTTATATGATCTTGACATATTTTTGTGGCTTGGCTATGCTAAATTTGTGGTTGGATAGCTAGTTTTGATCATATGGGGCCAAAGGCTCATTTGCCATCATGAATGTTTAGCCCCCATGCTTCATCTTGTGGAGGCATAAGTTCCTTTGTCACAAAGACATTTCATGTACCAATCTTAAATCTGAAAATGAAATGTAAATTGCTTGGAAAATGTGCTCCCATGTCGTATGTGCTTAATTTACTTACTTTTGGGTGCTAAACCGTTGCATGTTGCTTACCAATGAGAAGTCTCATATCTAGAAGTAAGCACATGGCTCATGACATGAGGTGCTTGTGGTGTTTATGATGGTCTTATGCTTAGAATGGTTGTCCTAGCATGAAGTTTGTGTGGCTTTGCCATTTTGACATGTTTTGCTCATGTTTAGGACTTTGCTCATGAGAGGGTAATTTTTCGCAAAAATGCTCAATTCTATCTTAGCTTTACCCAATGGTTGTAAAACTTGGTGATCATGTAGTTGACATTCATACGATGCTGTAGAGTATCTCACTTGCTCATTTGATCATGTGTAGCATTTTGTGATGAATTTTGTCTATTTGAGAATCTCTAGTTGCATCTTTTCATAATTTGAGTCTTGATTCATGCATTGGCAACAAGGGGAGAAATGTTGGTTGAGAAAAGTTGCATTGCATCCCTAGAACATATCCCAACATCAAGGGGAGCTTGTGCATTTCGTTTGCATTTTGGTTTTGGGGTGAGTTTACGAGTTTAATCGGTCGATCGGTTTAGAATCCGGCGACCGGTTTGATGGAACCGCTTTGACCGGTTGTGCCCAAAGGTTGGCACATATTCGTGGGGAGTATGCATACGTGCGGGGAGGTCTTGTATGCTTTGGTGGTTTGTGCTCTTTGCTTGAGCTTGTTTTTGACTCGGTTGTCGAGCCGTTGCCCTTGCCTAAGGGGACCGAGTCTTTCCTCTTTCAAGTGATCTTGCTCTTTGCCTTTGTTTGGCTTTCGATCGCTTGTTTCAGTTTCTTTTAGTCGTTTCTTTTCTTTTCCTTTTCTCTTTGGTTACCAAATGTGTGTGTTGTCAATGCACTCATCAAGGGGGAGATTGAGGACCATGTGTGGTTCGAGGACCGGTGGATGGTCGCTTCCTGGTGTGATGAGTGATTGACAACGTTGTGTGGACTGATTCTTGGCTAAGTATTGCGGTGTGCAAAGGGTTGCGGCTTGACCGGTGTTGGTGCAGGTGAAGAACAAGCGCGAAAGGTCGTTGCTGTGAGGCCTCCAGGTGTGGAGAAGACAAGTAGGCTTGGTTCGAGGGACCCGGTGGCCGTGAGGTCAAGTGCGGGCCGCATAGTGGCAAGAACAACAAGATGAAGTCGGTGGACGGTTTCTTGGTTGAGCCTCAAAACCAAGGTCGAGCCGGGACTTCGTGAGAGCCGAGTCATGAGTGGTGATTGGCGGAGGCTACATCAAGTTCGCGGGGTTTGCGGTGGTTCACCGAAAACCCTTTGGGTTACTCGGTGCCACAAAGCCGAGGTCAAGACCCAAGGCGTGGGTTGTCGCCAAAACTGACCGGTTTGGGAAACCGGTCGACAGGTTTGGGGTCACATGGCGGGAAGCTTGAGCGGAGGACACGTCGGGATCACGAGGCTTGCGTCGAGGCTAAGCGGGCGGTCGGCATCCGTCCGATGGTGTTACGAAGACAATTTCCCAAAGTGCCCTTGGTGGGCGTGTATCCTAGTTTATGTAATAGGGGTAGTTTAGTCTTTCGGCTTGCCTCCATATAACCCAAGTGGTGAGAGGATGGCAGCCATCTCTTGGAACCCTAGCTCATTTTCCCTTTGCTATTTTCCTTCCTATTTTCCTTAGGATTTCTAGGACTAGCTTGAGAGCTTCATGGTGAGATCTTGTGAGAGGGAAGGATGATCGGGTAAGCTAGACCTTGTATGAACCTTCATGGTATGTATAGATGATTCGTGGTTCCTCAAGGCTTGATTGTGTTCTTCCGTTTCCCTTTTGGTGATTTTGAGCCTTTTCTTGGAATTTCCGTGGGGAAGTTTTGGGGGCGTTCTTTGAGGATTCTTGTTGGATGTCACATATGAGAACCTTGTGCCTCTTTGCTTGGTGATCTTGCTCCAACAAACCCTCCGAAACGGCTTCAATTTGGTGGTTTTCGGTGGAGTTCATGGGAAGGTGTTCTTGAGGGTTGACTTCCGATTCCTCTTGATTGAGTAGGTTTTGGGGATCGAGCTTCTAGCCAAAGGTAGTCCACAAGGTACCCCAGCTATCCCCAAAGTCTCACTTGAATCCGTGGAGCAGTCGGAGATCGATCGGCGAAGGTGAGGTTTTTCCATGGTGAGTTCTTCCCGACTGCCTAGGCAAAACCGGCCTGACCGGTTTCCCAAACCGGTCTGACCGGTTTACCCCTAGTGGGCTGTCGAGAGGAGTTTTTGAATAGGAGAGTCTCGTTCAAGCTATGACTTTTCTTGTTCAAAGGTTGAGGGGTTCTTGAGGTGTTTTGGGTAGGTTTGGTCTCGAAGGTCTTTTGGGGATTTCCTGGACAAAACCGGCCCGACCGGTTTGCCAAAACCGGACCGGTTTCCCACGTGAGTGGCTAAGTCCCGGAAGGCCGGCTGACCGGTTTGAAACCGGCTGACGGTTTTGGTTGCCAGCAGTTTCGAGTTGTTTTCATTGCGTGTTTTGTGTTCTTTGTTGGTTGGATCTTGCTCCTAGGTCGTAGCACTCCGGTGGCTACGTGGATTTGGCAAGAGAAGTTTTTGGAGGTGTCCAGAGTGATTTTGGGTTCATAGGCGAATTCTTGAGTAGAATTTTTATCGGCTCTCATTCACTCCCCCTCTGCAGTTCGCCGTTCGGTCCTTCAATCGAGCCGAGCGGGAGCAGGAGCAGGAGAGCCTTCTTGATGTGAGCTGGAGCAGGAGAGCCTTCTTGATAGCAGTGAGGCTGGAGCGAGAGCCTTCAGGTAGCAGGAGGCGGAGGCGGGAGAGCCTTCTGAGGTAGCAGGTGAAAGTGCATCTAGGCCCCTAAGTGGATTTTGGTGAATTGAATGACAAGGCGATTAAAGGACTAATGTATTTGTCTAAGATTGTGAGCAGGTTTTATTTATCTATTCATGAGCAATTATTGAAGTATTTATTTATGGATGAATATTATATGGTTCACATTGGAGAAGACAAATATATGGATGATCCTAATGCATAAGTGACAACTATCAAGCAATAAAAGAAGATAAATATTGGGATAATTTGAGAAGGTCAATTCATGGTCTCCCATATGAAGACGTAGCTTGATTAAATTTACAAGGATCATAAAGAGAAGATGGTAATTCTCTAAGTCAAGTGCAAGACTTCATGTGTTTATTGAAAGAGGACACAAGGATGAGTGTACACATTATGGTTCTAATTTGGAAGCTTGCACATTCGTTGTCAATCAAGATCAAGCATTTGAGCGGGTTTTCAAATGAAGGTTAATTGTGTATGAAGCAAGTGGAACTCAAAAGTGGATTGGATAAGTGATGAAGAGATCAACCGAGATGTCTAGGGTGAGGACTAAGCAATCTTTGGGGCCGTAGCTAAGCCGCCATTTCGTGTTTTGCTAAGGTGAAGTTCTAGCATCCGTGGGGTCTCCAAGTGTCATATCCAAACCTTAACGAGGGAAGCAATGCAAGTCATCACATGTTAAGATTGGCAATATGGAGTGACTTATGGATCAAGTGTGCATTCCTATGCTAGATGGAAAGATCCTAAGTCATTAGCTCAAGTATGGACGTGCTCAAGTCAAAGGCTATGTTGAAAGCCCTCAAGTGAATATTGATCAAGTATGGCAAGATTGAAGATATCCAAGCTCAAGAGATCAACAAAGTGTTCTTAGTTATTCTTGAGTATAGGTATGCCGTACTATCAAGAGGATGCAATTAGGCGAGTTGACCAAGTCAAAGTGCTCATTAGTTGACCTAAGTGAGATCTAGCCTTAGAGTGTGCTAACAAACCCTCCTAACCTAACTTGAGCCACTTCATCTCTTTGGTGAAGTGTTAGTATCATAGAAAGGGTTTTGGGGTGTCTCGGGCCTGACCGGTCTGACCGGTCGAGACACCCGTCGGCCGGTGCCAGCTAGCTAACGGCTAGTTTTTCAAACAAGTCGGGGTGTGAATACGGCCGGTGCACTAACGGCTAGTTTTCTCCTTTGAGGGGTATAAATACCCCAAGCCTTCTTCGAGTTGAAGCTTCTTGTTTCTGACATTCTTTGAGGTCCCAAGCCTTTCTAACAAGCTCTAAGCCTTAGTGGCTCTCCCAACCCTCTCTTTGTGAGATTTGTGGATTCAAGCCATATCCTTGGTGTTGGGTTGAGAGAGTGAGCTCAAGAGCGACCTTGTGAGCTAACAAGAGCATTTCCATAGCTTGAGCACTTTGGTTTCGCGTCTACAAGCTTTGAGCGTTTGTTACTCTTGGAGGTTTGCCTCCTGAGCGGCTAAGCGTCGTAGGCTAGCTCCCAACGTTGTGGTGAGCAGCGGGAAGTTTGTAAGGGCTGCGATCTTGCCTCTTCGTGGAAAAGATCCCTTAGTGGAAAGGAGGAAAGTGGTTGAAAGAGACCCGGCTTGTTGTGGGAATTGTCCCTTACAAGCTCCTCAACGGAGACGTAGCCATTCCTTAGTGGGTGGTGAACTTCGGGAAACAAATCCTTTGCTTCTTCGTGTGGTTTGACTCTCTAAGTTGTTTTCTAGCATATTTGTTTTGCTTCCGCTTGATCTACTTGGGTGTGCTACTTGTGTGTGCAGGGCTCATTACCTTGCTTGTGATCATCTACAAAGGCCACTCACCAAGTTTGGTTCGTGCTAGAAGTCAAGAGGTGCTTGAAGTTGTTTTTGAGCCTGCTGCCACAGTCGGCCGGTGAGGTGCCGGTCCGGCCGGTGCCTCTGTGAAGTCCGATGCTTGACCGGTCTGACCGGTCATCACCATCGATTGGAACAACTCAAGTGATCGGGAAGAAGAGTTTAATTTGGTCGTCACGCCTATTCACCCCCTCTGGCGACATCAAGGTCCTTTCAATTGGTATCGAGCTTGGTGCTCGGTTCGAGCTTAACCGCTTGGAGTTCTTGATGTCGACAACTTGTGGTACCGTTTGAGCCTCTAGCTCTAGATGGCTCAAACTACTCTTCTTGGTGCTCCAATGTTCTCATTGCACTTAAGGTTTTGGGTCCCACCACGAGGGTATTATGGTTGCAGTATCCTTCCGAGGATGGGACTTGTGTCACTCCTAAGGAATTGGAGAAGAAGCGACTCAATGCCGTTATTACTAACCTTTGTGTAGTTGTGTGTATGTAGAGAGCTGAAGCATCTTATTCTAAAGAGCAAAAGATTAGCGAAGATGCTCATCTCATTTGGAAATTGCTATTTGAGATAGTTCACACCAAATGGGATGAAATTGAGAGTGATGATGAAGATGAACCGGTGGAGATATGTTCCTGACCTCTACAACATCCACGATCATCAAGCATCAACCCTCAAGCAAGAAGAAGATCAAAGAAGCGATGCTGTCCCTCTGCGAGGGCCAGGTCGGGCCGGTGACACACACCGTCGTCGGGGCCGGCTTGAGAACACACCAACCTTGATGGCAAAGAAGGAAAAGAAGAGCAAGAAGAAGAAGGCGGGGCCAAGGGAGCTAAGGGCAAGATTGAAGCATCAAGCTCTCGACAAGAGAACTTGAACTTCTCAAATCGAGCTTGCATCATTGGTTGTAAGTATGAATCATTGGCTAACAAATATGATCATGATATCAAATCTTTTTCATATAGAACTAAAGTAGAAGAAGAAGCCAATGATGAGCTAGAAGCCCAACTAGCGAAACTCACTAGTGAGCATATGGCTCTACAAGCCGATCACAAGGGACTTGAGTGCTCCTATGAGAAGCTTGTCGATTCTTATGCAACACTAGAGATAGCCCATGAGGTTGTGCTTTCATCGGTAAAATCTATGCAATCTCTATCTCACACATGCACATGCTCACAAGTTCAAATTAATTTATCTTGCGCTAATGATTATTTGTCTCAAGCAAGCCAATCTAGCATTGAGCATGTACTTGTAGAATCTTGTGATGACCTCATTGCTAAAGAAAATGATGAACTCAAGCAAGAGGTTGAAAAGCTTCAAAAAGACTTGTATGTGTTGAAGGAGAAGAGCAAAGTGCAACATTCTCAACATAACCGTGAAGACATGGTGAAGAAGCTTGAGAAGGGATCAATCGTCACTAGCTCAACCCCTCAACAACATACAAGGACTCACAAGCACAAGATTCAAGAAAGAGCAAGGTTGGGAAAGTCAAGTCCCAACCTCGTCCAACCAAGCACAAGGCACAAGAATCGCTCTCTAGAAAGCCTAGAAGCTCAAACAAATGGAGAGTGTGCTACAAGTGCAGAGAGAAAGGTCACTTTGCCGACTCGTGCCCAAGTGTGAAGATGGGCAGTGGCAGCTGACCGTCAGACCCGGTGCATGCCACCGCCGTCGCCGCTGTGGCAGCCCCACCTCAAGCAAACAAGGCGAGGAAGACTTCTTCTCTAAGTACAAGGCTCAGAAGCAAGCATGGACAAGAAACTATAAAGAATGGTGTGACCAACAAGAACAAAAGTCGCATTTGCTATGAATGCCGTCAAAAGGGTCACATGGGCAAAGATTGTCCAAATGGTAATATTCCTAAATCAAATCTAGTCCATTATGATTTTCATAAGCTTAGGAACGATAAGAATGGAACTTGTACTATGAGGGAGATTAGTTCACCTCAATATAGCATGAGAGCTATTTGGGTTCCTAAGCATCTTGTGGCTAACCCCATAGGACCCAACAAGCGTTGGGTACCAAGAAATGCTTGCGAGCTTGCTGAAAGAGATGCATTGAACACATGGTTAGAAGGCATGGAAATCACGTTTGATCAATTGGCCATGTGAAGGGCAAATTCATTTAAATCTTGAGTTCAATGACATCTCGGTAACTAGTGCTCCTTGTTGAGTCTTAGTCACTCTTAGTTCTTTGTGAACACTCATGTGACACTTATCTAGGACAAGTGAAACATGAGGTAGTGACTTTGACATCTTTATGAAATTATACTCTCATGCCATTCGATGCTTTTAATGGCTCTCTCGAAGAGCATTGCCTTGTCTCTGTTACAGGTTTCAAATTAGTGATATGTTCACTCAATCAAGGGACAAGAAATTGAAAATCACCAAAGAAGTGACCACTGGGGTCACCGTCCCGAGTGACAAGCACCGGCCCGAGGTCGCTCGAGATGCATGGATGACCCGGCACCGTGCTCGGGTGACCCTGCTCTGTGACCCGAATGGTGTGACCCGGATTGACCCAACTTTCAAGAAAAAGGGTGATTTGGCATCAAAGTGATCTTGTAGTCTTACTCTTTTGTGCATCCCTAAGCGAGCTCTTGATAAGTATAACTCCCTAAAGATAAGTAAGAGCTAGCACCATTCAAAATTCAAATATATGCACAAATGAAATGGTCTTAAGGCAAAGGTATGTTTCCATGAACCTCATTGAATACCGTAATGCATCTAGGCCATAATACCATGCTAGTGTGCCATCCTTAGCATGCAATTGCTTCAAGTGAATTTTGTGTGCCTCTCTAGATATTTGGTTGATACCTTTGCTTTCTCTCGTCTTTGTGTCTCGAGGTTGAAGGTATGAGTCAAGTATTCTTGAAAAGCCATTCATTTGAAGTGGATGCATGCACTTTGTGACATAGGATAGACTTTTCAAAATCAACTAGTATGTGTAGGAAGTGTGCTCTTTTGAAAATATTCGATTCTTGGTCTTTGTGACCCAACCAACTTAGTTGTGACTATGGTTCCCCTTGCTTGATTGATGGCTAGTCACAATTAAGGAGATTTTCTCAAGTCCATTAAATCCATCTTTATCTCTCTCTCTTGGAAGAATCAAGAATTATCAAAATAAATTGGATTATCCTTCATTCTTTCAAGACTAGATGAATTTTGGATCAATGTCAACTCTTTATCTCTTATCCAAAACTTCCGAAGAATTAGGATCAAAATCTCTTTTGGCCCGAAGTCTTTTTTCGGGGGAGCACCTGCCGAGGTGCCCACCACTTCCTTCTTACGAGACCTAAGTGGATGCAAAGTGTCTTATAAAATACCGTAAGAAGTTTTCGGAGGAATTTTAAAATGGGAAAGAAGGATCGAACTTCCGAGGCTCGTCGGTTCTACCGATATGGATTCTCGTTGAAATTATCAAAATCTTGTACTACCGAGCATCGGAACTACTACGCTAAAGGCTCACCGCTCGACCAAGTGTAGTCACCGGTCTGACCGTGGCTCACCGTCCCCCCGGTGACGCCCGACTTCAACCCGTGGGCCCACAGTAAAAAGAATCTATCCTTTACCCCCTTCCTTCTCTCTCTCCTCCATTATTCACCAGCACTCACCTCCTCCAAACCGTGAAGACCATCTTCCTTCCCTCCTCTCACCTCTCCTTTCTCCCATGGAGATTTGAGGATTCAACCAAGGAAAGACCACAAGTTTGGAAGCAAAAGGATCTCCCAAGGCCCCTCTTCAGTTCCCCCTTCGAGTTCTTTGGATTCCATTCAAGTTCTTCTCTCCAAAGGTATTCAAATCTTCGTTTGCCCGATCTCTTTACTCCGTGCAAAGATTTGAATTTCCTTTGGTATATCATCTCCGAGAACCCTAGAAGACATACCTATAGATCCATAAAGTTTCGTTGGACACATTGTGAGAACCCAAGATTTGGGGTCGGACGGCCTTCACCGGTCGACGGTGGCCGTCACCAATTTTGTTTTCTTCATGCTTTTCAACACTTATCTGTATTAGGTTGTCTCATGTCTATCTAGACCAAATCTTAGAGTCATAGCTGCTCAGTTGGATGTTGGGGCAATTGGCTGCTCGGGTGGCACCGGTCGTGGCGGTGCCCATCACCGATCTGGGGTGTGGCCCGAGCACCCAATTGGTCAGCTTTCAAGAATATTCTTCTATATCGATTCAATCTAGTTCCTAGAGTCTAATACACTCTTGTCATCCTTTTGCGACTCGGGACAACAGGTCATGGTGGGAAAAGGAGGGTGCTAAGAAGAGAAGAGAAGAGGTGCATGCTCATGAGGGACGCCCCTGACTTTGGGGAAGGGGCAGCACCATAAATGTCACGGCAAAGGTTGAGGCGTCGTTGCTCGAGAGAGTGCAGAGGCACCGACCTTGGAGGTGACAAGATGACAATGTTGAGGATGAGACCTTTCGGGGCTTGAGTGAAGAGGCACCGGGAGGTCGGGTCCGATGATGATGACTCCGGCGAGGCAATGGATGAGGATGAGGAGGATGAGGAAGAAGAAGAAGATGTGGATGCCATGGATGAGGATGATGATGACCGGGGTAGATTGAAAATCATGCCACCCACCTATATCTATCTCACGAGAAGTACCATGGTTGGCATGACTAAAGCCCTAAAGAAGTTGAGGATAAGAACCCTTATGAGGAGGCAAGGACCGCATCCGATCCAAGGTTTTGGGCTAAGTTTCAGCAGGATTACTATACTACGGTGATCATCAAAAAGCCCAAAATCACACATAAGGCACAATATGTGGATTGGGGGCATATGGCTAGGAAGAATGACCCCATTTTAATGAAGTCATAAGCAAGCGTGAGAGGCAAAGGGTCAAGGAGCTTATGGGTTTCGACAAGATTGGAACAAGGAGATAATAGCCCAGTTTTATGCCACCGTGCACTTTGGACACATTGGTACTGAGAGGGCTATGATTTGGATGACCAATGCCCAGAGGTATTCCATCACTTTCCCCAGGTTCTTGAGGTGCTTTGGGATTATGGCGGGAGACAAGGACTTAAGGCAGCTCCATGATGAAGGGGAGCTTGACAAAAGTGCCTTGCACCTTATGTACCCGAGAGGTGACCATGCTTATTATGGGAAGGTGAAGAATCTCTATACCTACTATGCTGCACTTAATAGACTCCTTAGGGTGTCTATTACACCGAGAGATGGGAATCCCTCACGAGATCACAAAATTTAAAAACTTGATGGTTGCTTTAAGGCCGGGAGCTCCGGAATTTAGTGTTGGGGATTTCATTTGGCAAGAAATCAAGCATCTATCAGAGGACCCCAAAAAGATTTGCAGCTACAGTCCCTATATCATGTATATGATTGAAAAGGTTGCAAAGACGGAGTTTCCCAAAAATGTGACA
Source organism: Cenchrus purpureus (assembly GCA_022644695.1). Classification (NCBI taxonomy): domain Eukaryota; kingdom Viridiplantae; phylum Streptophyta; class Magnoliopsida; order Poales; family Poaceae; genus Cenchrus; species Cenchrus purpureus. Next base: position 118,155,868 of record CP053460.1, read on the forward strand.
CACAAGTTGAAGCTCAATCCTAGCAAGAGTCCAAGGCTTCCATCTCCTAGGCGAGCAAGCACACAGCCATGGGGAAGGAATCACAAAGAGGGCACTACTCGGTCGGATCGACCCAGTCAGGGCCCTCGAGGCATCAGGGCCAGGTCTTGAGCACCGTCTAGTGGGGAGGCAGTCCTCTTCTCCATTGAGGAAGTTCCTCAATTTCATTTTTGGCATGTGTAGGAGTCAGCATGACATCCAGGTGGAGCAACAAAGGTCTAGGAGGGCAAACAAGCAAATGAGGGACACAATGAAGTTGATGCACAATGCTCAAGGGTTTGAACGCCTCGCTCTCCTCCCTCTCGAGTCTCCACAGTTGAGATACCTTCCTTCGAGGATAGGATGAGAGGTTGGGTCAACTCCGACATGCTTAATCAATATGGACCTATGTTTTTGAGTCCAGGCAAGAACAAGGGTCTTCATCATCGGCTCCTCCTCCACCTCCACCGTTTGTACCCCTCACCCGGATGTACCCGGTTCTTCTCACTCCATGGAACAAGAACAAACTCCTCCACCTCCTCCACCTTCCGAGCAGGACAAGATTGGGCGCCGCTTCTCTGCCGAGATCTTTGGATATAATCCATATTACTATGGTAAAGACATGCTCCTATAGCTCATCCCTCAAATCACTATCTCGATTCCATTTACCTAAACTCTCCTATGCATTGGATTTTGACACTTCTCAAATAGGAGGAGCTCTCAACCGGAGACGGATCTCGGGGGCGGTGATCGATGGCTACTTCTTCTCCAGGCCCTTCTTGGATGCTTGATGACAAAGGGGGAGAAGATTTGGATTAAAGACTTAAACTCGAGTTCTTTGTCATGTGGCACCGGTCGGCCAAGGCTAGAATCTTATCTTTGTGGACTTGAGAACATTTGTGTGAGTGCTACTGTGTGTTTGAACCTTTATTGTAATAATTAAGCGACTTTATTGCTAGATTGTGATGCATGTATTGAATGATGTATTGTTTGTGTTGGCTAAATGGAGCAAAGTGATCTAAGCCGCTTACAACCCCTGATCACCTTGGACCAAATAGCATGCACACCTTTACTTTATACTCTGACTGGACGGATTCGGTCGAGCACCTTGTCGGCCAGTGCCGCCTAGTCGGCGTCTTGGCTGGACGACCGGTCGGCCGGTTGGGGAACCGATCGACCGGTCTTTGCCTAGTCGATACTCTTGTTCTTTTCTTTGTGCATATCTTGTCATACGCATCACGGTTTTTATTTTATCGCTCACACATGTTGCACTCCACTGATTCTAAGATATAGGGGAGCTCACACGCTTTCTCCCAAATTTGTGCTATTGGCATTTGAGGCCAAATTTTTGAAATTCAAGACAAAGCACAAATTAAGGGGGAGTTCTAGCTATATCTAAGAATCTAAATGCGCTTTAATGTTTTATTTGTAAGCTTTAATCAAGTTGTCATCAATCACCAAAAAGGGGGAGATTGAAAGTGCATCTAGGCCCCTAAGTGGATTTTGGTGAATTGAATGACAAGACGATTAAAGGACTAATGTATTTGTCTAAGATTGTGAGCAGGTTTTATTTATCTATTCATGAGCAATTATTGAAGTATTTATTTATGGATGAATATTATATGGTTCACATTGGAGAAGACAAATATATGGATGATCCTAATGCATAAGTGACAACTATCAAGCAATAAAGAAGATAAATATTGGGATAATTTGAGAAGGTCAATTCATGGTCTCCCATATGAAGGCGTAGCTTGATTAAATTTACAAGGATCATAAAGAGAAGATGGTAATTCTCTAAGTCAAGTGCAAGACTTCATGTGTTTATTGAAAGAGGACACAAGGATGAGTGTACACATTATGGTTCTAATTTGGAAGCTTGCACATTCGTTGTCAATCAAGATTAAGCATTTGAGCGGGTTTTCAAATGAAGGTTAATTGTGTGAAGCAAGTGGAACTCAAAAGTGGATTGGATAAGTGATGAAGAGATCAACCGAGATGTCTAGGGTGAGGACTAAGCAATCTTTGGGGCCGTAGCTAAGCCGCCATTTCGTGTTTTGCTAAGGTGAAGTTCTAGCATCCGTGGGGTCTCAAGTGTCATATCCAAACCTTAACTGGCGGGGAAGCAATGCAAGTCATCATCATGTTAAGATTGGCAATATGGGTGACTTATGGATTCAAGTGTGCATTCCTATGCTAGATGGAAAGATCCTAAGCCATTAGCTCAAGTATGGATGTGCTCAAGTCAAAGGCTATGTTGAAAGCCCTCAAGTGAATATTGATCAAGTATGGCAAGATTGAAGATATCCAAGCTCAAGAGATCAACAAAGTGTTCTTAGTTATTCTTGAGTATAGGTATCTTACTATCAAGAGGGATGCAACTTAGCGAGTTGACCAAGTCAAAGTGCTCATTAGTTGACCTAAGTGAGATCTAGCCTTAGAGTGTGCTAACAAACCCTCCTAACATAACTGAGCCACTTCATCTCTTTGGTGAAGTGTTAGTATCACGTGAAAGGGTTTTGGGTGTCTCGGGGCCCCGGCCCTGAGGTCGGCACCGTCGGCCGGTGCCGCTAGCCCCTAACCCGGCTAGTTTTTCAACACCGGTCTAGCGGGTGTGGGGCTCGACGGTGCCGCCTGTGACCAACGGCTAGTTTTCTCCTTTGAGGGTATAAATACCCCAAGCTTTCTTCGATTGAAGCTTCTTTGTTTTGACATTCAGGTCCCAAGCCTTTCCTAACAAGCTCTAAGCCTTAGTGGCTCTCCCCAACCCTCTCTTTGTGAGATTTGTGGATTCAAGCCATATCCTTGGTGTTGGGTTGAGAGAGTGAGCTCAAGAGCGACCTTGTGAGCTTTAAAGAGCATTTCCATAGCTTGAGCACTTTGGTTTCGCGTCTACAAGCTTTGAAGGCGTTTGTTACTCTTGGAGGTTTGCCTCCTAGACGGCTAGGCGTCGCCGGCTAGCTCCCAACGTTGTGGTGAGCAGCGGGAAGTTTGTAAGGGCTGCGATCTTGCCTCTTCGTGGAAAAGATCCCCTTAGTGGAAAGGAGGAAAGTGGTTGAAAGAGACCCGACTTGTTGTGGGAATTGTCCTCACAAGCTCCTCAACGGAGACGTAGCCATTCCTTAGTGGGTGGTGAACTTCGGGAAACAAATCCTTTGCTTCTTCGTGTGGTTTGACTCTCTAAGTTGTTTTCTAGCATATTTGTTTTGCTTAGCCCGATCTACTTGGGTGTGCTACTTGTGTGTGCAGGGCTCATTACCTTGCTTGTGATCATCTACAAAGGCCACTCACCAAGTTCGGTTCGTGCTAGAAGTCAAGAGGTGCTTGAAGTTGTTTTTGCAGTTGCTTGCTACCGGCGGCCGGTGAGGTGCACCGATCGGCCGGTGCCTCCTGTGAAGTCGTGCTTGGCCGGGTCTGACCGGTCATCACCACGATGCGGCCGGTGGAACACCTGTCGACTCAAGTGATCGGGGAAGAAGAGTTTAATTTGGTCGTCACGCCTATTCACCCCCCCCTCTAGGCGACATCAAGGTCCTTTCAGTAGGAGCTGGAGCAGGAGAGCCTTCTGAGGTAGCAGGAGCAGGAGCCGGAGCCGGAGCAGGAGAGCCTTATGAGGTAGCAGGAGGCGAGAGCAGGAAAGCCTTCCGACGTAGTGGCTGAGGGAGCAGGATCAGCACGAGAGCCTTCCGAGTAGCCTGGGCCAGAACTTCCGGACCATTCTTGTTGCCGCCAAAGGATCTTCCTTATTCTTTTCCTCTGCTGCAATATTAGATAGAACCCTGAGTATTGTTGCATCTTCTTCCTTTTCTTCTTTGGAATCCTTTTCTCATCAATTATGAACCAATTGCTGAACTGTGAGGCAACTCATAGACTTGAGATGATTTACCCAAGTTAGCGGGAGGCATGAGTTGCAAGGGAGTCGACCTATAGGTGCGAGTAGAGCGGTGGCGGCAAGCCGTTAATTTGGTGAAGGTGGTAGTGAAGCATTCAAGGCGTTGGTGCCGTGTTACCATTTGTCCTATCTGCTCTCGAGTGTGCGGTTTAACTCCCTCGTGCCATCCTCATCTCCATCATTGGTGGAACTTTCTCTGGTCGCTGATTTTCAAGGATCGGTTCACAAAGAAGGAAGAGTCCATTGGCTCACCGTTGTTGCCGGAGTGACTGGAACTGCTTGCTTTTTCGGGTAGTGATGCACCATCATGTACTCGGAGATGTCTCATGAGACGCCTCATTGCCTTCACTATCGGAACAAATGTCATGGAGATGGCTCAATTGTAGCCCTTAGGCCACGACGCCTGCCTCCTGGTCTCGCATGAAATGTGTCTCGGACATCATGTACTCGAGACGCCAATCTTTGGGTCCGGTTCGCACCATTTCCCCATCTTCATCTACTCTGGTAAGACTACTCAGCATGAAGGAGATCCAGTGAGCATACGACATATTTCGTGCCACAATCAACCCATAAAAGATAACATCTTCAATCTCGGCTAAAATGAAGTCCACGATGTCAAGGGCCGGTCATGACGTGAAGGAGAAGCCATCAAGACTAGTGATCGACTGCATTGCCAATCTGTGGTAACAATGTCTTCCGTAGTGCCCGGTGAACCACATTTGCCTCAGGGGTAAGCATGTCAGGCGTGCGATATGCTCGCCACCGTGAACGACTCAACAAAAGTCCGCCATCTCCTCGTCGGACGGGGCACCGAGCAAACTACGCCGAGGTGGTTCACGATCCTCAGACAATATTATGTAGGGATGTCTTATGGTCATACTTTCCTATTTCAAAATCCATCAATCCAAGTTTGTCTCGGCAATATGGTGTCGGAAAAGAGTATCTTGGCGTCCCCGAAACATGAACATGATGTACGCCCTAGTATCGACAATGTACATGTGAGCATAAAAACTCTCACCCAATCCTCAACATACTTATGATGCATTGAGACCAAATCACCAATCCAGATGATCATCAAGTATGCCTTAACATCCCCTCCCGCCCAACGTCATATGATCCCAATTTATAACCCCGTGACATTCATAGGCGTGTATTTGTAGTTGTAATAGAAAGTTTGTCTTGAAGGACATTCCTAAATCTTGGTTCGACCCGTTTGTCCTTGGTTTTGTCCTACCAATGCTTCTCGTGCACCCATCTAAGACCTTTAATCATTTGGTAGGTGTGGTTGCGCAGTCCATCATCTTAAGCGGCTCTTCCTGGAGGGTGAAGTTGTACCTATTTCTCCTTCCGATCGATCCGCGCAGATCTGCTCGCCTAGTACTACATGATCATGAGCACGCCATGTTGCATACTCCTCGATCATGCCCACATTGAGATCAACACATCCCTTCCTTCGCCGATCTGCTCGCCTTAGTACTACATGATCATGAGCACGCCACGCTGCATACCCTCGATCATGCCCACATTGGAGATCAACACATCCCTTCCTTCGTCCGATCTGCTCGCCTAGTACTACATGATCATGAGCACGCCACGCTGCATACCCTCGATCATGCCCACATTGGAGATCAACACATCCCTTCCTTCGCCGATTCGCTTGCCTAGTACTACATGATCATGAGCACGCCACTGTTGCATACCCCGATCATGCCCACATTGAGATCAACACATCCCTTCCTTCGCCGATCTGCTCGCCTTAGTACTACATGATCATGAGCACGCCACGTTGCATACCCTCGATCATGCCCGCATTGAGATCAACACATCCCTTCCTTCGCCGATTCTGCTCGCCTTAGTACTACATGATCATGAGCACGCCACGCTGCATACCCTCGATCATGCCCACATTGGAGATCAACACATTCACGTAGCCTTCAGACGTTCCGTTGTTTTATAATACAACGACGGATAATCGGCATCCCCATGCGTGATCGTATATTTTGTAAAGACGCACAGCAGTTCCGATGCTACATAACATGTTGAACCGGATAGTAGGCACCTACGGCACAAGTTTAATATTCGTGAAAGTGCACTTCAACTACATATAAATTACATATAAATCATAAGGTCCACATGATTTCAGTTCGGATCTACTTAAACATTTACCGATTTGATATCCTAGTCGTCCACTTTCATCGGCAGCATTTTCATCTTCATCGACGTATTGCCATAGAGTGTCGTCGTCCTCATCTTCGTAATTGAATCCATCCACATCGACAGCCTCCTGCGGGCGAAGTCAACTTCAGCGGCTGCAACCAAGCCTCCTCGCCAAGAATAGGCACCGAACCTCCGAACCATCACGAGACCATCATCAAGTATAACATCATGCAAGGTTTGGTCAATTTCATCATCTTGATATGCAAGTACCATGCTGGGAGCTATGTCCTCCTCATTTTCATTATAGCTCCACAAATGTCTCGTGCTCAAATTTTGCACCACTCTCCATGGGTGTTGTAGTAGGGTGTCCGCAAGTAAAGACCTTCGTTGCTTGTTCAAGAAGAATGTAGGGATCATCTTGGTACCGGTAATCTCCAAGATTGACGCTTGTGAAGTAACCATCATTTCTAATCTTCGGTTCCTTCTTGGTCCCTTCGGATCATACCACCAACCCGAATAAAACAACAATTCGATCTGTCAAGCCCCGAGTTGTACCGCACTCAATAATGTCTCTTAGTGAACCATAAAACTCAATTTCTTTAATGTCTTTATGTGATCTTGTAGTCATGATTCCACATTATGTGTCTTCCTATTTGCCTCTCGGGCCCTTGGTGTGGTCTGACACCGCCTACAATACATCCGTATAAGTTTTTGCTCACCGGTCTGTTCAAATTGATAATGCATATAGGTTATCGTCGCTCGGATTGTTTGTAACTGCATGTAAGAGCCATAGTTTTTTAATATAGTCTTATGTAAAGGTCCTCACAAGGTAATATAAGCTAGCTACCAAACAAAAAATGAATACTAACATGCGATCTAAACCGTGTCAAATTTATAGCAATTCCGACGATCAATATCCTCGTCCGACACACCTTTCGCTTTTAATTCATTCTTGAACACTCTGCAAAGCAGTACCATCTCAAAGTTAGAACGAAATAATTGTTGTTCTATCATTGCAATGGTGATTTACTTACTCGATATATGGCATCACCTCTCGCAATTGTTTAGCACATACCAAACCACCTTGTCGTACTTTTGACCCAAGCCAACAAGTGGTCCTGCTCCAAGTACTTGAACAAGGCGATCGAAGCAGGATGTTCCATCTACGACAAATCAGCATTCTCTTCCTTCCAACCTGATTGAATCGTGTGGCCACATCATCAGCCGCGAAGTACCTAGAGCAAAATGTCAAGGCCTCATTAGCAACATATGCTTCTGCAATGGATCCTTGGAGCCTAGATTGGTTTCTCACCAACGCTTCAATGTGCATAGCCTTCTTTCGACGAGATACATCCATCCATATTGTCTTGGACCTCTCAGATTGCTTCCTTAGGCAAATAGACACCAAGTGGACCATAACATCAAAGAAGGCGGAGGGAAAATTTTCTCAAGCTTGCATGTAATTATTGGGATATCTGTTTTCAATTTTGCAAGACATCCAACTTCGTAGTTTTGCAACATAGTTGCCGAAGAAGAAGTTTCCTAGTTCGCAATAGCTATGTATATCTCTTTGTCCACTAAACCGCGAAGACAAGCCGCAAACCCCTTTAGAGTAGGATATCACAATCATGAGTTTTCGCCTTTGTAGTTTGCATCCATCTGCAGCAATGCACCTAGCTAAGTTTGAAGCATATCCATATGGGAACTTCAAGAACTTATAAAATCACAAACAACTCTGCTTCGCTTTTGAAAGTACATACGAGCTTACGGCATTTTGCATGACTCACCATCCTCGTTGCCACCATGTGTAGATTTGATCTTACGCCCATCTCTTCCAAATCAACCCTAGCATTGATGGTGTCCTTTGTCTTCCCAGCAATTTTAAGCAACGCTCCAATAAGGTTTTCCAATATGTTTTTCTCAATGTGCATCACATCAAGGTTATGTGCCAACTTCGAGATGACCAGCTGACAAGAAGTCCCACAAACAAACCCTTGGCTCCAAAGACCGTCCGGATTCCCCGCTTCCTTTTCTTTCCTTGAGGTAGAGGATGCTTTCTGGTCTAACGCCTTTAACCTTCTCCGCTTCTACTCCTCATGGGTAAGTGCTGGCTTTCTCGGTTCTCAACGGTACCATCAAAATCTGCTCTCTTTCTTCTCCATGGATGGTCCGTTGGAAGGAAACGATGACGCCTTGATGTAACATATCTTGTTCTTCAATCTCCTTGAGCAAGGATCCTTGTCGCAACACACAGGAAAAATAGTCTTTCGTGACTCGCCCGAGACAACGTGCTCAATGGATAATCATGTATGCACCAAAGAACCCAGACACGGTTTAAATCCTTTACCCTCAACAGCATCGATTGCCCATACACCCTTCCAAAGTTCTGCGGCTCTTCGACAAGAGGTTCCATGAAATGGAGAACTCCCAGGATCAATAAGGCCATCATGAAGTTTGATTCTTCCATGCATACCCATGGTGGCATGTTATACTGGCACAACAAATACGACCACATACTATATGAGTTGTTCATGTTGCCAAATGGATTGAAACCATCGGTTGCAAGACCAAGTCTAAGGTTCCTAGCATCTTCTGCAAATTTTGGCCAACTTTTATTGAATTCTTTCCATGCCTCACCATCACCTGGATGGCTAAGCTCATTGTTCACGGTTTCGCTCATTGGTGCCATCGTATCCTTTGCTGTTTTTGATGAAAGAAACATCCTAATCAGCGGAAAATGCCTCAATACCTTTTGAGGAACGCGCTTGTTGGTGTCTGCATCCTTCCATCTTGAATCCGCTTCACAACATACTGGGCACACATCAAGTTTGACATACTTCTACTTGCGAAACAATATACAATTATTTTTGCAAACATGGATTTTTCATAGCCGAGTCCCATGGAACGTATGTACTTCATTGCCGCATCGAAAGAGTCGGAAGACACGCAGGAATCCTTTTGTAACAAATTCATCGTTGCATTGAATGCGATGTTGCTCATCCGGTGAAAGACTTTATATGAAGTAACTTGACAACAAATGTAAATTGTGCATATGAAGATGTCGGTGACACCTTACAGTTCGGATGTTCCTTTACAAATTCATACATTTTCTCACCGAGCACGACCCTTGCCCAAGTCGCAATCAATTGAGACATCCCATCATCTCTGTGGCCTTCATCCTCCTCCATACCCGATATGTATTGGGTTTCTGGACCGTTCTGATCACCACCATCCCGTGGAGCTGCATTATCCACATCCCCTCGCATCCGAGAATTGCGTTATCTGTACATTTTCATCATCGTCAACCATATCCTCCAAAGCTTCTCCATGATGGATCCACCTAGTGTAAGTGGTTGCCATCCCACTCACAAGTAAGTGAACTCCAATTCGCTCTATAGTCCTTGTAGAGTTATTGAGGCATCGACGACCACGAGCATAGTATTTCTTCGTCCTTAGTGTATCTTGTCCAAGAAATGCCAAGAAATCTCGGACCCCTTTCTCGATGATCGGTGGTAAAACCAAGATACCGGTTCTCTCTATCCATCCGGAAAGTTTTGGCGAATCCAACTCAAAATTACCGACCACGTAATCTAATTGAAAAGGAGAACATTCTGCGAAATGAAATTTTCGGATTGAACACAAAATTACTTACCAGATTGACACGTCGCAAGAAGTATCACCGTTGCGCCCGTAGGAGTGAGCAGCCGTTGGAAGTCGCAAATCACCGCCGGAATGATCCGTTTTGGTAGCCTACTCGCCTCTCGCTCTTCGCTTTCCTGCTTCGGCAGCGGGTCATGGAAAACTATTTTGCTACATGGGCTTTTCTCCCGCCTAACTTATCGTAACAACCGCCGTGTCAGTGGTTGGGGTGGAAAGTGTTTCTCATTAAATTGACACAACCAAGAGGTGCTGCAGTGATAGATAGTGTTGTCTCGTTCCTATAGGTCTCTAGTTCGAACCCTTGCTATGGCAAATTGTTTTGCAACATTTCGTGACCAACTAGGAAACAAGCAGTTTCGCGATCGTTACTCAGGAAGGTCCTTCTAGCAAAACATCAACGTAACGGACCGACAAAACATCGGCAAAATTAATTAAGAATGGTGAGTATGCTCGACTCAATTTGAAACAGATTAAACCAAATCGGCATAATAAGATGGAATCTCATAGCACTCATCACCACAAAGTTCACACCACCAGCAAGTAGCAAACACAAAAATACAAACAAATTCATCACCACAAAGTACACACCACCTACGAACCGCCTAGCTAGCGAACACCGGACATATTTTATCGATTGTCTGCATATTTCGGTCGAGTATATTTGCTCTTTCTTTCAACAGGGCATTCTCCGCTAACAATTGTTGATTCTCTTTCAGCCGGTCATGCTGCTGCTGTAACAATTGATTAACATGGCCCCTCTCTTTGATCAGCTCTTCCATCAGGGCAATGTTCTCCTGCTGTAACAATGCCATTTGATTCAGCTGGTCTTTCTCTTGTGCAAAGCAATTGATTCATCTCTTTCAGTTGTTCATTCTGCTGCTGTACCGATTCCTCATACAGGTGCTTGTATTGCAGGTCTCTCTTCACCTTCTGCAGCTCAGCTTTAGTGGATTCAAGCACCTCCAGAAGCTAGAAAAATACAAGAACCTATCAATCCATCAAACTATGCAAACTGAAAACTAACTGAATCAACTTCTAACACCAATTGCAATTCAAATGAGGTACGATGAAATCAGCTCACTATTCAAGGGATTCAAGCACCTCCGGAAGTTAGAAAATACAAGAACCTATCAATCCATCAAACGATGCAAACTAAAAACTAACTGAATCAACTTCTAACACCAATTGCAATTCAAATCTGAGTGTATGATGAAATCTGAATCTATTGTATATGGTCATCCATCCTCTAGATCCCCAAACTAGAAATCCCCATCCTTAGGTCGATAGGGAAAATATAGTTTCAAACTGAGGACCGACCTTTGTCGCCCCTGCTTTCATGAACTCAGAGGGAGGTGGCGACATAAACCACCCTCTCATCACCGCTTAATCCGCTATTCCTACCACGAGCTGCAGCAGCATCGCGCGTAGCAAAAGTCGAGAGTCTTTATGCAAAGGAAGCGTCACCATGCGGATTATCGATTTATATTAAAGATTCGAAAAATACTTACATGTGGGACCCAACTGAATTTTATGACGACTTGGAACACTCTATTTTTAAAATAATGCTTACATGGGACCAAAGTTGGTTTATGACGTCACGACATGGCGAAAATGCTTACATGTGGGACCGGAAAAATTTATGACGACTTGGAACACTCTATTTTCAAAAAATGCTTACATGTGGGACCCTCTTGAATTTTATGACGACTTGGAACACTGCTTTTAAAATAATGCTTACATGTGGGACCGATGTTGGTTTATGACTTTTTCGAGCTTATGGCCACAAAACAAAGATGGAATGTTGAAAGCGCCACAAGCACCAACCGTAATGACGAAAGTTTTTTGTCACTAAATTTGCTCAAGTGAAATATTATGACGAGATCGCTTAGGAATGTCATAAATCAATGACACTAAAATGTGGTTGCGTCACTAGTCAACGATTTTCTTGTAGTGTATTTTTGAACCTCTCAGCTATTTCCATATGAGAAGGCACACAAGGGAGATATGTTGATTGATTGAAACGTGAAAGAAAAAGAGAAACTACAATATGGTAATCCGGTATATCTTGTTTGAAGTAATAATTAAAAAAAAATCAATTTGAAGCCACCCATCACGTCCACAAATACCCAACACAATTATTAAGGAAAGAAATTTTGGTATGACATGATTAGTGACCACATAAGGAAAACAATTTCAGGACCGCATGATTAGAGGCCACACAAGAAAATTATATTTGTCAATTCGAGAACGGGTTTTGGGAGTCTATAATTACCGTGCGCTTGCAAGGAAAGATGGCTGCGAGGGTAATTAACCTTCCAAAACTTGAGAACCTCAATCACGGCAAATGGGGACGCAGGTGAAAAGAATTAGGAGGAGGGAGGGGGGCGACCAAATCAATCTCCCACCTTTCTTTATTATCAAATGTGGGATCAACGTGTACAAAATGGGGTAGAAAAGCCTGCGGTAACAAAAAAACAGGGTGGGAGAGCGATTTACAACGTGGGAGTGACTCGCCCCCCTCCCTTCGTCCTCATTTTTTTGTCTCTTAAATGGGGGTCGCGCATGACATGCGGGTCACTCTGTGAGGGGTACGCGGGTAAAACTCTGGGTGAGAATTGACATCAATTCTTTCTGCTTTATAGTATAGATTCGCCTGCTCATTTGGCTTGATTTTCTCTCAGAACAAACCAGCCACCAGTATTTTTATCTCAGAACAAACCAGTCACCCGCCAAACGAACAGGCCCATAGATCCCGTTGCACAGGACACGCACAGGTGTACAGGACACGCATAACGTTGCAAGCGTCCAGATCTAAAAAAAAAACGTTGCAAGCGTCCATGGGCACACTCACCGGTTACTGTTTTAATTTGTATCCAAAACAGCATTATTCGGGACTACTGCAACTTGTAAATTTTAAATACCAATTTTTTCGAGAACATTTAAATACCGATTGCTATCACAGGAATTTGTGCGTATATATACCTGCAAGAATAGAATCAATAATTGTAATTCATGTGATGCTCCCGAAATGTCATGGTCATTTCCTCCTACTTGTTTCCTGAAGTTCAAATACCTTTTTCTCCCCAAGCTCAAGTATATATTTATCGTTTTTATCTGAAGCAGAACATGCACCACTGATTCACTTCATCACTTGAGCTTATAGCAACGAAGTACGAATCATTGTTTTGGCCCTCAATATCTGGTGAAACGTTATCAAACCTCTAAAACATCTGGTCTAGCTGTAAAATATAAATGTTTTGTTGTCTATAGCAACGGACATGACTCTAGTCCTAGTAAATAAAATAAAAGGAAAAAATTGTGAGTTGAGCGTAGGTCACTTTTTTTTACAACAACCACATATATTATCACTGAAGCAACCAAATTGCAATGAGGTCCTCGAAGTAAAAAGAAATTACAACAAGGTCCTCAGACTAGATGAGATCCACAGGATCACCGACGCGTTCAACAACAGAGAGCTCGCCGGCGGGGGTCGCAGAGGCTACTGAGGAGCATACACCCGGATGAAGGACCGTGCACTGCATCGGTTGAAGTTGAGGCGGCGGAGCCGAAGAATTCCATTCCAGACGACCGAATGATTGGTAGTTCGCCGTCGCTGGAGGTAGTAGATGAGCCACCAAGCCGCTTCTAGGGGGAAGACGAGCGTGTCGGAACAACCGGCGGTGAAGAGCCACAAAGGCCGGGAGATCCATCAAGGAGTTGTAGGTTGCTGCAAGTGGAAGGCGGAGGAAAAGACGAAGGTGCATCGGTGCGTTCTACAACTTTGGATTCGCCACTTCCCAGGGGGAGTCAAAGAAATCGGAACAGCCACCAAAGGCTAAAGGCGGAGCTAAGATCCGAACACGCCGGTACACCTCGATGCATTCAACAACTGAACAGGGTCGGAACAACCATCGGAGGCAGAGGCGGCGGCGTAGGAATACCAGCAGCATGGGTTGGGGCGGAGCGGATCTGAGGAGGAAGTAGGTCAGAGAGAAGTGGGGGCGGAGCAGATCTGAGTAAGAGGTGGGGTGGAGAGGAGTGGGGCGACGCAGATCCGCCGAGAAGAAGGTGAGCAGGCGAGAAGGGGAAGCGGGGACGAGATCCGCCAGGGAAGGAAGAGGAGCGATTTTATTTAGACTTACCTCGAGGTGGCCGAGGAGAACCGCGGCGACCACGGCAAGAACGGCGACGAACTCCAGGGAAGATGGCATACGACGGATACTACAAATAGCTATACTACTACGAAATAGATACAAACTACTAAGATCAGGGCCCCTCTCCCACCCGCCATGGCGAGGCGAGCTCACCGGAGCCGGGAGAGGGGGAGGAGGGGAGCCCAAGATAGGAGCCTTCGAGAGGAAGCACTCACGTTTCAACATGACGTAGCTCACCTTGTTAGTTTCTTTTGGAGGAACCTGTTCACCGGCTAAAATTTCCCAACATGACGTGGGTGCTCGTATTTTCTTTTATCTATTTCAATATTTAATTAACGTCGTTATTCTTTCATGGTAGACAGGGAGGCATCTCGAATACGTCAATCTTTCGAAGACTCACAGGCCTCTCGGTCAATTTCAACTTCAATCAAGGCCCTCCCGAGCTAGCTCGGGGGAGGAGACTGATGAGCATGGAAGCAGCAACGGGTGGCCCATCGAGCGCGCCCTCCGGCGGCGGCGTCTACGGCTCGCTCAAGGATTGGTTGTTGAACTGGCGGCGGCCACAGTATCCAGCACCATCAGCGTACACCAGTAGCGGCAGCAAATCAGGATCAGGTACTACCCTATCCAACACCTACACGGCCTCCGGATCCGGGGCCTCTCAGTTCTCCTACGACCATCGCCTGCTCAACGCGCTCGTCGTGGAAGAAAGAGCAGAGGAGCTCGCGAAAGAGAGAGCAGATGTCCTCTGGGGCGCCACCAACGGCCAGCGGCCGGACAAATCCTTCTGTGGCGCCGCCGCCGCCAACGGCAACTTCACAGCACTGGAGAGGTGGCTCATGGGACTGGACGTCGGCTGGGTGCTCTGCTTCGCTGACGACGCGTCTGCCGCCGCCACGGCAGGGGGCCTGTGGCACCTCTCCAGTGTCATCGTGCAACGTGACTACGCAGGGAGGTGGATCCAGGCTCTCACCGTGATCACGCGCACCATCCTCAGAGCTTACTCAGACCCTTTCGGCTGTGGCTTCTGACCTGTATATTGTGCTGGAGGAAGAGGAACCTGTGACGGAGCAGGAGCAAGATCCGGATCAGCTCCAGTTGACCCGCGCACGGTTTGCCCAAGCAGGCATCTTGAGAATGCTCCCTTTCGTTGACGCCATAGCTGCTTCCAGTCTTGCCAGTGCCGGTGGTGATATCAACCTTGCCGGCGCCAGTGGAGCACCGGTGGCGCCAACAGAGCAGCTACAGGCACTCCTGAACGTGCGTGACGCCTTGTCCAACGCCTCGTCCGGTATCCAGCTATGGCTGCATTCGGCATCCTCTGCAGAAGCGAAGCAGAAAAGCGATGAGGTGCTCGGTCTCCTGGCAGCGAAAGAGAAGAGACTGGATGAGGCCGTCTGGAGCACCATGGAGGATCTCAGGGCTCGCATCCTGTCGCCACCGGACGACGAAGCTATGTGGGGTGCTGAAAGCCCACAGGGATCACCGGATGTTGTCAGGGTCACCCAGTGCCTAGTCAACCACATCAGATTGCTGTGGGTAATCACAAGACGATGAGTCACATCGCTGCAGCAGCTGAGCTTGGCAACTATGTCCCAGAGTATGACAGGATCAGCTGCTTCCTTTCGGGTCAGGAGATGAGCTCTGGCGAACCTTTTGTCAGCCTGACGCTGGAGATGGTCTCGTCATTAGAAGAGAAGCTTGCCAAGAGATCAGAATCATTCCCGGATCACGGCCTCAGGGTCCTATTCTTGATCAACAACACACACTTCATATGGCAGCAGCTTCGTCCATTGCTGCTCAGTATGGAGCGCCACATGTCAGTGCTCGCCGGAGGATTGAGGACTACATACAGAGGTATCTGCAAGTGTCGCCGGTGGTGTCGTGCCTGAACGATCTAACACCACCACTTTGCTTTGGAAGAAATGATAATAGCTCCTGCCTGCCTAGATTCGAATCGGAATTTCAGAAAACCTACTTTGCCCAAAAGCTCTGGAAGGTGCCAGACCCTGAGCTCAGGAGAAGGTTGCAAGCTGTCACCGAGAGGGTGGTTTCAGGCTTCAGAGGGTACTTGGAACATCACAACATCAGCACTCCATCCCCAAGGCTCACTCTCACTCCAATGGAGCTGGAACACATGTTGCAAGAGCTATTCGAAGGATGAACAAGTGTCTGCACTGCTGCTTCAGGGTAAATCACTTCTGAAACTGTGTGTCCGACAGAAGGCTGATGCATTTTATGTTTCATTGGACCATCTTAATACCTTTTGCACTATTTCGATAATAGTTCTGGAAGAGAAATATGTCAACATCTTTTGTCTTGAACCAGTCACTTTAATATGCTCTTGTTTCTGCCAATAAATCCGTGTCCAGACTCCAGAACCTAGGAAAGTTGTAGTACAAACACAGTAGTATGAGTTCCGACTCTAGATGGTTTGGAAAAAAACAAAGAAAGGCGAACATTCTGTACAACATATGTTTTGCTGCACGTCTTTTCTACGTTGGAAGAATACTGAAAGACTGCTAGAATAGAATTTAAGAATTTCTCAGTGAGACTTATTTGGCTGCACTCCAATCAATATGGTTTGGAAAGAATTAAGGTGGAAAATTAATTCACTTTCCACCTTAATCCCTTTTAAACCATGTACATCGGGATAGATTGGAGTATAGGCGTATAGCCAAACAATCATTTTGTGCAATTGTGTTTACTAGTTTAACGGAGCAACTCATGAAAGGGTGTGAGTGAGGGAACAAGGAGGAATTAACTCATGTGAAAAATATCATTTTAAGTGTGGCTATCCATCCTAACCATTTTTAAAAGAAAGTGTACTTAAGTCTCTTTCGCAGTGCCAAGTTTTGATCCTGACTGGATCCGGGTTTGTACATGACTGTAAGCCATGAACATCCAGAAAGCAATGAACAGACCAATGAACATCCAGATTGTACATGACTAAGCAATGAACATCCAGAAACAAATAAAGGTCCAACGATAAAGATTGCAACCTAAATAAACGATATAAAGATCGCAAGTTAGAAAAGATGGTCTTGTATACAAGTGACTGGGAGCTGGGAGCCACCAAGCTGTAGATTGCATCTGGTACTAGAACTCAAACGACAGAACAGAAATTCGACATAGACATGCGTAGAATCATGTTGCCCAAAAGAATAGAATCATGGTGCCCAAAAGAAGAGAAGGTAGACTAGGGGTCCCTACAAGCATTTCTGTTCCATCATCAGAGCTTTAGTAACCACAGCCAGCCATATTCCCACCAGAGTCAGTTACTAAAGTTGTTTGTAGCGAAACGGTCCTTCAACCAAGGCAACCAAAACACCAGGGGAAAAAGTTAGATGCGGAGGCAAAACAAGCGAAAGCTGCAATGTGCTATGGTGTTGTAACGTGCTACTTTTAGCGTGTCAATTGCAGCAGCCTGTGCACTGTGCAAACGTCAGCTACCTTCAGGTGATTCAAATTGCAACACAAAACAGTGAGCAACTTAATTATGGATCATGTTGCCCAAAAGAAGAAGGTTCAAACCCACAATGGCAAAATGCTGCCCACAGTTAGCTGCAGACTGACTATAGGACTATTCACCCCTCTTTTTTCTTTTCTTTTTCCCTTCTCTCTGTCTTCCTTTTACTTAGCCTTCTACCTACTGATTTGTAATACAGAGAACACTGGAAAAACATTTGAGATAACTTAATACAGCATAACTCACTACAGGATTATGCAGAGAACACTGGGAAAATAATCAGAATCACAACAAAGCTGGCAGATAAACAAACACTGACACTTGAGTGTTGCCAATAATTGGCAATTCATAAATGATGCAGCATCAACATACAGCGACTGTGTTTGTTTCTTGTGCCATTTTTATGAATTTTGCCAGTAAACTTTTGAGTTAAGGGATACGAAAAACAAGCAAACAAGTAGCAGGTTCCTATTCCCTATTTGATGTTAAGCAACAGGATTGAAGTAAACAAGCAGCTCCTAAACTAATAGTGCAATGAAAATTTAGCCCCCTAAACTAATAGTTTCAGTTTTAAACATGGTCACAAGTAGACTGAAGTTTTACCTGCTAGACCATCTCATTTCTGAGCCAAATCAGAGTTGATTCCGCATCAAGTTCACAGCCACATAGGAAAGCCTCTCTGTTTTCTTTGCTCTTGATGAAGACTGCATATGCTTTTGGCTTTTCTTGCTTGGTCACTTGCATTGTGTTCAGAACTGATATGCACCTTTTGATAGAGAAATCAGTACCTTCAGCAGCCTCCTGTTCTCTGGCCAGATGTGCATATTCATCTTCTGCTTCCTGGGTCCTCATTTCTAGGTATCTCCCCATTATATCTTCTATCTTTGCACCCTTCCTTGGCCTCTTTTCTTCCTTTTCTTGTTTGTTGCATGATGTTGTAATAGTTCTTCGCTATCCACTTATTTCAACAGCTGCAACCTCACTTTCTTGATCTCGTGACAGAGTATCTCGCTGTCCACTTCTTTCAACAGCTGCAACCTCGCTTGCCTCTCAGTGGTTGCATCATCATCTTCATCTGGCACCTCATGAACCGCAATGTCGTCCAAAAGGGTTTGTGCTGGTTCAACATCAAACTACTCTCTGAAGCTTCAAATTGCTGTTGAACACATGGTTTAGTTTTTCTATAAAATGGAAACCAGGAATATAATAGCAAATCAGTTATCCTCCGCAGAAATTATGAAACAAGAAATCTCTGCTGTGTCCGAAGTCTCTTATTAATTATTTGGACCCAGTTATCTTTAGTAGCATACATGTAAGCAAAAAAATGATCTGGAAACTATTCACATGGTGAACAAAGAAGCTTTCAAGCTCAATGTGAAAGCTTTCAGTTTAAACTTCTGATCGCTATGCAGTGTTGATAACATATGGAAGATAACCTTTTATTCTTGATCATAATAAATAAAGGAACACTGGATAGAGGAAAGAAATAAAAAAATGTTGTTAAGAAACACATAATTGTAAAATTACTATTAAAACGGTCGCTGGATGCAACAAAGAAAAATTGACCATAAAAATTATAATACATTCATCTTCTGCATCTCTACCAGGCTAAAATGGGTCTGGAAACTATATAATTGGGCGTTTTTTAGCTTAATATAACAGTTGACATAGATTTATATTTAAACCTTTCAGATAGATGCAGTGTTTATGATAATGGAAGATTCATTCGTGCAGCATAAATAAGATCACATGACTGAGGAAACTAAAAATTGCAGTTAGTGATCACTAACTAGTAAAGCCAAGCAAAAAATTACAAGTATATAAGATTATGATTATAATTCTGAAAACAGGTTTACAAAAAAAATGAGAACACAGAAGGTAGCAACTGAAAGTTGAAAAACATAACTTCAGGTTTTAAAGTTGAATCATCATAAGCTGGGAAAATTGCATTCACTAAGGTAACTAGCATATGCCAAGCTGCCAATACAAAGGCTTGGGTATTATTGAAACAAAAAGCGCGAGAGGGAATACATCCAAATTATCAGCAACACATCATCTTATTCTGACAGATTTCATTCACCCAAGTTGCTAACTTCTCCATACAAAGGTAACAGTTTCCAGAAGAATGTCGGCATGAGTGCTCCAAAAGCAATATTCCAGTGCCCATTTGTAAGCACGAATGGCTCCAAGAAATTGGGAACATATGGCGTGAAAGATTCAAAGTTGTGTCCAAGAGTGTGGAAAGCATGCGGTTCCTTACTGTCCATGTCATATGATATCAGCTTCCGGCTGCTGTCTTGAAGAATGAAAATCAAATTGTGATCCGGATGAATGGCAACCACAATGCTGTTAAAACTGTCTAGGGAATTCATTTGTCCAAACAGCTCTAAGAAGCTCACCCTGTGCTTGAGGACCCATTCTTCTGTATCATAGTCCTCAAGAACCCAAATGGACAGTCCAGCCCATTTCAAACAATCTCCTTCCCGTTCCATAAGTGCGCCTACACAATTTAGGTGCCCTTGGGATTGACCAACAAAATTAAGAAATGTGCGCTGATCTGGCCAGGTGATGATCCTACACGTCTTCCCTTCCATATCCATTGCGGCTATCAGAAACAACTCAGTAACGTGGTAGATGACTAAATGCAGCAAGCCATTAACAACCACATTGCTCAACACAGATTTCAGTATGGCTCCACCATTAACCCATTGTCTCCATCCACCTTCATCTTGCCATCGACTCTGTTGGCTTGTCCTGTCACTCCACACCCTGCTCTCAGAAGAGTAGGCACGCACCTCGATCTCACCCATAAAATCCTTCTGACTGATATTGACCAAATGGAAGTGTGGTGACACGGCCGGATCAAAAATCAAACAGGTGCGTGCTTCTCCTGAAGGGGAACCAAGAGGACAGCCAGCGCACAGCCACCCAGTGCTCGGTGGCGGGGTTGCACACAGCGTAGTCCGGCCCGCCGACGCCGCTATTCCAGCCATGCTCAAAGAGGAAGAGCCCATTGCAGGAACGCAAGAGCTTGAGGTTCTCGATCCCGGGCAGCTTCGACAGGAAGGAAAAGGACGGGTCGAAGAGAGGCGCGGGCCTCCCCGGCAGGCTGACGAAGCGCCCGCGGAAACCGGCGCCGGTGCCAGCGGTGCAGAAGAAGCCTTCGAGGGTCTGGGGGAGGCGCTTACGGTTGATGGGGTCGGCGATGAGGTCGCGCCAGGTCTAAGACCTGAGGTCTTCGAGACGCACTTGAATCGGTGGATGGACCTTGCGGGAACGCGGGAGAGGATCTCCACGAGGGCGTCGTCGGGGAGGCCGTCAGCCGCCGCACCCCTCTCGGTGGTGAGGCCGTTCCCCGCGTCCATGCCTCCGATTGCGAATCTGAGGAGATGGAGGTAAGGGGTCAGGGAGCGCGCATGAGAGAGAGTGCGAGAGGGAGAGCGAGAGTGAGAGAGCAGGTACGGGCGCGGAGTGTACCTGCCGCCGGAGACTATCGGGATCGCCACGAGTTCGGTCGGCGCCGGCGCCAGCCGGTGAGTGTGGTGGTGGACTGGTGTGGTGCGGGCACGGATAGCTTCAGAAGCGGATGACGTTGACGACGGCCATTTTCTCTCCAGAGCCTAGATATGTGTGGCCTAGCCCAAAACTGGAACTGGACGAACTGGGTCTGAACGTAGCCCAAAAGAATTAGTCCGACGACGAAACAAATTTTGATTTTTTTTGAAGGAAAGATTTAAATAATAAAAGCCTCCGGAAGCTCCGAACCAACAACTTTCATGGCCGAAATTGTACTTGAACAAAATTTTGCTGGTATAAACAGACTTTAAGTTTTGGGTAATGTGAGTTTCAGAGTGTCCGAACTCCGAAGGAGTAAAAATACGATGCAGCCTGCAAAAGGAATTCCTTGATATTGTTCAATGCAGAAGGGCTTACGGATCCCATTGCACAGGATCACAGAGCAAAATATAACGTTGCAATTGCAACTTGCAAGCATCCAAGGGCACACTGGTTACTGGTAAGATGATGTTGGTTTAGGTGATACACACCAGGGAATAATGTTGTATCCAAAACACAGAATTTGTGCATATATACCTGCAAAAAAAATAGAATGGATAACTCTAGTTCTTCGCCTGTGGAGGACTAGAAATTAATCTGTGATGCTCCAGAAATGTCATGATCCTTTAATTTCCTTCTACTTGTTTCCTGAACTTCAAGTACGTTTTCCTCCCCAAGCTCAAGTACGTGTTTATAGTTTTTATCTGAAGCATCACTTCATCACTTGAGCTTGTAACAACGAAGTGCGAATTGTTTTAGCCCTCAACATCTGGTGAAATGCTTTCGAAGTTCTAAAAAATCTGATCTAGCTGTAGAGTATCAGTAGTTAGTTGTAGCGTTTACAAACTCAATTATTGATTGATTGTTGTTCAGTTGTATGTAGATAGATACGAAATCGCTGTCTTGTAGAACATTGCTGAAAATAGACCACAAGTACTCAGCAACGGCGAGTAAGCATCTGCAAGCACAACATCTGCAGTAGCTTTCAGTTTTGAAATTGTTACCGGTATCAGTGTCAGTGGCTGGAAAAAGTCACTAGTAAGAGATTTCAGTACAGAAGAAAGTCTTGAAACCTTGCTGCGGCATGTTGCAAATCATATGAGGCATAGAGAGCACAGCACATTGTCATAACTCATAACCTCAGAAGTCAGAAGTTAGACTATACTAGTATACTACATATACTGCGATAACTAGCATAGATACATCAGACTCATGGTCTCAACTGACTTTCAGTACCGGATGGAGAACACAACAACAAAAGACATCACCAAATTCTCCTATCAGATTTACCAATAAATTCTGGTGAAACATTCCAGGAAAATTCACCACATCTAACATTTTCACATCTAACATTTTCACTGCATATTTGTGAGCGCGGAGCACTTGGAGTAAAGCGGGACATACGGAGTAGGAAGCTCATCGCCGACTTCACCTCCGGCGCCAAGATCGGCTACGACAAGCACCTCCCTGCGATCCATGTCGTACGCCACCAGCTTCCGGTCCCAGTGCCGGACAAAGAAAAGCCAGTTGCCGTCGGGATGGACGGCGACCGCGCTGTACTCGACGCGGAACTGGCACGCGATCCTCCCGAACAGCTCCGGGAAGCTCACGGTGTGCTTCAGCACCCACTCGCCGGCGTCGTGGTCCTCGAGCACCCAGACCAGCAGCTTCAGCGGGTGCTCTTCGGAAAGGCGGCCGTGCGGCGGGCGGACGCACATGAGGTAGTGCAGGCGCCCCTGCGACCGGGCGACGAACACCGAGTGCCAGTCCTTCTCCGCCACCTCCCGGCGCGGCAGCGGGATGGTCCGGCGGGTATTCCCCTCCTCGTCGACGGCGACGAGGTTGTTGGGGCCGGTGGTACCGTCGGTGTCGACGACGAGGTGCAGCATGCCGTTCGCGACGACGGCGCCGGTGCCCGGCTGGATGGGCGCCACGGCGCGGCCCCATTCCCGCCACCCGCCGTCGTGCCACGGGCCCGCCCGGTCCGTCCACGCGCCGTCGGCGGACGAGTAGGTGTGCACCGCGCGCACGGCGTCCATCTCGTCCAGACGGAACTGGAGCAGGTGGAACGCGTGCGGGGATGCCGCAGCGTCGAAAAGGAGGTAGGTGCGCGCCACCGGCTGGGAGGTGGTGGTGGGGGCCCAGCCGGAGGGCGGGACGGACACCCACCGCGCCGTTGCCGGGTTGCAGACCAGGTAGCACGCCGGCGGGTGGAGTTCCGGGGACTCGTGCCTACGGACGCGCGCCAGCAGGACCAGCCCGTCGCGGGCGTCGACGATCACGTCGCGGAACGATCCCTCGCCGGCGGCGGGCGGCAGGAAGGGGAAGGTGGGGTCGATGAGCGGCGCGGCCATCCTGGAGACGTTGACGAACCGCCGGGTGAGTCTGCGGTTCGAGAGCGGGGCGTGCGGGCATGTGCGGTGCGAGCTCTCGGCACCGTCGCCGCCGCCGTCCTCGCGGCAGCTCTCGCACACGCCGCCGATCTCGGGGGCGGCGGTGTCGTCGGCGGCGACGTCGTCGGCGCAGAGGAATCCGGCCAGGGTCTGAGCGAAGCGCACGCGGTGGACCGGGTCAGTGACGAGGCCGCACCAGGCCTTGGAGACGCACTTGAAGCGGTGGAGGGACTTGGCGGGGAGGAGCTGGAACATCTCCACGAACGCGTCGTCGGGGACGCGGGCGCCGCCGCCGCCGCCGCCGCCACCCGCAGCTTGGCGGATCCGTGGCTGTCCATGACGGAGGGAACGGAGGGGATAGCTTACGAACGCCGAAGGGAACGGAGGGGACTGGCTTACGAACGCCGAAGGGATCGGAGACCGGAAGGGGGGAGGGTGGGGCTCGCCGCCGGGCGGACGCCGGCCAGGGAGTGATGAACTGGCGCCAGCGATGAGCGACCGGAGCGGAAAGGGGCGAGAAAGAGGAGGGGGAGGAGCCTTTATTGCGACGCACGCGGCACGCGCGTTGACGGCGAGAAGACTTGGTTTTTCCACCGCCCTCGCCGGCGGCGCCGCGCGAGGCCAGGCCACGGAGGCCGTTGGTTTTTGCTAGGACGTGTGCGTGACTAGGAAAGCAACAGCCAGCAGACAGGACAAAATGGAGATGACAAGCGCGTGACCAAATCGGCGCTTTCGATTGATTTGGCGTGTCAGGCAGGCAGATGCATCATGCATGGACTCCAACGACGGATCCATGGAGAAAGCTTGGTCACTGACGTCAGAGTTGGTTGGCTTGGCAAATGGCACACGCGGGTCGAGCTGCTGGCCGGGCGCCCATCGCCGTAGAGCCAGCTCGCCGGCGGCCACCGCGCACGGGCACGCCTGGCCGGCGGCGAGGTTGCGGGCGAAACATACACGGAGACGAGCGCGACCAAGACAAAACTGTCCGGGACGCCGTCATTGGTGAGAGATACATGCCATGGACGAGAGAGTTCCCAAGAATCTCTGGAATTTGCGATACTAATCTAGGCCGAAAGAATTCGTGGACGAGAGAGTCCCCGAGAATCATCTCAAACTTCGTCATATCTGCTCGTAACATTCTGGGCAGAAATGTAAACAGTATACTACTAGTTCTGATGGCATGCGTACTATAATGTTTGATCTTTTCAAGCTCCCAATGCATTAAACATACAGTGAAACTGGTAGTTAACGAGACTGCACAAGGATAAAACAGAACGCGAAAACAAAGAAAAGGGGCCAAAACAGAGCTTATGCAACACACAAACAACTAAATTCTCCCCCTGCCAATACCAAAACTCATCTCGAGAGAAAAAAAAACCTATCTGTTTTGCTTCGAAACCAAAACTTGAGCTGTCCAAGCCACCTCATAACCTTTGAAACAGGCTCACAAAGAAAAAGCGCTTCAAAATAAGATAAAAACACAAACATCAGAATAACTAGCCATGCAAATGACAGTAAACTAATCCACATCATCTCCCAGTAGCATGGCAACTAATCCAAGCACGACGATTAGAATAACAAAAGTCTTCCATCAGATCCATAACAGTAGCATTACATTACATCCAAGCAAATAAAGAAACACCAAGTATCTGGTTTCCAGGGATCTAAATACTAAATAGATAGCTAGAGAGCAATTCATCAAATTAAGGCTGCTTACACACAGCATTCTAGTTGTACCATCTTCAGGAACATCTGATAATTAAGTTGACCACTGCATCTTCCCTGGTGCACCCTGACAAACTTGCTGATTTCAGGTGCTGAAACTAGCTTTGACATATAAATTGGTCAAAAACAGAGGGGCCAAACCATCAGCAAAAGTGTACCAGCTAATACCATTGGTTTCACCTTAAGTACCCCAAAATCAAGCATCTCAGTACTCCTTCTCAAGCACAGATGAATCAAGGAAGCAGGGAACATATGGAGTGAAAAGACCATGACTGTTTATGGGAGTGTGGAAAGCAAGCGACTCCTTGCTTTTCATATCATACGACACCAATGTATTGTTCCCATGATGAGCAAAGAAGAGCATATCATGATTCGGATGAATGGCAAGCACATTGTAGTCGTGATCTTCAGCACACCATTTCTTCGCAAACAGCTCCAAGAAGCTCACCTTGTGCTTGAGAACCCAATCATCGGTATCGCAGTCCTCAAGCACCCAAACAGACAGTCCAATTTTACACGCCGAGCGGCTGCTGCCTTCCATGTCCACATCTTTAGTCACGCAGTGCAGCCGTCCTTGAGATTGGCCAATATGAACAACAAACCTGCCATTGTTCAACGGCATTGGCAGGCTCCTGCAGCTCTTCCCTTCTCCATCCACTGCAGCTATCACGTAGTCACCCCTTTCTGAGTCGAAGATCATGAAGCGCAGCTTACCATTCAGAAACGCAGTGCCCGGCACGGGCCTCACTATCATGGCTCCACCATTAACCCACTCTTCCCATCCACCTCCTTGCTGCCACTGCTGCCGATCCTTGCCAGAGGATCTGTGAGTCCAAACCCGGGTCTCGGACGAGAACGTCCGCACCTCGAACTCCCCCATGAAACCATCCTGCCAGATGTGGACGACGCTGAAGTTCGGTGACACGGCCGGATCAACGATCAGGAAGATGGTGGATTCTGTTTCGGAGACGGCGTGGGAGCAGGAGCGCTCGGCGCTGGGCACATCCACCCACCGCTGCGTGGCTGGATTGCACACGATGTAGCCCAGCGTGCCGTAGGCTTCCGAGATCCTGCCGTTCGAGAAGAGGAGGTGGCCGTTGCAGCAATCCAGGAGCCGGATCTCGTACCTGACCGTGGGCTGCCTCGTGAGGGAGGAGAAGGAAGGGTCGGCGATAGGGGAGTCTCTTCCCGGAAGGCTGATGAAGCTCCTGTTGACGTGGCGGCGGGAGTTCCACGGGGCGGCCGCGCCGCCGGGGCCGTGCCGGAGCTCGTCGTGGCTGCAGATGAAGCCCTCGAGGGTCTGGGGGAGCCGCTTGCGGTGGAGGGGGTCGGAGATGAGGTTGAGCCAGGCTGTCGAGACGCACTTGAATCGGTGGATGGATTTCACGGGGACGCGGGATAGGATGTCCACGATGGAGTCGTCGGGGAGCCCGGCCGCCGGCGCCGCGGTGCTGCCGCTACCTGCAAAATGAAGGAGCTGGAGGTCAGGGCCTCAGGGGATAGGGGCGCGCGCCTGATTCCGAGGAGAAATTGCAGCGGGCGACGGCGCGGCCGCCGGAGACGATCACGCACGATCGGTGAGAACTGAGAGAAGCAAAGGCCGGCCCAAACGAGCCCGGCTTGGGAAAATCTCATCAAAAAGCAAAGGAAAAAGTCCTTTCACCATCCCTCAACTATCACCTAAAGTTTGATTCAAGTCCCTCATCCTGAAAACCGGGTATTCTACGTCCCCGAACTATTTAAACCGTCCATTTTTGGTCCCTCGCTGGTTTTGACGGCGTTTTTTTTTACTTCGCAGTGGACCCCACATGTTAGGGGTAGGTCCCACATGTCAGGGGGGTTTTCTCCCATCTCTTTCTTCTCCCTCTTCTCCTGAGCCACGGCCGCCTCCCTATGGATGGGGACGACGATGGTGGCCATCTCGCTGCAACCCCCACACATCAGTGACGAGATGGGTAGCCGCCATGCCCCGCCTCCCCTCGCCCCGCGCTCCACATTGCCGCCTCCGCGCTCGCCGGGGCTGGTCCGTGGCGCCTTGCTCCCAATGGCTCTCCTCCGCCGCCGCCCTAAGGAAGGCGTCGCCGCCGGTCTGCTCCCCTCCGTCGGCGGTCACTCCGCTCCGGCGGAGGGAGGAGGAGGGCGTTCTGCTGCTCCCTCCGTCGGTCTCTTCCTCCACCGGCGGGCGGCACGGCGAGGAGCAGGAGGGGTGGCACGCCGGCAGAGTGAGCAGGAGAGAGAGGAAGAGGGTGCCGCGACGTCGCTACCGCCGCACGAGCTGGCAGCGAGCCCCTCGATCTCCATCACCGCGCGAAGGGAGAGCTCGATTTCGCCGGAGGGGAGGCCACCCGAGCTCGATTCCGCCGGAGAGGATGTCACCCGAGCTCGATTCCACCGAAGAGGCCGTCGTCGAGCTCGGGCCGCCACCGGAGCTTGGTCTCGGGGTGGAGCGGGCGGTGAGCTCCGTCGTGGGCCGCGCGCATGAGCTTTTCCTCCGCCAGCATCGGGAGGAGGGGAGCAGCACCATCGGCAGCGACGGCAGCACCGTCGGCGGCGACGGCATCCTCGGGGCGGCAGTGGAGGAGAGCCATCGGGGGAGAGAAAGGAAGGGGCGTGGCGGCAGCATCCTCGGCCAGCGGCGAGCGAGGCGGCGGGGACGGGGTGACAACTGCGTGCTTGGCGGAGCCGGGGAGGACCACGCGGTCACCGCGGAGAACGAGGTGGAGCGGCGGGATGAGCAGGACGACGGCGTGGGCTTGGCAGTGGATGAGGAGGAGCGGTGAGACAATGGGGCGGATGCGGAAGTGAGGAAGGCCCATTCGGGACCCACCCTGACATGTGGGGTCCACTGCCACGCACACAAAACCGCCGTCAAAACCAGCGAGGGACAAAAATGGACGGTTTAGATAGTTGAAGGACTTAGGATATCCGGTTTTCCAGATGAGAGACTTGAATCAAACTTCGGTGATAATTGAGGGATGGTTAAAGGACTTTTTCAACCAGCAGGGTAGAAGAAGGCCGCGCATCTACCTCCATGCATGAGTTCGGCCCACTTGTGACACAGCCGAGACATTGGACATTGGAAGTGTCTAAAAAACTAAACATTGGACATAACGCAAGAAAAAAGAAATCTAAAACGAGTGACATAAAACGATTTTCCTAAAATGTTTTTGAAAAGGAAAAAAATAGGAAGTAAAATATACCAAAAAAGAAAAAAAATAAATAGGATGAAATCAACTCGAACCTCCAGATCCAGATCCGGATCCATCGACAGTGATATTGCTCCGATCTCCAGATCCCTCGACGACAACGTTGCTTCGATGATGCTTCGGCAACGGTTCTTCCTCCATTTCGAGTTCACGACTCGGGCTAGGGTATTTTTATGGGGGAGCGGATGACGAGGCTAGAGATGGCTCCAGGACATCTCGCATGCCCTGATGGTGGTGACAAGCGGTGGGTGGGATTGCGTGGCAGCGCCACCACCCCCCTCTCCGTGGTTGTGGAGGAGGGCGGATGAGTAGGGTTTTCTGGGAGGGCTCGGAGTAGACAGGGAGGGCGGAAGTGCAGGGGGGTGGATTGGAGGCAGCAGCTCAATGGGGAAGAAGGAATCAAGGGAGAGATGAGGTGCACGAAATATAAGAGGGGGACGAGGTGGAAGGGGAGTGCTCTCCTTGTAGTTTTCATGTAGACGAGCCTAGAGCGCTATCTTGTAGATGATTCTCTAAACAAAAGAAAGGTCCTACAAAAACTAAGAAATTGACTTTATTACACTCTAAACTAGTGAAATTCATTTATCTGACCCCTAATATAATTTGCATCCCAGTTTGGCTGACTTGGCATGCCACATTGGGCAGGATGACACCTAGTCATGCATCCACCTGTCGGGTCATTAATCATCTAAATCCCTCTCTCCTACCCTAGTCTCGCTCATAAAACATGCTAAAAATTACAATATTTTAGGACTTTTTTGTAAATATTTTGGAGCGTTTTTTGAGAAGGTGCATTATATAGGACTCACACAATCACGCAGACCGCACTTACACAAAACACAAACACACACACGTGCGCATCCATACACACGCTAGAGAAGAGACCGGAGAGACCATTGCTCTCATTACACGGGAAACATGTAGTACCACTGAACGTACACGCGTGTGTACTCAAGCAACCCAAGAATAAATTCTAAAAATTCCACCAGAATTCGTCTCCACTGAAAAACGAACCTGACCTCTTGGGTCGGGGGTGCTAGTAGGTCCTGATGACCGGCCAACTCGGTCACAGCCCTGTTCGCCAAAGATTTTGGAGCTTGTTTCATGGCCGGCGGCCGCTCTGGCCATTGGCCTCACTGGAGCTCCGCGTGAGCTAGGGGAGTGCAGTGAATTTGCGTAGAGTACTAGAGTATGTAGGGAAGAGGGAGAAGAGCTGAAGAGGCCATGGACTTGCTCTCCATGGTCAAGTGACGGACGCCGGCTCGGTCGAAGAAGCTTGGATGGTGGCGGGTGTTTGGGCCTTCACACGGAGTCACGGACACGCTTTTTCTGCTTCAATCAACAAAGGAGCGGGACAGGGAAGGTTGCTCGTCAAATCAGCTCCTATTTGCAAGCGGACCTCACATGTCAATTTGTCCATGTCAGCAATTCGGTCCACCTCAATGCGCCAATGTGGCAATACTACCGTCCAACTCAGCAAAACTAGGCAACAAAAATCCATGATCTATATACGTCGTTGGGGCGCTTGTGGGGGTGTAATTATGTAGACTTTTTCCTTTACTTGCTTTCATTGTTGTGCCGTGCACACTACTATCTTGATTCTTAACTATACTTTCTACAACTATCATTGAACTATTTTTCTATTTTCGAGTTGATTCGACATTCAATTAACATCCCATATCTTTTCAAATTTTCAAATGACTGCAACTCCTCAGTCACAATTGAGCAAGTATTCGCTACTAATATAAAAAGACACATGCAACATGCCTCCAACCTTTTCCAGTTATATCATCTCTAATTAGTTTCCCCTGTACAAGTACAATATCTATCCAAAGAAACAAGTTCACCTCTTTGAAAATTAAACATATCCAGATGACCATTCCAAATTAAACATTGGAATTTAAATGATGAATAACTTTTAAGTCGTTGAGTTTAGAAATGTGAAAATCATATCAATAGATTTGTTTTGAAAATCATTTTCATAAAATACACATATATATCTTTTCAATAAATATTTTTATAGAAAAGAGAAGTCAAAGTTGTGTTTTGGAGACCATGTTGCTGTCCTAAACGACTTTTTTATACTCCCTCTGTATACGATTTCCATGTCGTTCTGGATGTGTGGGCAGTTTTGCTAAAGTTTATCGCCAGTACTGCGCGCTGGTGGGTATCTGGACGCCGCTTTGCCCCCGTTCGCTCCTCCTGCTCGTGTCACCGCCGCAGCATCCGCGCGCCCAGCACATTTCCATGCAAAATAAGCAAAATAACAGTGTTGTGCAAAAATTATTGCAAGCACGAGATGTTGACCGTGGGATCTCAAGCCTATGCACTCGCTGTGCTAACCAACCAGGCTATGTAAGTTTGTTGTTTATGATGCACCGATAAGTGTATTTAATAGGGGCAGACAAGAAAAGTTTCACCCTAATTAATCACTCATTGGTATACACAATCATGTCCTAAACGACATCTAAATCATATATGGAGGGAGTACCATGTAAAGAATTGCAGACATGACAAGAAAGCCGACATAAGAGGAAATGCATCTACTCCCTCCGTCTCAAAATAAGCGCTCATTTCGTTTTTCGAGAAGTTTGTGAGTCAAACTCTTTTGATGTTTGACTAAGTATAGACAAAATAATATCAATATTTATATCTTCATAAGTTTATTATGAAAAAATATTCCACAACTAATCTAATCATATTAATTACACGTCATAGACATTAGTACATTTTTACATATATTTGGTCAAATTTATAAAAGTTTGTCTCCCCGATAAGCGAAATGTGCGTTTATTTTGAGATGGAGGGAGTATAGTCCAATAACTGATCTTTTAACATCTAATCATAGCAACAAACCACCAAACTTTGACACTCAGTTCGTAGTATAAGCACGAAACTTTTGATACCGTACTGTGCAAGACTCCATGCAAAATCAACATCGACTCTGACAACTTTTGTGCTTAATGTAACATGAGGAACCATGTTAATTTGACCAAAAACGTCAAGGGAAAATTTACGAACAAAGAAAACTAACATCCTTTTGTGTTTCGAGTAGAAGCCCATCCAAACTTTCAGGATTTTGTTCCACTATTTGGGGTGATTGAGGGATTGTTCGATACAACTCAAATGTTCATGGCGGGTGCGCTCTTTGAATTCCAAACACGTTTGAAAGAATAAAGTAAAATGTTCTCCAATCTCTACGTCTTGAGACGACCCACACAACTTATTTCCAATTAACGACTTCTTTAACTCTCTTACTTCGAAACAAACTTGCATGCTAGAATCAAGATGCAAACAGTTATATAAACACTAAGTCTCTATCTGGTAACGGATGTAACAGTCATGCGGCAACTGATGATGGTGACGTTGAGTCATGGAGTATGCGAGGACTGGGCGGCGCAACTCAAATGTTTGGAATATTGGCTTGGTGTTTGGAGTGGTGTGTTGAGTGATGCGATGTGTTTGGTGAGATACTTGGTTCTAGGTTGTTTTTTTCTTCCAGTTTGTTGTTATGTCTAATCTGAGCTTTCTTTTTTAAAAATATAATCAACAACTCTCCTGCATGATTTGTTTTTTTAAAGTCCAACCTAAACCACAACTACACACTGGAAGAGGAAAATGTATTTCTATACACTCCGTCTTGTCACATACCAAGTTACATACATAGCAAATATTCAGAAACTAGCTGATATCCCTAGCCTCCCTCCTAAAGTCCTAGTGCATAAGCTGAATGTATTCCCTTTTCTCATTACCTGAAAAGGAACAACGTCGACTATAGATTTTGAATTGCAATGGACTTGACATTTAGACTCCATTAGCAACAAAGATGGCGCCCTTTTCCATATTTTGCCTCTGGTACAGGTATCATTGCATCCGAAGGATAACATCCAGCATTTGGAGCTCAGAGACACAAAACTATGAATCTTTTGGCAGTGTATTTCTGGTGAAGCACCTTAAAAAGCCAACAAGTATCACACAATGACACAACAGAGTGCAGACAAAGTTAATTTGCAACTGTACACTGAAATAGATAGTTGTCAAAGTACGTATCTGCCTCAACTAAAACGGCAAAATGAACAGTAAATACATGTGGCATGTTATGACGCCCTGGTCTTCCACAGTAATACAGAAATACTTGCGCACAGTTGTACTCTACTTCCAATTTGTTTTCTGTCAATGAAAGCTAAAAAAGCCTCAAGATTTAATTTAGTTCCTCTATTTGGAGGGTGAGTGGGTAAGTTCTTTTTAAAGAGTTTTCATGATTGAGTAAGAAATAAATCTTTGACAACCCAATTTCTCTTAGTTGAACAGGCCCATAACTAGTTCTTAAATCTAAACCAGGTATAAATATCAATGCAGCAATCAACATTAATCAGGCAACCTCAGACTAATATTTCAGTTTAAACTAAACCTTTCAGATTCATGAATCATTATTTGCCACATATATGAAAGAAGCATCTATTATTCCACACAGAAAAAAACATGAAATGGATTGAGGAAACAAAATTGCAGTCAACAATCAGTTAATCACTCAGCTTGTAAGGTCAACAAAAAAGATCTGACTATGTAGGACGATTACACAATTCTGAAGCATGAAAGATTAGAATTTGATACACATAACTTAAAATAAATCATGTACTCCATGCAAAGACCAAATTCTTGCTGAAAACATGACAAGCGCACACCACATGCAGCAATTTCATTGCTTACAACCAAGCGCCAATGACTCGAAACAGGGAACATACAAGGTCATACAAGAACGAACCTGTCCTAGAGTACAGAGAGCACACACTTCCCTGCTATCCAAGTCATATGATATCAGTTTATTCTCCCATTGGTCAACAAAGAAGAGCAAATTGCGATCTCGATGAAAGGCAACGACAACATAGTCACAGCAGAAGAGAGAGTTCTTTGTTCCAAACAGCTGCAAAAAGCTCACATTGTGTTTTAGAACCCACTTTTCTGCAGCATAATCCTCAAGAACCCAAATGGACAGTCCCTTAACATGGAGATCACTGACTTCAACCGTTTCTTTTCCCAGTCCGCTGATACAATGCAGGTACCCTTGCGATTGACCAATGAAAGCAGCATTGTGATACATATGCTTATTTGGCCAGCAGATTATCTTACATGTCTTCCCTTGGCCATCAACCGCAATTATTTCAAACTCCTCTGCTCCAAATTGGTAGAAGAGAAAATGCATTAGGCCATTAACAAAAGCCCTGCCATATAAGGGGCTGCTTGCTATGACACCATAAAAGGTCCATCTGCCTCCCCATACACTTTCCCATTCCCTCCATTGATAACTTGAACTGTCAATCCATAAGCCGCTTTCAGATGAGTAGCTGCGCACCCCTTCCACATTCTCCCGATAGCCATCCTGCCAGAACTGGACCAAGCTGAAGTGCGAGGAGACAGATGGGTCGAAGAGCAGAAAGGTGTGCACATCATTCACAATTTCTACTACCACGTCCTCCACTACCGGATTCCGTGCCTTCGCCGAGAGCGTGCATCCTCTCGGCGAAGGGCGTATTCCTCTCAGCGAAGGCTTCACCGAGAGGAAGCTCTCAGCGAAGGCCTCTCGGCGCACATCGTACCGGCGAAGGCGTCTTCGCAGAGAGCAGGCGGGATCCCTCTCGACGGACATGTGCCGAGAGGCCCACATAGCTCTCAGCGAAGGCATTTTCAGAAAACAAAAAATTAAACCCCGCCGCCGGCCGCCTCGGCCCCACCACCCACCACCCACCACCACCGCCAAGATGCAACCACCACCACCGCCCGCTGCCACCAGACCGC
This sequence comes from Cenchrus purpureus, assembly GCA_022644695.1. Taxonomy (NCBI): domain Eukaryota; kingdom Viridiplantae; phylum Streptophyta; class Magnoliopsida; order Poales; family Poaceae; genus Cenchrus; species Cenchrus purpureus. The sequence continues at coordinate 118,189,893 of CP053460.1, forward strand.
CACCACCGCCACCACCACGCCACCACCACCACCACGAGCCGCCCGCCACCGCTCTTCCGGCCCACCACCACCACGCCGCGCCCGCCGCCACCAGAAGCAACAGAGAGGACACACACATACAAACGGAAGGGAAGGACGCATACATAGAAACGAACACACACACACACAAAGGGGAGGACGCGCTGCCGCCGAGGCCGAGGCCGAGTCGCCGAGGCCGCGCCGCTGCGCCGAGGCCGCCGGCCGAGGCCGCGCCGGGCCGAGGCCGCGCCACGGAGTCATCGAGGCGCTGGTGATCCGCCATCGCCGCCCGCATGCCTCCTCGCCACGAGGTGAGGGGCAAGCGAGGGAGGAGGGGAGGAGCGCTGCTACGGCGGAGGGAGATGTGGGGACACGCGGATCCGGAGGAGGGAGAGGTGGAGAGGTGGGGAGGCGCGGATCCGGAGGGAGCTCCGGTGAGGGAGGCGGCGGGTCGAGAGGAGGGGAGGTCATGTTAGGTTTTCTCGGATGGGGGCGGCTTATATAGGAAGAGTAGTGGGCGGGTGGGCCGGGGAAATGGGCCGCCCGATGTTGCTTATGGAGAGCCCAATAAATGGCTCTCGCTAAGAATTTATCTAAATTTTTTAAATTAGTTAAAATAGCAAATAAATGTAAAAATTCACAAAACTTAACATGACACTAGATATGTTGTGTATTGCTTATAAAAGTTGTTGTGGTCAAACTCAAATTTAAATTTCTCTAATGTACCAAACCTAGTGACATTAGTTTAAATTCTCTGAAACTTCTCGTGAGATGTTCCGGTTTCTAAACAACGTACGTGTCAAAGTGCTCAAAATGTCCTCAACTTTTACCACAACCTCGACATAAGATATAATGAGCGCCGACAAAATTCGTGATTTTCAAACTTCATTTGAATTTTATACAATTTTAAAACCTTTCATGACACACGATCTTCATCATGATCGTGAGAACAAAATGTTTAAAATTTAGTTTCGTTTCGGTACATGGTCTTAGAGATGTCTCATCAACATGAATCTCATTTTCCTAACAACTTTACTCTATGATTTCATGCACTTGTAGTTCATATCGGACGTATTCAAAAAAATTACCTAGAATGAATTAAAATTTTTAAATATAGCAAACAGAGATAAAATTGCCAAATTTGAACATATCCTTTGTATAAGTGCATGTTGATGATAAAAAGTTTAAAGGTGAAAAGTGAATTTTTAAAATTAGCCAAATACTCTCACGAAGAATTCTTCAGAGTTTTTTTCTCGAAGAATTTCTTCGCCAAGAGTTTTTATCTTCACCGAGAATTTTTTTTACTCTCGCCGAGAGCCCAAGGGTAAGCTCTCGCCAAAGAGTATTACTCTCGGCGAAGGCTCCGTTTGCCGTAGTGCTCACACTCTTCTGGTAGAGGTGGAGTCAAGCCGAGCACGGCCACCCATTGCTTGGTGACGTGGTTGCACACGATGTAGCCCCTGAATCATATGCATCCAACCCCATCCGGGGCCAAAGAGGAGGAGGCCATTGCAAGAATCCAAGATCCCGATGGCCTCAACGCCAAGCCGCCTCCTTCATGAAGGCGAATGAGGGGTCCAGTGAGCGGCGCCACACGGATTCACCGACAAAGTTGACGAAATGCCCGTAGTTAGGGCGAGGTACCTTCTGATGCGGCTGCCATCGCTGTCGTTGTCGCCGCCGTTGAAGTAGAGGAACCCCTGTAGGTGTTGACACTCAAAATTGGCAAAAGCCGACTCAAAGCATGCATCGGCAGTTAGACCGGTCCTGTGGCCGACCGTGCATCAGAAGGCATCCGCACAAAGGTGCTGGCGGTCTAACCGCCTCCCTGTGGGCGGTCTAACCAGGTCTCCCGATTTCGTAGAATTAGGAGTTTAGCTTGATTCCGAGTTGTAAAGCGTGGTTTGCAGGGCAAGTCCTCCCACCCTATAAATATAAAGGGTCGTGGCCGATTGAGAGCTATCATCCAATCGTCATTATCAATTTTATCTTATTTTCTCCAAACCCTAACTTTTCCAACCTCCATTGCTCTCCTCCTTCGCCTCCACGGCGGTTGAGGGAGTTCGAGTGGCTCGCCGATCTCGTGACAACCCTAGGCGCACGTTCCCGACGACGGGTCCCTCCCGAGCCGAATCTAGGTTTTCGACGTGCCTCCGCCCGGCGGTTAGACCGCCTGTGCGGTTAGACCGACCCGGCCGGGTGGTTCCGAGTGGATTTCCGACGACCGCGCGATCTAGCGCACTTGTGTGTTCGACCGTAAAAAGCGTCAACACACTTTTGGCGACTCCGCTGGGGATAGATCTGGTTTTTACAACCGATCTTTCGATCTTTGCATGGGATCACAATGCGATCTTGACAAGAACAACGTGATCATGGTGAATATCGAGGAACTCAGCGAGGAAGACCAGAGGAAGTACACCTGAGCTGCAAGAGTACATCAAGCAGCAATTCCTCTGGCGCCAAGAAGGATCGTTCAGGCAAGGTGACTTTCACTCAAGATTTTGAGTTGCCGGCGATCAAGTCGAACAAAGACAAGGTTGAGGTAATACCCATCAGAAGTCAAACACCAACACCTCCTACTGATCTAGTTACGCAATTATCTGCTATTACCGATAGATTTGAACGTGCGTTTAATGATCAAAGTAGTTTGGTTGCTAGTGTTGTTACTCGCCTTGAAAAAATAGAGGGTAAGCGTGTTACTAATATATCGATGATGGCATCCCTCAAGTAGATTCACAAGGGTTCTGCATCGTCAAGCCACGCGTCAAAGACTAGAAGCTTCACTTGAAGTTCCTATGTATGGTATGCCGACGGGGTTTTATCCGGACATCACCATTACCCAAGCCGACCGGTTAGACCGCCCCAGTGCCGGTTCAACCGCCTGTCGCCGCGAGATGGTTATGGTCCCGGATCGCCGTTGCCTTTTGTCGGTTGTGCCTAGTACATTGGTTCAGTCGAAATAATTCTTATGGTACTGTTCCACCAATGTATAGCACAATAGCTCACACATCGCCACCTATTCCTAACGTTGCTTCATCTTATGGTGTGCCTAATGATGTGTTTACCGACTTGCATCGCATGCAAAATCCTAATCAACCCCGTGAGTAACTTAAGAACAGCTGCAATGCAATCTCGCTTAGTCGCTAGGAATGAATTGGCTCAATTTAAGGAAGAGATAGCTAACATGATGAAAAATAAGCTCGGCATTGATATGGGTAATACTAGGTTGTATCAAAACCATATAGGGCTGATTTTGATTATGTGGCTTTCCTCAGTTGGCGTATGCCCGATTTTGTTAAATTTAGTGGTGATGATAACCGTACAACCTGGGAACATATTAGCCAATATACTGCTCAACTAGGTGAAGCCGGTACCTTTAATTCCTTAAAAGTTCGCTTATTTTCATTGTCTTTAACTACCGCTTTTGCTTGGTTCTCTTCGTTAGCTCCCAACTCTATTGATTCTTGGGATCAATTAGAGCAAAATTTCATGACCACTTCTTTAGTGGGAGCTACCAATTAAAATTGACAGATTTAACATCGGTTAGGCAAAGTAAAGGAGTCGGTTTCGATTACCTTAAACGCTTTAAAGAAGTTAAAACCCGTTGTTTTAATTTATCTCTTCGATCGACTCGACCTTGCTGATCTAGCTGCTAGAGGATTAAGACATGCTATTAGAGATAGATTAGAGGGTGTAGAATTTCATACTCTTGCTAATGTGCTTGTTAGAGGTATGGCACAAGAATTAAACTGAATAAAGAAAAAGAACACTCTAAGCCTCGTCGGTCTAATGTTCATATGATTGAATATGATTCTGATAGTTCAGACGACGAGAATGAAGTGTATGTTGCTGAATTTGTGTGGCCTTCAAAATCTAAAGCTAGTTCTTGTGCATCTCTTAAGCCGGCTACTAAAGGTCGGCAAGAAGAACCAAAATTTACTTTTGATATTTCTAAATGCGATCGTATCTTTGATGAATTGCTTAAGCTTGGAAACATTAAAATTTCTCATACTATGCCTCCACTTGATGAAATTAAACGACGTGCATATTGTAAGTTTCATAATTCTTATTCTCATGCCACTAACGATACAATGTGTTTCGCCGCCGATTCAATCGGCCATTAACGAAGGTCGCTTTGATGCTTCATGAGATGCAAGTGGATAAGCAACCTTTTCCCATCAACACCATGGAGTTGCAGCCCAAGGTCTTGGTTCGCCTCATCAAGCAAGCTACTAAGGGCAAGAACGTGATGGTCGGGAAGCTAAGCCCGATTTGAGGGAAAAGAGTTGACAAGAGAAGTGGCATATGAAAAGACCCCTGATGGCAGAGAGACTTTCAAGATCACTGTCAAAGCTTCTGGACATGGGGGGCAAGAATCATCCACGCCATCTGGTCAGCAAACAACCGAGCCTGTCTCGACAGGGTTAGACCGGGGCACAGGCGGTCGACCGCCCCCGCACATGGCCCTAAAGATGCTTATTCCGAAGCGGTCGGAGATTGGGAACTGGAAGCTCAACGTGGCAAAGAATCAGGGGAGTATTCCAAAGCCAAAGGTCACATTTGATATGCTATTTGACAAGTATTCCGCCGTTACAAGCGATCGGCCAGAAAAAAAAGGATGAGATCACCTCCACAACAAGAGATCGCCTCAAAGCAGCTATCAGTTCGAGGTGAATCATCTCGAGGCAACACTTTACTCCAAATTGGGCTCCTTCAAGTTCAAATCCGCCTTATCCAATCTACGATGACAATGGGGTAATGTGGGTGCCATATCAGCAATCCTTCCATCCTGGATGGGGAGGACCAAGGAGATCAGCACTGGATCGAATCTCAAGACATGCACAAGATCGCTGGACTCCACGACAAACCAGGCAGGGTCATCAGGCCGACCCGGTTAGACCGCTTCACAGGTCAGACCGCCTGCCCAGAAAGACCGCCTTCCTCGAAAAAGGTGTACAAGCCAAAGATCAGAGAGGAGGAAGTTCAGAAGATGGACATCGACCCAGAGAGGACTACAAGTCTTGACGTCATTCAGATTGGGACGATGGACGTTCCCATTGAGAAAAGTGGCAAAAGACCGATTGGGCTAAACAATCAGGTTGTGACACCTACTCAAAAGGGATCTTGTTGCAAATGATCATGAGGCCGGTAGTAAGTCTCGTCCTAGAATACTTTTTGCCAAGATGGTGTCCTCCGCCTAACTCATACTCAAAGGCGGAAGCTTCAACGATTGAGGCTACGTGAGAAGAAGGAGAAGGAGCTGGAGAAGCAGAGGGACGAGGTTTTCAACCAGTGCCCATGGTGCCTGTGGAAAGGAGTGGAGAATCAAGACAAGTGCCCCTGCATGAGGTGGTCAAACCGCCAGAGGGCGGTTCAACCGCCTGAGGCAGACCGACCGACCGGGCTCTGGTTCTCTAAAAGCCGTCCGGCCGCTTCGGTCCCCATGGCTTGTGATGACAAGGTGTCGTCGGTCCCTACTCCAGAGGACGACGAAGAGCTTGTGGACTACAGTTCTTCTCCCGAGCGGATGAACCTTGAGATTAATGTGGTTTATTTGTTTGTTGATGGTTCGGTGCCTCACGAGGAGGACTTCGCTCATCTTGACTTTGGGCCTAAAGATGCTATGTTTCAGAAGCCCAAGGACACTGATAATCATCTGAAGGCTTTGTACATGAAGGGTCATATCAATGGGAAGCCTATCTCTCGGATGCTGGTGGATGGAGGTGCAATTGTCAACTTGATGCCGTATTCTCTCATTCAAGCTTGGAGGTTCAGATGAGGAGCTGATCAAGACCAACATGACCGTCAGTGGAGTTGGAGGAGGCGAGCCGATAGGAGCTAAAGGCGTGATCTCCATGGAGCTCACTATTGGAAGCAAGACGCTAGCCACAGCTTTCTTCGTCGCTGAGACACAAGGTAACTTCAGTCTTATCCTTGGTCGTGATTGGATTCATGCAAATAAATGCGTTCCTTCTACCTTGCACCAAATTTTAATACAATGGGTAGATGATGAGGTAGAAGTAGTGCATGGTGATAATTCTACTTGTGTAGCTGTAGCTGATAGTCATTCTATAGGTGTGCATGATGATGTAAAATGTCTATCTGGCTTAGATTTGTCTAATTATGAGTTTATAAGCTGTTCCAACGATGGCTTCATCCCTGCTGTCATAAAGCCGTTTGATAATCGGCTAAACCACTTCATGTGACTCATGAGTTCAACAAAGAATGGTTGCAGCAGAGGATCGATCACTATCGGACGCATAAGACCGATACATGTGAAGCTATTGAGGATCTTGATGATTTGGGTAAGTTAGGACGAGGGTTTACGTCGGCTGATCCTCTTGAGGAGGTAGATATTGGTGATGGCACTGTACCTAGGCCGACATTTGTAAACAAGAATCTTGATCCTACATTTAAGCTTGAATTAAAAAAGTTGTTAAAGGAGTATGTCGACTGCTTTGCTTGGAATTACAATGAGATGCCTGGTTTAAGTCGTGATTTAGTAGAACATAGATTACATATTAAACCTGGTTTTAAGCCTTATAAACAACCTCGTAGGAATTTTAATCCTGATATTTATGACCGAGTGAAAGAAGAAATCAATCAGTTGCTTGTTGCTAAGTTTATTAGGCCCTGTCGATATGCTGATTGGATCTCTAAAATTGTGCCTGTTGAGAAAAAAGGAACAAAGAAACTTCGTGTTTGCATTGATTTTAGAGATCTTAATAAAGCTACTTCTAAAGATGAATATCCTATGCCTATAGCCGATTTTCTTATTAATTCTGCATCTGGACATGGAGTGCTTAGCTTTCTTGATGGTAATGCTGGTTACAATCAAATCTTTATGGCCGAAGAGGATATTTCCAAAACGGCTTTCATATGTCCAGGATTTGTAGGCTTGTTTGAGTGGATAGTCATGACTTTTGGTTTGAAAAATGCGGGTGCTACTTTTCAAAGGGCTATGAACTTGATCTTTCATGACTTGATTGGTATTATAGTAGAAGTCTATATCGATGACATTGTTGTTAAATCGGCTGGTCTAAATTCTCATTTAGCCGATTTAAAACTTGCATTTGAGAAGATGCGTCGGTATGGTTTAAAGATGAATCCACTCAAATGTGCTTTTGGTGTGTCGGCTGGCAAGTTTTTGGGTTTCATTGTGCATGAGAAAGGTGTGGAGATTGATCCTAAAAAGATTGAGTCGATTAAAAAGGTTCAAGCTCCTACTTGTAAAAAAGAGTTGCAGAGATTCTTGGGCAAGGTTAATTACTTGAGGTGATTCATTTGTAACTTGTCCGGGAAAGTTGATGCTTTTACTCCTTTACTTGTTAAAAGTGAGCTGAGTTCACTTGAGGGGCAAAACAACAAGAGGCTTTTGATGAAATTAAGAGTTACTTGACTTCACCACCTGTTCTTCAAGCGCCTAGGAGTGGTGTTCCATTCCGGTTATATATTGCGGCGGAGCCAAGTGTAATTGGAGCTGTTTTGACTCAAGAGACCGATGGCAAGGAGTATGTTGTTGCTTATGAGAGTAGAAGATTACTAGACGCCGAAACAAGGTACACCTTTATTGAAAAGCTTTGTCTATCTTTATATTATGCTTGTACCAAGTTGAGGCATTATCTATTGTCTAGTACTTGTTATGTTGCATGCCAAACCGACATAATTAAATAAATGTTGCAAAAACCTATTCTAAGTGGTAGAGTCGGCAAATGGGCTTATGCTCTTGTTGAATATGATTTGCTAGAACCTATTAGATCAATGAGAGGTCAAATAGTAGCCGACTTTATTGTTCAACATAGAATTGATAAGCAACTTGATTTAGATGTCGGTTATGTAACTTTTACTCCATGGAAATTACATTTTGATGGATCGGCTTGTAGAAGTGGTTGTGGTGTTGGGATCATTATTATATCACCTAGTGGAGCTATTTTTGAAGCCCTTAGCCGGTTGGATCATAAATATACTAATAATCAAATTGAGTATGAAGCTCTCTTGTTTGGATTGCAAATCATACATGACATGGGAGTAAAACATGTAGAAGCTTATGGTGGTTCTTTACTGGTGGTACAGCAAGTATCGAAGGTATGTCAATGTCTAAATGGTTCTTTAAATGATTATCTTGATAAATGTTTGGACATCATATCTTGCATGGATGAATTTATGATCTATCATGTACCACGGGAGGAGAATCCAAAAGCTAACGCTCTGGCTCAGCAAGCATCTGGTTATAATGTTCAGAAAAGAAATTTTCAGGAACGAAAACTGATGTTTAGCGAAGCCGAGGGTTACGTTCTGGAGGAACCGGTTCAACCTCGCCGGCCAAACCGGCACTGTTGACCGCCTGGTCGATCACCGCCCATCGGCAACCCTACTGGCCATCGCTTTCTTCCAAAACTGTTGAGGACGAAGTGGGAGATTGGAGAACACCTTTGGTTAAGTATTTGCAGGATCCTAAGAGTATAAGTGACAGAAAAGTCCGACGGTGGGCACTTAAGTTCATCTTAGATAATGGTGAGTTATATCGTCGGACGGCAGATGATTTGCTTTTAAAGTGCTTAGGTCCTGATCAAGCAAGATTGGATATGGCAGAGGTACATGAAAGAGTTTGTGGTACTCATCAATCGGCTCCCGAGATGAAGTGGCTTTAGGCGGCTTGCTTTATTGGCCTACTATGATAGCCGATTGTTTTAGATACTACAAAGGGTGTGAAGAGTGTCAAAAGCATGGAGATGTTCAGTTGGTGCCTGCTGCGTTGATGCATCCGATTATTAAGTCTTGGCCATTCAGAGGTTGGGGATTGGATTTCATTGGCAAAATACATCCTCCGTCGACCAAAGGGCATTACTTTGTGATTGTGGCAACTGATTATTTTACTAAATGGACTGAAGCAATCCCTCTCAAGAACATGACACACAAGGAGGTAATTGGGTTTATTACGGAGTATATCATACACAGGTTTGGCATTCCCCAAACTTTAACTACGGATCAAGGTACTTCATTTGTGGCTAAAGAGGTGCGCGATTTTGTCAATTCCTATGGTATTAAGTTGCTCAATTCATCTCCATATTATGCTCAAGCTAATGGTCAAGCCGAGTCTAGCAATAAAATTTTAGTTAAGCTCATTAAGAAGAAGATAGAAGACAATCCTAAGAGATGGCAGAGGTATTATCTGAAGCTTTATGGGCTCATCGCATATCTAGACATGGTGCTACTAAAGTTACTCCTTTTGAGCTTGTGTATGGTCAAGAGGCCGTTTTACCCGTTGAGGTGAATCTAGGCGCATATAGATTTGCAAAGCAAAATGATCTTGATGTTGATACATATCATGCTTTGATGATGGATAACATTGATGAAGTGACCGACAAGCGTTTGGAGGCCTTGGAAACAATTGAGAAGGACAAAAGGCGAGTTGCTAGAGCATATAACAAAAGGGTAAAAGCTAAGTCTTTTCAAGTAGGAGATTTGGTTTGGAAGACTATTCTACCTATAGGAGCAAAGAACAACAAGTTTGGTAAATGGTCTCCAAGTTGGGAAGGTCCATACAAGATTATGAGAGTTTACTCCGAAAATTCTTATATGGTGGAATCATTGCAAGGACAACAGCTACCTAGGGCACTCAATGGAAGATATTTGAAGAAGTTTTATCCAAGTGTATGGCAAGATGCTTGAAGATTCATGGCGGTTTCTATGAAAATCGCCTTAGCATAAAAAATAGCCGACCACGCCTGTCAGTTCTTAGTATTATTTTTTAGCACGCAAGCTTTACTAAAAAACAGGGAGGCGTGTGTTGACACTCAAAATTGGCAAAAGCCGACTCAAAGAGTTAGACCGGGTCCCCGACCGGTGCATCAGAGCTGGGCCGCACAAAGGTGCGAGCGGTTCAACCGCCTCCCTGGGCGGTCTAACCAGGTCTCCCCGATTTCGGGTAGAATTAGGAGTTTAGCTTGATTCCGAGTTGTAAAGCGTGGTTTGCAGGGCAAGTCCTCCCACCCTATAAATATAAAGGGTCGTGGCCGATTGAGAGCTATCATCCAATCGTCATTATCAATTTTATCTTATTTTCTCCAAACTCTAACTTTTCCAACCTCCATTGCTCTCCTCCTTCGTCTCCACGGCGGTTGAGGGAGTTCTGAGTGGCCTGCCGATCTCAGGACAACCCTAGGCGCACTGTTCCCGACGGGTCCCTCCCGGAGCAGCGAATCTAGGTTTTCGACGTGCCTCCTGTCCAAGGCGGTTAGACCGCCTCAGCGGTTAGACCGCCCGTGCCGGGTGGTTCGGGCGAGTGGATTCCACGACCGCGCGATCTAGCGCCGCGCCGTGTTCGAAAAAGCGTCAAGAGGGTATTGGGGAGATCCTTGCAGCGGATGCGGTCGGAGATGAGGTCGCCCTGTGGCTTGGAGACGACTTGGATCGGCACAGGAGACGGCGTTGAGGCGCGAGAGGATCTCGATGAGGGCGTCGTCAGGGAGGCGGGCCACCGCCGCACTGCATCCGGAGCCGTCCATGCTAGCTGCTGCGGCCTGCGGTGCTGCCTGCCATGGAGGAGATGGAGGTCAGGGGATGAGTAGAGTAACGCACCGCGCGCGTGAGAAAGGGAGTGCAAACAACGTAGAGGGAGGGCGAGCTCACCGGCCGGCCGGCCGCCGCAGAGGATGGGAATCGTCGAGCTCAACTGGTCAGTGAGGCAGTGACTGAATTGGGGGAGACGAGGAAACGAGGAACATTTATGTAGGCGCGGTGGACACTTTCGCACGAACAGTCAACGATTTCGGCAAGAATACGAAGAGTCCCATTGCAAAATCAAGAAACGAAGAGTCCCTTCCTGAAACGCTTTCAAGCAGTAATGCTCCATTACCTATATACTATACTCCAAACATTTCTTAGAACTAGCGCAATGCCCGTGCGTTGCAACGGGCGTAATAAGAATTATAAATGTAAAATGCAGGATATATTTTGGAAAAATGAATTGACAAATCAAAACAAACACATTTATTTTGGTTCCAATCATTTCTTTCTAACTCCTAATTTTCAGAAATATGGCATAGATGATTTTGCAACAAAATTTAAATCATAAAAAACAAACTCATCTGTGGGGATTTTTCTTTACAATCAATTAACAGGACAAAAAAACAAGGCTTACGAGATACAAATGTTGACAATTTTTTAATTATATTATACTAAGAATGTAATAAGTCACCATTTCAGGCTAACAAGTACACTAAAACTATATAGTGGATTAAAAAGGTCCGATTATTCCCCTCCATAGTTATCCCATGCTACTTTACCAGGAAAAGAGAATAGCCCTTCCATCACTTGAAGCCATTCTAAAATTTTCTGCACTTGAAGCCACAATGCCAATGCTCTACATTACTTGATAAGTAGATATGCACATTTTCTTATTAACAAAATATTTTCGTGAAACATCAGAAGGCGAAGAGCTCATTTTTCACTATTGGGTAAAAAAACAAACACTAAGTCACTGGCAGGATCAGGCCCAATTGAGAGCAGAGGGGGAATTCATTTGGCCTCACTGTGTAAATTCATTCTTGAAACAAGTTGAATCGTGTTAATAATACAATGACTTTGTTCCACGTAAATTCATTGATATATTGATCTGAGACTATTTGGTCTTTCATATATTTATGTTTATTATGTTTGCTTCATGGGATTTGATCCAAAGCATACATATCATCAAAAGAGTTATTTTGCGAGAATTGTTGGTACACTAAAACCACCAACCTGCATGTGCATGTTTACAACATCACACACTTGCTAGATCTTTGAAAGAAGACACGTCAAAGTGGCTTGAGGTTTATAAACGGCATTGGAAGGCACCTTCTTAGGCATAGTTAGGCCAGAGCAAACCCAAGTTCTAACAGAGTTTTAGAGCTCCACTTCTAACACTGTGGTGATTGTGATTTAATGCACGGGTTAAATTTCTTTTGATTATACGCACATGCTATTCAGTTATCTTACTATCTGTTTTGCTACTGAATAGATCACACTGATGCTATTAGTGATTTTGCATTGGGATACTGCAACAACATGACTACATGATATTTTTATAGTCTGTCAGTTCAATGGTTTGAGAAGCCGACATGGAGAAGAGAAACATAATTACCATAATAGCAATTTTACGCCGCAGTGTTTGTATGCGTGGGTTGATGCTCGATGGTTCACGAGCTTTTCAGACTTCGAAGTACTGTAGCATTTCTCTGATGGTTCATTGTTTTCACATAAATCATCATTGGACATGCTAATATCAAAAGTATAGTTTACTGCACTTGGTATGTAATGCTATATGCATCCGCTTATGACGTGATCTCTCGGTCGCCACCGAATCGAACACATTGGTTTATTAAACCAAAAACTACTCCTGATCGCGCGGCAATGCCGCGCGTAGTTTCTAGTAAAACTCTAAAAGCGAAGGCAAAAGAAAAAAAAACATGACACAAGGAGCGGAAGGCGCCCCTCATCGAGGTGACTAAATGTGATACAAATACCGGTGTGAGGCTGGTAACACATTTATTACATCGATGGTTCATTGTCAGACATCACGCCGGGGTCAGTGGGCATGGGAGCGCCCGCCACGAGGAGCAACATAAGAACTACAGACCAAACTACGATAGCAACAAAGATCTAAGATATCTTGAGTCTTGCGCCATGGAAGCTTCCGTGGAGACCCCGAATCCACTGTGCACGGGTTGGGTGGGTGCAGACAGCAACCTACTCGACGCCCTGCACGAAGTCGGGATCCTCCTCGAAAAACAAGTTAATCAAGCAAGGTGAGTACATACGCACAATAAGTTCAACCCCACCCACGGAGGGCTAAGAGACAGATCATGCATGATATATCAAGGATCGGGATAAGGTTTATTTTGCAAACGCATTCACTCATGCAAGGGTTTGTTTTTGAAAAGGTTTTCGCAAACATGCTTTTATAACTCAAGTAACTCGCTTGTTTTGTGAAAACTAAATGAAGACTACCGGACTCCCGTCCGCAGAGCCTGCACATGCCACACACTTTTCCGTAAAACAACTCACGCCATGAAATCATCCCAAATTCAAGCACTAGTTTTGTGACCCCACCGTGACTCGTCCAATACCGTGACACGGCTATTCGAATAGGTTTTACACTGCAGAGGTTGTACATCTTTACCCACAAGTAGGGTACCGCCACACGAACACCTTAGTGTCGGCGCGATCCTATCAAAGCCATTACCCACCTTAGCTAACCCCACGAGCCACCACGGGAGCAACTAAGGGTTATCTCACATAACCGTGGCCTCACACGAGATCGCACTCTACTCCTTGATCTCCGCCGCTCACCCGCACTCGATGGCAAGTAGATTAGCTAGTGGGATTTATGCTAAGCCGCTGCCACATACAACGGTCCGAGTGGTAGTACGATAATTGGGCCAGGTGAGATGTCACGCAACCCGGTCCTTAACGACAAGATGGACATCTCCAACACGCCAACCACAAAGGTACGAGCTCACCCATACTCCTCGACACGCTGGCCCATCCCGCTACCCGCTTCTTACTCATTTTCCAAAATATCCCATTCCCATCTTTAAAGCACTCACACATTTTAAAGCAATCATTTAGGCCAAACCAAGTTCAATCATAGCAATCAAGGGTGGCTATCCTACCGGTTTTAACAAGAAACAATATGCAATTTATAAACGGGTCATAGGGTTGTATTTATAAAATCGGGATCAAAGCATGCATCAAAGGATGAGATTGAACTTGCCGTCCTCAAGTCTTCGGGAGTTCCGGCTCGGCGCTCGGGATCTCGGGCCCCGCCGCAATACTCGGCTCCCGAACTCCTCCTGTGGCTCCTCCTCGCTCACTCGCTGGCTAAAGCACACACAAACAAGCTTTCAATTAAAACAAGCACACAAGATTTACCGGCTGAGCTCGGGAAGAAGACAGAAAAGGAGGAATAAATTTTATTTAGGGGAAAAGGATGGGTGGCTCACGGAAATGTGGAGGAAAAGGCCGGGCAAGGGTTGGGATTGATCAAAGTGAAGTATGCGCATGAAATGACATGTTAGAGACGTCATTAGGATTAATTAAAAGGGGTTAAGGACTTAATTGTAATTAGGTTTTAATCGAGAAGGGACTTAATTACAATATGTAAATAAGGTGGGGTTTAAATAAAATAGCCTAAGGGTCTAGTTGTAAATGATTTTGGGATAGCAGGGCTGGTTCGTAAATTAGTTTAGGGAATAGGGCTTACTTGAAAGAATAAGGAGAGAGAGAGAGAAAAGAAGGGGAGGGCTCGGGTGGAAAAAAGAAAAGGGCAGGGGGTATTTGGCCAAACGCTCCTTCTTCCCCCGCCTCGACTCAGACGCAGAGGAAGGGGTCGAGCGGGCGGCCGTCCCGGCCGGTGGCGGTTGCCGGCGGCCTAGTGCCCGGCAAGGGCCTGGAGAGTGAGGGAAATGGAGAGGAGGCCATGGGAGTTGGATTCCCTTCCTCACCTTGTGTTGGGGTGGCGCGAGGAGGCGGATCGGTGGGCGGGCGGCGGCCGGCGGAGCAGTGGTGATGGCGGCACTGGGTGTGGTGCTCGGAAGAGAGGGGGAAGGCGGTGGGAGGTGCGGTGCGATGAGGAGCGGCACCGTGTATTTATAGGGAGGAAAGGCGGTGGAGCGGTCGAATCGAGCACGCTCGTGGCGGCCGGGCGGTAATGGCGGTTCGACTCTACCCGACGGGACGTGAGCGGCGATGATGAATTTACGCTGCTGCGTGACTCGTCGAGCGAGGGTGAGCCGGCCGTGGCAGCAGCGGTGGCGACGCGAGCGAATGGCGGCTTGGCGGTGCGGTCGGTGTGTGGAGACGACGAGGCGGGCAGGCGATGGCGGCGGTCGCGGGCGGTTAGCGGCAGACGCGTCGCCGTGGGACCGGCGGCTCGCTCGCGGCGCGGCTGTGGCGGGCAGCGGCAGCAGCGCGATCACGGTTGGCGCTGGCTCGCCGCGGCCTGGGCGGCGCTGTGGGCCGGGCCGTGGCCGGCGTGGCGTGTCGAAGAGAAAGAGGGCCGGTCGGCGTGCGGCGCGGTCGCAGGCAGTCGGCCGAGGAGAGCCGGGAGCAGAGGCGGGCCGAGGAGGAAGGAAGGGAGGGAAAAGGAAAGAAGGAAAAGAAAAGGAAGGAAGGAAAATAGGAAAAGGAGAAAAGGAAGGGAAAAATAGGAAAAGATAAAGGGAAAGAGAAAGAAAGATTTAGAAAATTAGGAGAAATCCAGGAAAATTAGGAGAGGGATGAAAAGATTTTTCGGCGAATTTCCCGGTTCGAGCACTCGCTGGTGCGGTGCCGGGCGGTGAAGCGGTCGGCGAAACCGACGCGGCTCGAACCCTGCGAGGTGGCCGACAACGCGCTTATCGGCGCGGCGACACGACGCGAGGGCGGCGGCTCGAGTGATGGCGGGTGGAAAGGGCGGTGTCGGCGGGATTCGCGGTACGCGTGCCGAGGGAAGGAGAGAGGGAAAAGATGATCGGGTTTTGAGGAGACGGTCGAGCCGAAAAGTTTTGAAAACACGTGTGATTTAGCAGGTGATTTATTAGGGCTAAAAACGCGGGCGTTACACGCTGTTGGACCTGTGGTGGTCGTCCTGGCGACCGCTGCCTCCGCCGCAGCCAGGGGCCATGGTGCCCGGCAGCAGGATCCGTGTGTCGGTGCCGCGCCCAAGCCTTAGATCCCGACGGTTCGTCACCAGCAGATCCGTGCGCCAGCGACAGCTCCTTGACCTGCGGAGTTCTGATGTACCGAGAAACGCATCAGCCAAGAAAACTGTCACGGATTTCTCACCAAGCCAACCTCACCTGTGGATCAATGAACAAAATCAAGCTGAAGGAAAGAAAAGAAGAAAATTGATTAATGAAACACAAAAGGAAAAAAAACATTGTCTTGTCCGCCGGCATTAGTACTCGAGAGGAAAAAGCTGAAGGGATCAGGACTCAAGAGGATGCTGGCCTCTGCACGTTCAGTGCTCGGAGCGAACAAGAAAGTCGATTCATAAAGAAACTGAAAAATAGCCAAGCCTAAAAGAGGAGTTCTTCCACACCAACTTTCATGTTGGGGCCTGATGCAAACTTGATGAGTTTGTTGTCACAAACCGCAATCTCGACAATGAACACACTGCAAACGGGACGATGGTCTGAAAATTTCGACTCCCCACAGATGTAGGACAGCTGCACTATCCCTTCACCATGCCAAAGAATCCGGTCACACCTGCAATTTTTTGTTTGAACAAGCATTGAGCACTAAGTCGTCCTAAAAAGTTCAGAAACACATACTCTCTTCTTGTTTTTTTAGCAACCACAAAAACGCATATTTTGAACTGAACAAGCTGGAAGCATTGATTTTCTGAAACTCAATTGGCACTGTATTTGGATACAGTATATGTATTGTCAGAAGACATACCATGCTGGTGTTCTTCTCTTCTTCTTGGACATGGCATCCTCGCCTGCATAGCTATCGGAATTCCATGAGTACTTGTATGTTGGAGCAAAGAAGATCTTGCCCTCATTCCACCCTCTGAAAACTCCACTCTCTCTTTCAGTCTTGAGCTGTTCAGTTCAGACAGCAAGTTGAACACTTACAGACTCTGAATCTCTAACACAGTATGCAATACACTGCCACTAAATTGGTTTGTTTACCTGATCCTTCTCAAAGGGAGCCCCCGGACGAGCTTCTTGGCCTCCGAGTAGCTTAGAGCGATCCGCATCCAGATCAAGGAAACAAAGACCGAGCGGATCCGGAGCTCGTCCTCACCTCGACGGAGACCGAGCGGTAAAAGGCGGCGGGAGTGAGCACCGACCTGCTGGGCTTGGCGGCGCGGCGTCTTCAGCGGCGCGGCGGATCCATGGGGACGGGCCGGGACGGTGAGGAGGTGCGAGGAGCTGCCGGGGCGCGTCGTCACGGGTGACGCGATGAGGCGGCAGCACACGGGGGCGAGAGGAGGAGGCCGCCGGTTCGGGGCGGTGGGAGATGGGGCGCGCGGCGACGGGAGCAGAGGGAGGGCGGCATGATTAGTGGGTGGGGGGGTGAACGACAACACCAAAAATAATAGATTGGTATAGATATCAGTCCCATAGGGCTTTCTAAAGATGTGTAAAAGCATCAAAATTCCATACATCTCCATGCTAATAAAATTAACCTAGGCTAGGCATAACCGCTAGAGGAACCAAAAGTCCAAAACTGAAACTGAGATGTTGGATATTACAGATTTATAGTGTGGACAGAAGCTATGGATGTTCAAATAGGATTCAAGATTTGAAGTCAGCTTTTGACATTATTGAACAGCCTACATGATGTATATCCTGATAATTTGCAACTATTGCGGAAAGTGGATGAGAAATTGAGAGCACAGATTCTGGTTGGAGCAAGTGCAAATCTCTTGATAATGCCTACCCCGCCTTACATGGCAGAGCACAGAAGTGAGGCATTCCCATTTAACGAGAAAGCTTCACTGTAAGCTTCTTTCAAAACAGAGGTAACATGACACTGAATATAACCAATTGAGCATGTTGGTTTGATAAAATCATTCACTGCTTTATCTGGATGCTCTATGATTTTCTTGCTACCTGCACACCCACTCCTCTTGTTTTCACCAAAATATCATCACGAACTACAATGATCGCACGCCTAATGATGGGAGAAACCATTCTGCATCATGCTTCATGTCCAAATCAGTAGAAAATTGCAAGAAAACCAAGCTGCACGAGGAAGCATCTTTCTCATGAATGCATGATATCAGAAATGGTCAAACATCTCCATGCAAATTATAAACATTGGATGAAAACTGCTGAGACAATAAATCCCCTCAAAACATGCACCTAGAGCGGTCGACAAAACATATATGGATACCAATGAGGTAGTACAACACAGAATAACTGCTCTATATAATCATGGACTGGATGGAAAACTGAGAAAAATGCACATAGATTAGATTCAAGACCATATCAGATAAGCAGAACAGTTATAAATCCAATTGTTATTCCATTAACCACTTATAACTTATTTGTATGCAGGTGAGCCCAATTAGTGACTCTTTTCTAGTGCTTTCAGTCCAATGGACACTAACCTATGCTAAGCAACATTAATATTTTGCGTGTGCCAATGGCAATGAATGAATTTGAATCTTAATATTATGCACAAGCACAATAGGTGCAGAATGTGCCAAAAGATGGAAATTTTATACTCTTCTGACTTTTCAGTGATGTTTTCAGGTAATCAAGAACAATAAAAGTAATTCTAATCTCCAGTACACATTACGAAAAGATTGTTTCAGAACTAAAGAACATTTACTATAAATATAATCCGAAAGGAAATTGGTGGTGCCAAAACAATGCATTGCTCTGAAGCAGCCATCAAATAGAGCAAGGTGCGCAGACAATTTAGTTGGAGTTGTAGTCTCATAGAACTTATAGTTAGCTGAAACCGAAGGTAAGGATCTTTGCAAGTGGACATGGATATGTAGGAGAGCAAATATCATTTGATCTCATAGTAACAAGTTCAGGAGAAACACCGTCAAGTTTTCAAGTACACTGCGATTATAAAAGTACAGGTGTACACTGTTCAAGTAGAAGTACAGTTATAAAAGTTCTCAAGTACTGTTCAAATATGTGTACAGTGTGCAGTAATAAAAGTGCCTAGATCATCTATGGATCTCTATGTCAAAAGAAGAATTTTCTGCAGTCAACTGTAATATACTCATATTCCACATTTCTGATAAAGTTGATGCAATAATATGCATATGCAAAGATGTTCTGACTAGCCAAAAATGTCCAACAACAAGGTCATTCCAGTTATATTCAGAAGTCTAGTGAGAAAACTTGGCCTGGAAACAAGGTAATCATATCCTAGTATCCTACAACAAGGTCATTCCAGTATATTTAGAAGCTCCCAGTTTAAACATTTCTGAGACACGACCATTCGTGATAAGCATGTTTTTTCCAGCATAAATAATAAGCATATACCATACTTAGGAAACAGAAAGTCAGTCAGCAATCACTCACTAGAAAGGCTGAGAAAAAGAAGTAAATGTATTAGATGGAGATTATCATATGGAAACACAAAGGTCAAACTCAGCTTGGATGTCAGAAATCATAAGTTGTGCAAGCTTAGGCTAGTGCATACATTAACTAGCATATGTGATGCTAACTTACAAGCATGTCTAGTGTCTACTACACTGCTTTCTTGTAGCATTACAAGGACAGAATCCGACTAAAGGGGCACATTCAAGCACCAATCCAATTTTGCACCACCTAATACTAGTAGATTTAACAGAGCTTCTAGTTGCCCCATACTTGGAAGAGTTCTTTCTGAACATTCGAAGAAGTCACCACAAGCATCAACCTCAGTACGTAGCAAGAACAGATGACTCCACAAAACAGGGAACATAGGGGGTAATAAACCTATAGCCATCTCGTAGACTGCGGAGAGGACGAGGTTCCTTACTGTCCATGTTATACAATACCAGTTTACGGTTCCAACGCTGAACCAATATTACTGAGCCGTGGTCTGGATGAATGGCCACAATATCCAAGTCACGGGCTGGGCAACTCAGAAATCCAAACAACTGGAGACAGCTCACATTGTGCTTCAGGATCCATTCTTGTGTACCATTGTCCTCAAGAACCCAAACTGACAGCTGAGTGAAGTGGACACGGAAGCCTTTTAATTGTGAATCAATACTGATGCACTGCAGTTGGCCTTGAGATTGACCAATAAAAGAAGCATTTGCAAGCTCATGCTTATCATGCCAGCGGATGATCCTACATGCTTTTCCTTCCCCATCCACTGCAAGTATCAGGGCCTCCGATTTCTGAACATGGTAGATGATAAAATACAGCAGACCATTTACAAGAGCCCTGCCAAACGTGAATTTCATTATGGCTTGACCCCACTGTCCCCATTCCCCACCCTTTTCCCCTCGCTTCCACTTGCTTGCCCTGTCGCTCCATGCCCTGGTTTCAGACGAGTACGAATGCACCTCTTCTATCTCTCGGATCAAAACATTATCCCAAAACTGGACCAAATGGAAATGCGATGAGACGGCAGGATCAAACATCAGAAAGGTGTGTGCATATCTTTCCCCATCGAACACGTCATTGCTCTCTCCAAATGGAGGCGGAGGCGGGCAAGAGCAGGAGCTGGCGGGCACGGCCACACATTCCTCAGTGGTGGGGTTGCACACAATGTACCCAAACCTGTCCTCCCAGGTGCACCCAAAGAGGAGGAGCCCGTTGCAGGAATCCAGGAGGACCAAGTGCTTGACCCCAGGCAGCTTCGCGGTGAGGAAGGAGAAGGAAGGGTCGACCGGCGACGGCACATCCCCCGTCCCCGCCAAGCTTGTGAACTGCCCGTAGCTGCCGTGGGAGCCGCCGCAACCGCCGTGGAAGAAGCCCTCCAGGGTCTGGGGCAGCTTCTTGCGGTGGAGGGGGTCGGAGATGAGGTCGCGCCAGGGCTTGGACACGCACTTGGACCGGCGGAGGTCTTTGACGGGCACGCGCGAGAGGATCTCCACCAGGATGTCGTCGTAGAGGCCGGCCACCACATTCCCCCTGGGCCAGTCCATGGCGCCGGAACCGGAGGGGAAGGGTCGCGCCGCAAGCTGCGAATCGAGTGGAGAAATCAGGAGCCGTGCCGTGAGGGGGGGCGATGCAGGAGCAGGAGAGAGCGAGCGAGAGGGAAATGCGGCGGTACGGGCGCGTACCTGATGCCGGAGAGCGTTCCGGGTCCGCCGCGGCGGCGCTGGTCGGCGGGTATTTGCTCGGCCGCCGGGGATTCTTAAACCCTAGCCCCCATCGCGCTGCAGGAGTTGGGGGAAGGTCAGTCACTGTGTGGGCTGTCTGAGAGGAGAGTGATGATTTGGGAGGAAGAAAGCTTGGTGCATTTTGTAATGATCAGGGCTTTACGGGGTCTGTTTTGTAAATGTGCTGGCCACCGTTTTGCGGCTTTTGCCCAGGAGACATCCCAAATCCCACTCAGGTCCAGTCTCTCATCTGCCTCGAACTCGAAGCACCAACTCGAATTAGCAATCGGCATTCAGAACTGGTACTATTTACATCAGTGTGCACATGACTCTATAAGAAGGAAATTAACAACAGAGCACAGTCTAGTAGTGGTAATCTAATCATTGTCAAACTAAAGGGTCACTCTGGCTCGGAGAGAGGTGCATGCTAAACAGGGAGATGTCATCAGTTTCACTGACAAATGCTGATCTGATCTGATGCTGGACATGGATCCTGGATCGCCTGTGGTAGAAGTAAGAACTTGTTTTGCAACGTTGGATTAGAGACGGACATACGGTTCTAAAGGTCTTGCATTTTCGCAACAATGAGAAGCAACAGCAAATGAGAAGGGGGTTGTATTTCTCGATAACGACGATCCTAATTGATGAAAATGATGCGTGATTGTTCGGAAAAAAATCATGTGTGCACATATAAAGGAAGGAAGGTACTCGTTGTGTTTATCAACTTCTGCTGAAAGACTCAACATCATCTCTGAAACACAAGAAAATGGGGGACCTATTTTGCACTAATCATACAAAACTATATAAGAGTCCCCAATAAGGAATTCTCTCAAACCTCAGTTAGCCACGTCAGCATCTAGACTCTCCTCATGAGTGTTTACTCAGTACGGCGGCTCTTATCAGGCACTCAACAGGGCAGTTCAAGCGGCTCGTGATTGGTGGCAGATGAAGAGCCTTTAATACCATGGGTGAAAAGGACCTTGTGATGCCTATAGGGGGTGAATAGGATCACTTTACACCGCAAAACTTAGCCGACCGGATGACCCGGGGGGTCCGGGTCACCCAGGCACTTGTGCCGGATAAACCAGCGCGCGAAGGTAGAGTACAATAAGCTATGGAAAACTTGAATTTGCAGAAAGTAAAGGAATCAAACTTTGCGTATACGATGTAGATATCACCTGCAACCAAAGATTTTACAAGCAGCAACACAAATATGGAGATCGATCCAAATATAGCTTCTAGGGTTAAAGGAGGGGATGAACTCAAGCAAGCAAGAGACAAGAGAATTAATCCGAAGTTCACTCCCACAAAGGAAGCTACGTCTCCGTTGAGGATCCCACAAAGGGAGGGCTATCACCAAGAGCCGTTTTTCCTCATCCAATTTCCACAAAGGAAAATTGGTGCTCACTAAGAGAAATCCACAAAGGATGGGCAATACAAACGATCCCGGGTGCTCCATACGGAGAGGGCACTCAGCATGACGCTTAACCGCCTAGAAGCAAGCTTCAAGAGTAACAAACGCGAATCAATCAACCAAAGCCACCACAAGTGCTTCTTGAGAGGAAGGAGTGAAGAGCTCTCACAAAGGGGCTAAATCCTACACCTCAAATGTCTCTCACACCCAAACCCTAGGAGGAATCCTTACTTGGAGAGCTTGGAAGGAAGTTGGGAGAGAGGGATGAAGCTTTTGAGGTGTTTCAATGGAAGAGGCGTGTTCACAAAAAATGGAAGGGGAGGCGGAACCCTAGAGAGGAGGAAGAAGGGGTATTTGTACCCATTCCCCCCGAGCTAGCCGTTGGGGGCTGCCTACGGCCTGGCCGGGTCACCCAAAGACGGTGGTCGGGTCACCGGCTCCTCCAGACCGTCCGGTCGCCCGGCCACTCAGGCCGGTTGACCCGGTAGGACTGGGAAAGCAAGGTAACGCTTATCTAAGGCTGTTCTAGGTTTTTCTAAAGAATTTTCTAGGTTTTTCACTCTTAGAAAAGATGAGAGAAAACAAGAAGAGCACTTGTAGCGAACCTCGACCAACCGACCACGTCCCTCTTTATAGTACGGTGTTTCCTAGACTCAAATTCAAACCAAAAATGAAAAATTAAATCGCCAATTGAGCTTCAACACCATTCATAAGAAAATGAGGGCCTTCCTTTGAATGTTCACATTTATTTATTCTTTTAAGCCTGCACACATCTTATTGAAAGCATTAATCCACCCAAATTGCATTGTCATTATCACCAAAATAATTAGGAGTCTAGATGCACTTTCAATCTCCCCCTTTTTGGTGATTGATGACAACACAATTTGGTTAAATAAAAGAGATGTGTGTATCCAACAATCTAGTGAGGAACTCCCCCTAAATGTGTGCATTGCCAACTAGAGAGGCCTCAAATGCCTTTGCACACAATTTTGGCAAGAGCTCCCCCTAAATCTTTGCATTAACACATTGTGCACAAGTGTGATAAGAAATATCCCGTGATGCATATAACATAATATATCACAATAATAAAGTGAGAAATAATAAGTCATCATCCAACACATGCATCACACACAATAATTATGGTTCTTACAACGCACTAGCATAATAGAGTAGCATAAAAGTCTTACAAATAAAAGTTTGCACTTGGTACATCATCATCCATCACACCACACATAGTTCATTACATGTCCACTAGTTCTATTACATAAATGGTGATAAAAGATAGATAAAGATAGATAGGGGCTTTCATCCACCAAATTCACTCTCCCTTTGGCAACAAGCACCAAAAAGGGAGCTACTCCTCGTCGTCCTCGTTGTACTCCTCCTCCTCACCTCCATAGTCTTCTTCTTCTTCATCATTAACCGGGACCCAAGAGCCAAGGTCCTCCCACAGATTTGGAACGGGCGATGGAGGATCAAAAGTTCTCATCTCATGCACTGGAGAATGTGGAAGATTGAGCCGAGCTGCTATGTCCTTTTGATTCTTTTCTTGCCTATGTAGCTCTTGAGCCAACCACCGACCGGCCTCACGCCTCTCTAGCATCTTTATGAGCATGTTGAAGCAAGCAAACAAACCCTTGGCAAGAAAGTTGAACTTCCTCTCTTACCCCTTGGAGCCCCATGAGAGTGAGAGGCACCTCCATTGGAAGGGATCATACGGACTCTTTGTTGGTGGAGCTTGAGAGGAGGAGGCACCCGCATCAATAGGTCCAATAGGATAAATGCCCGGATACGGTCCTCTAGCATCAATACCGGTCGTATGCTTGCCAAGACGAAAAGATTGAGCAAGTTTCCCTTTGCTAGTCTTGTAGGGCTCATGAACAACATCCGTCTTAAGATCAAGTTTAGTGGCATGCTTAACCATCATAAAGATATACGGTGCATAGTGACATCCACTAGAAGAAGTGTGTGAGCAAATGATAATCTCATTCCAAAGGAAGTGGCAAGCATTGAACTTAGGTTGACCGGAAGCCATTTGATAAAGAAGGTTCCTAGCTCTATGAGATATGTTATCGGAATCACCACCTCTAGGACAAAGGGTATACCTAAACAAGAGGTTGAGCATCTTGTAGTAGGGAGTGAGTCCACTAGTATGACCATAGTTGATATTTCCATAGGCACGATCATACATAAATCTCATCTTAGTCACTTCTAGCTCATCTTCACTATGAAGTTTGAAAAGATCACTAGAGAATTGGTTTGTTGTGGTTGCACCTCTAAGTTTGAAAAGTGAAGCAAACTCACTAACAGTGATTGAGAATCTCTTACCACCAAGTGTGAAGTGCATCTCATTCTCATCTCGATCAACATAAAGTGTGGCATAGAATTGTGCCACCACCTCCTGAGAGTAGTCCGAGCGTAAGCCCATAAGATAAGCAATCCACATGTACTGACAGCGAGTGTGGACAGCCTGTATAACCTCTTCAATAGGGGCAGGAAGGTCAAGCAAGAAAGGCCAATCAATCCACTTCATCTCGCCAGATGCGTCCCTTGGGTAGGATGGTTGACTCGTGCACTAACCGCTTGATGAGCAAGCCAAAACCGATCATCGCTGAAGAAGGACCTTTGGAGCCTTCTTGGGTCTTCAGGCCAAAAACGAAGTGACCTCATGTCGGTCCCGGCCTTCATGAAGTTCACCAAAGGAGGGTCACACCTTGTGCGCTCCGGAGGATGAACGGGAACAGCCATCTGCACATAGAGAGACAAGTCCATGTCTTCATCATATCGATCTCCAACCTCATCGGCGGTACTTGCCCTCTTGGTCCTAGCACCAACGGTTGTGGTCCTCTTCTTGAGAATAGGGTTGCCGTCATGACCACGACCATGGCCTTGAGCACGGGAAGGAGGAGCTTGAGGTTTGGTCCTCTTGTCATGCACATGAATACCATACTCCTCCCCGGAAGAATGTTCCTCCTCCTCCTCACTTGATTCCGAGCGAATCTCTTTGCCACGAGAGCTTGCTTTCTCTCTACCCATCTGTAGATAGACAAGGTATGCAAGGAATTAAGATAGGTAACCAATGACTGACTGAAACTTGGGTTCATTGGGGCATCCCGACCCTAGCCGGGTTAACCGGCACGGGTGACCGGGTCAACCGGCGGGTCGGGGATGAACCCTAGAACCCAAGAATCGAAGGTGCGCAAGATATAGCCACGGGATTGAAACAAGATTGAGAGAGGTTGTTCTAGGACCTAGATTGAAGCTTTTGACCGAAGGAAATCAACTAGAACGAACTACATTGAGAGATCGGAAAATCCGGAGTTTGAATCGACTTTACCGTTGGATTCCCGCGAAGTTTCCGGAAAACCCGAGGATGAGGAAGCACTTGAGAAGGAGGAGATTCAATCCCCCCAAATCACGAGCAAATCCCGTGGAGGAGCGGCAAAATCGCCTAGGGGCGAATGGGGGCGGCGGCAGCGGTTCAGTGTAGAAGAAAAAGGAGTTAGGGTTCTTGACCCGGCATGCTGATCCTTTATACTCTCAGCGGAGCCGGGACCCAAGACGGGTGGTCGGGCGACCCGGCCTCAGAACAGCCAGGCGACCCAAGGCATGGGTGGCGGGCGACGGCAGCCACGAGCAGGCTACTGGTCAATGGGCACTGTGGGTTGACCCGCCCCTCTCAGAAACAACCCAATATGATAGATTTAGATGGCATGTTTTTCAATAAAAGAGATATATATGGATAGATTTGAGAAAGGTGAAACTTCAAGATTTGAGATATAAGTATATAGATAGATAAGAGATTTTTCAAGACTTGAGATTGATAATAGAATTTATCTAGTGGACAAGTAATAAACTCTTGGCAACAAGTGACTAGTCGCAATCAACATTCATAACAATAGTCACTTGAGCCAAGTATTTGATCCAAAGATCTCAAAATCCAAACTTTTGAAAAACACACACAAATAAAGAAAATTAAAATATTTTCAACCTATCTAGGCAACAATCAAGTATGTGCAATAAATCAAGCCAAGTTACGAGAATCCAAGATATTTAGCTCACTTCTCAAAGCACAAAACCTTTGCTCATCTAGAGGCTTAGTGAAGATATCGGCAAGTTGCCTCTCGGTGCTCACATGACGTAAAGCAATATCTCCCTTAGCCTCACGATCCCTTAAGAAATGATGTCGAATATCTATGTGCTTATTCTAGAGTGTTGAACCGGATTGTTTGCTAGCTTGATGGCACTCTCATTGTCACACAAGAGTGGAATCTTACTAAACTCACAATCATAATCACTCAACATTTGCTTCATCCACAAAAGTTGTGCACAACAAGCACCGGCCGCCACATATTCGGCCGCCGTGGATAAAGCAACCGAATTTTGCTTCTTTGAGCTCCACGACACCAAAGACCTACCAAGAAATTGGCAAGTCCCAGTAGTACTCTTTCGATCTACTTTGCAACCGGCATAATTCGAATCGGAGTAGCCAAGTAAATCAAAAGTGGAGCCCTTGGGATACCATAAGCCTAGGTTAGGAGTGTGTACCAAATATCTAAAGATTCTCTTAATGGCCATTAGATGACACTCTTTAGGATTGGCTTGAAATCTTGCACACATGCACACACTAAGTATTATATCGGGCCTAGATGCACAAAGATAAAGGAGGGAGCCAATCATGAAACGAAATACCTTTTGGTCGACCGACTTCCCTTCTTCATTGAGATCAAGATGTCCATTTAGTGCCATGGAAGTCTTGATGGGCTTGGAATCGGCCATGTCAAACCTCTTGAGCATATCCTTCACATACTTGGTTTGACACAAGAAAGTCCTTCCTTCAATTGCTTGATTTGAAAACCAAGGAAGAACTTCAATTCACCCATCATAGACATCTCGAATCTCTTGGTCATGATCCTACTAAACTCTTCACAAAATTTATCATTAGTAGACCCAAATATAATATCATCAACATAAATTTGGCAAATAAAGATATCTTTTCCATTTCTTTGAATGAAGAGAGTAGAATCAGCTTTGCCTATCTCAAAACCGTTCTTGAGAAGAAAATCCTTAAGGCATTCATACCATGCTCTAGGAGCTTGCTTAAGCCCATAGAGCGCCTTATGAAGCTTGTACACATGGTTGGGGAATTTTGCATCTTCAAAGCCCGGTGGTTGATCAACATATACTTCTTCTTGGAGAGGTCCATTCAAGAATGCACTCTTCACATCCATTTGATGAAGCTTGAAATCATGATGAGTAGCATAGGCCAAAAGGATACGAATTGATTCAAGCCTTGCTACTGGAGCATAAGTCTCTCCAAAGTCCAAGCCTTCAACTTGAGTGTAGCCTTTGCCAACGAGTCTTACCTTGTTCTTTGTGACGACACCAAATTCATCTTGCTTGTTCCTAAAAACCCATTTGGTGCCGATCATATTTTGCTTGGGTCTTGGCACCAACTCCCAAACTTCATTTCTTTTGAAGTTGTTCAACTCTTCCTCCATGGCATTAATCCAATCCGGGTCCTCAAGAGCTTGTTCCACACTAAGAGGTTCCAAAGAAGAAACAAACGAGTAAAATGCACAAAAATTGACAATCTTGAGCGAGTTGTTACCCCTCTTTGGATACTCCCAAGTATGTTGTCGACGGGATGATCCGTTGAACCATTTGATGTACTCTTGGGTGTGGTGCTTGAGATTGACGTTGAATGGGTCCATCATCATCATCTTCAACTTGTGGAGCTTCTTCTTGAGCTTCACCACCTTGTTCTCCCCCTTGATCAAAGCCCCGTCCATGATCGTCACCATGAACTTGACTTTCTTCTTGATGAACTTGAGAACTTGGTGGTTCCACTCTTGTTGATGATGGTGGATCTTTATTACTTGTGTCAACCGGAGCTTGAACTTGAACTTCACGAGGCATCACTTCACCGGTCCCCATTCTAAAAATTGATACACTTGGGGGTTCCTCATCATCTAGAAGATTTTCACTAACTTGCTCTCGTTGAGAGCCGTTGGATTCATCAAATTTCACGTCTACCGTGGTCTCAACACAACTGGTGGTTTTGTTGAAGACACGATAGACATGTTCGTTAGTTCCATAACCAATGAGAAAACCTTCATCGACCTTGGATGCAAACTTTGAGGCTTTGGGTTTCTTGTTAAGTATGAAACACTTACACCCAAAGACCCTAAAGTAGTGCACACTAGGCTTCTTACCGGTGATGATCTCGTAGGGAGTTTTGTTCAAGTACTTGTGGAGGTAGAGGCGGTTGGCGGCATGGCATGCGGTGTTGATGGCTTCTGCCCAAAATGAGTCCGGAGTCTTGTATTCATCAAGCATTGTCCTTACCGCTTCAATCAACATACGGTTCTTCCTCTCAACGATGCCATTTTGTTGAGGTGTATATGGAGCGGAAAGTTCATGCTTGATGCCTTCTTCATCTAGGAACTCCTCAACTTGAGTGTTCCTAAACTCCGAGCCGTTGTCACTTCTTATGTTCTTAACCTTGAGCTCGAACTCATTTTGAACTCTCCTAATGAACTTCTTGACCACTCCCTTAGCTTCACTTTTATCTTGCAAAAAGAATACCCACGTGAAACGGGAAAAGTCATCAACAATTACTAGATCATATTTGTTATCACCGATGCTTATGTAGGCAATTGGTCCAAACAAGTCCATGTGTAGTAGCCTTTCTCACAAAGTTGTGAAACCGACAACAAGTTGTATCCTAACCCTTGAACATGATAAACATCTTCAATTGAATTTGATGTTGAGATAGCAATTTTACCTAGACCGACTACATCTCCTTGACCATTGTCTCCATAGATGATAGTTTCCGTAGGGTTGTCATAATGATCAAGGGATGCAAATAAGCCTTCATCTCCGGTCATATGATTAGTGGCACCACTATCAATCAACCATGCGCTTCCACCAGAGGAGTAGGCCTACAAAACAAGTTTAAGCTTTTGGTTTAGGTACCCAAAAAGATTTGGGTCCTTGGAGGTTAGAAGCATAAACTTTTGGCACCCACACACTCTTCATCATAGCCTTCTTTGTGTAGGCCCCAACATACTTGACCACTATTTTACCATTGTGGTCCAAGGTCACAACATAGTCATAAGTGTAGTTGGGAGAGGGCTTGTGTTCCACCACATTCTTCGATGCCTTAGGTGGAGAATTAACCCCACCATTTCCTTTTGTGGTGTTCACAACCTTTGGCTTGTCCTTTGTTGTGGTAGAGGTGGTGACTCCAAGGGCAATATCCATGATGGTGTTGAGGTAGCCTCCCTTGTTCCACAAGGGGATCTCATGCCCTTTAACCACCACCCTACCATTGACCTTATTGTTCTTGTAGTGTCCAAGTCCTTGCTTGTCAACCACCTTGGGTATTGACTTGGCACCATTCTTGCCTTGAGTGATCAACATGTTCAACCGGGCTATCTCTTTCTCTTTGCTCTTTATTGTCTCCTCAAGCCTTGCATGGTTAGTCTTGAGAGCATTTATATCAATATTAGAGCAAATAGAACAACCTTTGCTAGTGGAGGCACTAGAGTCAAGTATTGCTTTAGGATTGGCTTTGGTGCTTTCCCAAAGGGTACTATAGTTTGCTTCAAAAATTTTATGTTTCTTCGTCAAGCATGAAAAGCTTAATTGAAGCTCACTATGAGTAGTCTTTAGGGAAGCTAGAGATTCATTTGCCAAGGTGTAATCCTTTGACATCCTCTTGTTGGAGTTATTGGCCAAAGACAAGTCCGTGGTTAACCTCTCCACCTTAGCCGCCTCTTCGGCAAGACGTTTCTCTAGAGTAAGGTTTCTTTCCTTCTCAAGGATAAGCAAGTCTTCTTGCTCATGGAGAGACACTTTCTTTTTCTCTAATTTCTCCAAAAGCCTTTTTATTTATTTATATCCCTTTTTACTAAATTGCTTTATCATGTTGGCCTCAATTTCTTTTTCATCATCTAGATCATCTATGTCACTAGGTGTGGATGAAGAAGAGGTGAGAGAGGATGAGGTGGTAGTTTCTTGTACCTTGCTCCCTCTTGCCATGAGGCAAAAGTGAGAGTGGTCCTCATCGTCGGAGAAGTTGTTGAAGAGGCGTGGTGAAGATGACCCTTGTGCCATGGTGATAGTTGCCATGCCTTGCTTCTTCAGTTCTTCATCTTCGTCACTTGAGTCCCATTGTTGACCCATGTGAGCACGCCCTTGGTACTTGTTCTTGTACTCCTTGCTCTTCTCCTTGTACTTCTTCTCCTCCTCATTCTTGTTCTTGTTTTTGGGACACTCGGTAATGAAGTGTCCATATTCTCCACACTCATAGCATTTGCATTGAGACTTCTTCTTTCTTTCGTCACCGCCTTTTCTTGATGCTCTTGACTTCAAGAATTTCTTGTACTTCCTTATGGCAAAGGCGGTTTCTTCATCCGTGCTTCCTTCATCACTAGTATCTTCCTTCTTGTTCTTGGAAGTCTTTGGCTTCACTTCCACCACTTCACTAGAGCTAGCATTGAGGGCTAAGCTCTTGTTCATCTTCAAGCTTAGAGACTTCTCCACATCTTGGTCAACTAGCTCTTGATGCAAGATTTCTCCAAGAAGTTGATTGGGGGTCATCTTGTAAGAGTTTGGATCCCTTCTTATCATGGCCGCTAGGTTTTTGTCCTTTGGGGCAAAAGCTCTTAGCAACTTCTTTGTGACCTTTGAGTCATCCCAATCTTCACTTCCAAGAGCCCTAATGTCTGAGACAAGGAGCATGAGCCTATCATACATTTCTCTCACGATCTCTCCATCCTTCATGAAGAATAGCTCAAGCTCTTCGTTGATCAAGTCCATCTTCCCTTGCCTCACATGTTCGGTTCCCTCATGTGCTTCCTTGAGTGTATCCCAAATCACCTTGGCAATTTGGATGTTTCGAACCTTGTTGAATTCTTGAGCACACAAGGATCTCGTGATAACTCTTGTTGCTTGCACGTTGCGGTGGAGGTCTTGCTCATGCTCAAGTGTGAGGGCTTCTCCTTCGGTGGGGATTGTCACACCTACAACCACAATCTTCTAAAGAGAAGGGTGAAGCCTGTAAAGGTGCATTTGCATATCATAAGCCCATTTGGGATAGTCCTTCCCATCGAAATGAGGAGGCTTTCCCAAATGCACGGAATAAAATTTATCGTTAGAGTTGTTGCCCGGAAATTGTGCATAGTTGTGGGGCACTTCATGGAAGCCGAAGTGAGTGTACTTGGCTTGCTCCTTCTTGATCATCTTCTTGAGGAGCTTCTTGGCCATCTTCTTGGCCTTCTTCTTCTTCTTAGCCTTTCTTCTCTTCTTGGCCTTCTTGTCATCATCACCATCCTTGACGTCTTCATCACTTGAGCCTCGAGTCCAGTCGGAGTCGGATGAAGAGTCATCGGAGCTCTCTCCGTTGGAGCGGCTTGGAGCTTTCGCGGTGATGTCTTGGGCTGCCTTGAGCTCTCTTTCTTGAGCTTCCTTGGCAGCGATTTCTTCGGCGGATTGGTTGTCTCCACTCCTCAACATCTTGATCCCTTAGCGGTTAAGCCTAAATCAAGGGATTAGACTTTGATACCAATTGAAAAGGACCTTGTGATGCCTAGAGGGGGGTGAATAGGATCACTTTAAAATTCTGCAAAAACTTAGCAGCGGATCAGGGATCAAGACAGACGGACCGGATGACCCGGTCCGGGTCACCCCCGCACTGTCTTGGATCAACCAAATGTGAGTAGAGTACAATAAGCTATGGAAAACTTGAATTTGCAGAAAGTAAAGGAATCAAACTTTGCGTATACGATGTAGATATCACCTGCAACCAAAGATTTTACAAGCAACAACACTAATATGGAGATCGATCCAAATATAGCTTCTAGGGTTAAAGGAGGGGATGAACTCAAGCAAGCAAGAGACAAGAGAATTAATCCGAAGTTCACTCCCACAAAGGAAGCTACGTCTCCGTTGAGGATCCCACAAAGGGAGGGCTATCACCAAGAGCCGCTTTTCCTCATCCAATTTCCACAAAGGAAAATTGGTGCTCACTAAGAGAAATCCACAAAGGATGGGCAATACAAACGATCCCGGGTGCTCCACACGGAGAGGGCACTCAACAGGCGACGTCTAACCATCTAGAAGCAAGCTTCAAGAGTAACAAACGCGAATCAATCAACCAAAGCCACCACAAGTGCTTCTTGAGAGGAAGGAGTGAAGAGCTCTCACAAAGGGGCTAAATCCTACACCTCAAATGTCTCTCACACCCAAACCCTAGGAGGAATCCTTGCTTGGAGAGCTTGGAAGGGAGTTGGGAGAGAGGGATGAAGCTTTTGAGGTGTTTTAATGGAAGGGGAGGCGGAACCCTAGAGAGGAGGAAGAAGGGGTATTTGTACCCATTTCCCCCGAGCTAGCCGTTGGGGGCTGCTTGCGGCCTGGCTGGGTCACCCGACACGGGTGGCCGGGTCACCTGGCTCCCTCCGAGTCGGGTCGCCGGCCACTCAGTGTTGACTGACCCAGGGATGGAAAGCAAGGTAACGCTTATCTAAGGCTGTTCTAGGTTTTTCTAAAGTATTTTCTAGGTTTTTCACTCTTAGAAAAGATGAGAGAAAACAAGAAGAGCACTTGTAGCGAACCTTGACCAACTGACCACGTCCCTCTTTATAGTACGGTGTTTCCTAGACTCAAATTCAAACCGAAAATGAAAAATTAAATCGCCGATTGAGCTTCAACACCATTCATAAGAAAATGAGGACCTTCCTTTGAATGTTCACATTTATTTATTCTTTTAAGCCTGCACACATCTTATTGAAAGCATTAATCCACCCAAATTGTATTGTCATTATCACCAAAATAACTAGGAGCCTAGATGCACTTTCAATAGATTAGTGCATACTCAATTGCAGAGATTGCAGCCGGCCACTTCCCCATTACATGCACAAGCAGCCGCTACACACAGCCCCACCATCGGAATCAAGAGTCATTCTTTAAATTTTTAATGGCGTTGTTGTTGTTCCAATTCCTCTCTAGCACAGTATATATGCCACTCGCCCCCAGTACTGGACGCCCTGCCATTTCCCCGGTTGTTAGCAATAGTGGATTAGTCATTCGGCTGCTATCTATACAGGTTATCTTACACTTGCTGATCTTGATTACTCATCACGCTGCTGCCTTTGCCTGTTCTTTTTCAGAGGTCTCCAGGATGACGATATGTAACGATGGCCACAAAGCTGAACCCTCCTTTGATTTGGAAAACATGAAGACCAATGCCTTCTTTCGTTATCCCTTTTTGCCAAAGGTGCATGGCAAGAACAAAGAAATCTGAACGAATATGCTGGATTTCAAACAAAAAAGAAGAGTGTTGAGCTTATGATCTGCATTTGCATTTGATTCATTCCTCAAATTTTGCTTCACCTCCGGTCATATTTTTCATTGCGGATTTACAACATAGCAACTCAATGATAAATCAGGTTATTCCTCTGACATCCTCTCACCTACTTTGAGATTAGTTTTATGTTTCTTATGAGTTTCAATATAACCAACATGTTTAAAGAACACCTCACTGGTATATTTCATACTATATGCATGTTTACAGATGCTATGGCCCCTAGCATATGGCTTTGAGAATTTAAAATGTTGCCTTTAAGTTAACAAGTGTTAATCACATTAGATAAATATTTTGCAGTTTTACTAAGATGGATTAGCAGCCTCCATCCATCCATGTAGTTCATGCCCTCAAGTATAGTTCCTAATATTGTCTTCTTATTGGTTTATGTACAATATCAATTTGGCCTATGAAGGTCGTTTCCATGCAAATATACATGCATTCCATATAATACAAACATGCCTTGAAATTTATGAAACCTCAAGGCTTCTCAGGTAGTGGCAACATTATAACATGACTTTTATTTCTACTGTTTTCCCCTTAAAATACAAAGTCTAGATGGGTATTAATTAGCCGTTTTCATTTTCCTTGGGTTCAAGTATGTAAGTTACATAAGTTCTGGAGCTATAGTTGCCCCCTCAGCTATAACTTTTGCTTTTCAGTACCCAAGTCACTGATGCAACTGTTCAAGGTACACTTTGCTCAGCCCCATGTTTTGCATAGAGAGCATGTCTTGATTACAGCTTAGTGTACTGCTACCAGATAGCAGGCATCCAGTGGCATCCTCTTGAGTCCCCTTAACTTCATAAATATAAGTATCAAAAAAATAAACTTCATGATTCTTCTTTAGCTATGCAATGAAATTTGTCTTTTCATTGCCCCAACAAATCTTAATATAATTTTCTTCTTTTCAAATAACATCTCATGGCGATGGCTGGAAGTTAAACATATGTTTTGATTTCGATATTCTTAAGAAGTAAACATCGTTTCTTTTTTAAGTTCCCGCAGCAACGCGCGGGGTTTTCAACTAGTTCTTTACTATAACTGCCACATTTTTGTTCCATATCTCTGATCTAGTACAAATATATCTGGAGCTCATAGAACGAATTATGAATCATTTGGTAACAGAATTTCAGGTGGAGCACCTTCATCAAACTTCTCAACCTTTTGACCTTAATGCAACAAAGCTTTCATCGTAAACCTTTCCCATACATGCACAGTATTACTAAAAACATTGAACAAAATCGAATTGTACAGAGCTAAATTGCATGTTTATACATTAACCCTTGTTCTTTGTTAAAAATAAGAGTTTGAAATGTCATTGTTCAAAATTTTCATGAAGCTCAAAGTTGCTAGTTTGCTAGTTTGCACAATCAGTTATAAATATATATACCTGCACAATCAACATCAACTAAGGCAACCTCAGAGGATGCTAGTTTGCTAGATAGTTCTCAGTCCAAACTTTTCGGAATTCAAATACATGTGTCAAATGCAACATATGCAAGATACACATATTCATTCAGCATAAATAAATACACAAGAAAAAAATTCACTGTCAGTAATCAGTTAATCACTAATCAGTTGCTAGCAAGGCCAACAAAAATGATGGTTATAATTCTGGAAAGTAGAAGGTAGCATCAGACACATATAACTTCAACACAATCATCATAAGTTGCTGGTCTTGCATTCATTTAGATAGCTATAAATAAAGTTAGCCTACATGCAAGTCTTAACTACAATGCAGTAACTCTAATTGCATAAGGGATACATCCAAGCGACCAAGGAGCAGCAAAATACATCACCTAATAGTAGTAGATCTATCTGAGTTGGTAGCGCTGGTCCAACTTAGAAGATCAAACTCTTGTTAAACATCCCCAGTAATATCCCACAAGCAACAATTTCAGTGCTTCTTAGCAAGTGCTGGTGACTCTGAGTCTCTGAGAAATAGGGAACATACTGGGTAACATGCGCATAGTCGCATCCGACAGTGCAGAGAACACACACTTCCTTACTATCCATGTCATATGACATCAGTTCCCCGCTCTCGCTCTGTACGAAGAAAATCATATTGCGATCTTGATGAATGGAAACAAAATAGCAGTTAGGGACATTTGTGCGACCAAATTTTCCATACAGATATGCAAAGCTCACACGGTGCTTCAGAACCCATTCTTCTGCATCATAGTCCTCAAGAACCCAGAGAGACAGCTCAGCCATCTCGACAGTGCTGTTTGTATGTACACTAATGCAATGCAGATGCCCTAGGGATTGACCAACAAAAACAATCTCACCACGCTTCACTGGCCAGCGGATGCTCCTGCATTTCTTCCCTTCCCTGTCCACCACAAGTCCACAACTATATGATCCTCCCTTTCATATTCGTGAACGACCATGACATGCAGCATGCCATTTACAAACAAACTGCCCTGATATTATAATGTCCATCCCTGTGAGCTCCATTTACTTGTAGTCCTGCCACTCCATACCCTGCTTTCAGATGAGTATGTCCCCACCTCTGCCACTCCCTCATCATCACCATCAGCAGCAGCATTTCTCCTGAATTGGAGTATTGCTCTCTGATCATCTTGCGTGAACTGAACCAACTGAATGTGTGAGGAGACAGCCGGGTCAAAAATCAAATAACTGCAGGTCGAATCATCCAATGGAGATGGAGTCCAGCCAGAGCTGGGCACGGCCACCCATTGCTCGGTCGCAGGATTGCACACAATGTATCCCAGTGAGTCATTCATGTCTGAAACCCGTCTGTGCCCGAAGAGCAAGAGCCCACTGCAGGAACCCAAGAGGCTGATCTTCTAAATTTCAGGCAGTCCAGTGAGGAACGAGAACGAAGCATCGACGAGACGCGAGGGTCTCCCGGACAGATCGACGAAATGCCCATAGTTCTCATAGTCGCTACCACCGAGGAAGAACCCCTCTAGAGTTTGGGGAAACTTCCTGCAGCGGAGACAGTCCGTGATGAGGCGGCACCAGGGCTTCGAGACGCACTTGAACCGGAAGCGGGGCTTGGCGGGGAGGCGCGAGAGGATCTCCACGAGGGCGTCGTCGGAGGGGCAGGCCACCAAAACCTCGCTCCTCTTGGGGTTGGGGTTGGGGTTGGGGCCATCCATGTCGCTGCCAAGGGAGGAGCCCGGAGGTGAGCCGATGAGGGAGGTGAAGGAGAAATATGGGGGCGTTCCCGGTTTGGGGGAACTCACCTGCCGCCGGAGACGATGGGATCGCCGAGGGGCGCTGGCCGCCGGAGACGATGGGATCGCCGAGGGGCGCTGGCCGCCGGTGAGCAGCGTTCGTGAGGAGGAAGTTCGCTTGGAAAGGGAAGAAGCGCAGACGCTGAATTTGCCACCCTGGCCCATTGTCATTGACCCACATAACCCCACATGTCAGTGACATTACAAAATGGCCATCTGTAACCGTGGCAAGAAAAAAATGGCCCCTGAGAACTCTGCAGTTCAAATGGCATTATATGGAATTAGGGATGAAAGTTGTACAGATATTATCCGTCCGACCGACCGTCCGAAAGGGGTCAGACACTCAAATGGTAAGACCGTATCCGAATCCGGACATTTAATATCCGTAACTATCCGTACCACATTAGTATCCGGAAATTCAAAGCTGAATTTCTATGATCAAATATGATGAATATCACTATTCGACAAAAAATATACTAGTTGTATCCGAATTCGATCCGAGAATTCAGTCCGAGAAAGAAAAATTATCTGTATATGTATCCGCGGTATCCGGTCGTATGGGATCCGTTTTCATCCCTATATGGAGTAATAGGATTGAAATGCTTATTTACAGTATTCGATAGGATTTAAATGCTTGATTTTTCTCTCTAATGTATTCAATAGGGAGTGTCTTTAATAGGACCTCCCTTTACATGAAGTTTTAGGCCATTGAATATGAAATGGACGGTTCATATCAATTTTACCTCTCTCTTTCTATCTTGTCATCTCCCCTCCCCCACTTCATTCGGCGACCCCACCTCCCCCGACCTGTTGGCTTCTTCCTCCTCCGGTTGTCACCCCCGCTCGCTGCCCAACCAGAGCTTCACGGTGGCTGCCTCCACCATCACCGTCGTCTCCGACCACAACTATCGTCGCCGTCCGCTCCACCGCCACGGCGCCAGCCATCTACCTTCCCCCGCTGGCCCTCCCTCCATGGCAGTCGGTGAGTAGCAATCTTTTTTAGAGTAATAGGGCTGGAGGCCCCAGTCTTTTCAATAAAAGACCAAACGGTTATTACAGTTTAGCACCAATCTCAAATCAGCAAGTTCAGAGGGAAAAAACGAGAAGGGAAAACATCATCTAAACCTATTACAGGCTTTTCTTCAGAGACATTTTTCCTCAGTTTCCTGTTCTTCAGAACACTCTTCCATCGCGGATTATATCCATGTTTGGTAGATCATCTTCCTTCCAGCTTTTCCTCCGGCCTTGCGGTGAAGCCGGATTCCTTTCTCGGGTCCTCATTCATGGTGGCAATCTGTCCCGATTTGCTAAGAGCTTGACTTGTTTAGCTTTGCTCTAGCTCAAGTCTTCTCCGGAGGACAGAGGAGCTTCGATTCTGCACCATGGCTGCTATCTTACGTAGTGGAGCACTTCACACTTGCCCGGCCACCACCAGCAGACGAGTTTCTTAGTTTCCACAGCCCCCACAGGGCTGCTGAAGTGAAAATGTTAACTACGACATTTTTTTTGTTGCTAAGCCATAGTTTTCCAATATTTTCAAAGCAGGTTCCACAGTCAACATTTATACATGCAGAGATGTCAAACCACATTTGCTTTGCTACTACACAGTCAAAGAAAAGGTGATGTGCAGATTCAGGTTCACAGCAGAACATACATCTGACATCCTCTAAGTGTTTTCTTTTTTTCACATTATCCCTAGTGAGCACTTTATTTTGGGTGAGTAACCAGAGAAAGAAATGGACCCTAGGTGGTATCTTTAATTTCCACACTGCAGGGGTATGTACTGGTTTCACACCTCTAAAGTTAACAATTTTGTAGAGGGATTGTGAGGAATAATCCCCATTGGAATTAAAAGTCCATATCATCTCATCCTGATCACCACTCAGGGTGATTGTGGAGGCTAACTGTATAATCTCCTCCCAGTCTCTCATCAGGTTAGCATCTACTACCCTTCTGAAGGTGCATTTTAAGGTTGTACCATCCCAGAGCTCTTGGATGGTCTTATTTTTCTCATTTAAGATTATGTACAGGTTCCAAAATTGAATGGCTAGACTAGAGGTTCCTAACCAGTTATCCTCCCAGAACTTTATTTTCTTTCCATCCCCTATTCTCCATCTAAAACCTAGCTTGGCTGCTCTAGCAGCCCACATCAAACCTTTGAAGAACTGGGAGCTACCCTCAGTACTGCTATAAAAGATGTTAGGTCTACAGGTATTGTATTTATCATCAATCAGCTGCTTCTAGAGCTTCCCATCATCTTTTTGATATCTCCTAAGCCAGGATCCCAGGAGGCATATATTTAGATCCCTCAGGTTTGGGATGCCTACTCCTCCAAACTCCTTGCACATACTAATACTTTCCCAATTAGCTAGATGCCATTTATGCTTGTCTTCACTATCATTCCATAGGCAATTAGCCATATGGCTAGAGATTGTTTTAATTGCCCACTTGGGGAATTTTATGAAGGAAAGGAGGTAAACAGGGATTGAGGCTATACAGATCTGTACCAAGGTCACTCTAGCTGCATAGGAGAGCAGCTTTCCTCTCCATCCTGAGACTCTCTTAAGAATTTTATCAACCAGAGGTTGAATGTCCTCTCTACTCAGTTTTTCATAGTGGAGGGGAATACCTAGGTATTTAATAGGAAAATCTCCTACAGGGCAGCTAAACAGATGTGCAATCTCATGAGTTTGTCTCAGATCAAGGTTCAAAGGGATCAATTCACTTTTGTGAAAATTTATCCTCATCCCTGATATTTGCTCAAAGATGGATAAAGTACTTTTCAGATTTTTCAAATTTGCACTATCTATGTCAGAGAATAGAATAGTATCATCTGCATATTGCAGAGACACAATTTCTTTCCCTGGACCAGTTGCTATCCCTTTTATAAGATGTTTATCAGCAGCTTTGATCAACATTCTAGTTAAAACATCTCCAATTAAGTTGTAAAGCATCGGTGACAAGGGGTCCCCTTGTCTCAAGTCTTTTCCTGTCTTAAAGAAGGAGCTATCAAAGCCATTCAGGGTGACTCCCACAGAGCCCCCCTTGACCACCTTAGCTATCCACTTTATCCATCTATCATTGAAGCCTCTAGTTTGTAGGATTTCAAAGAGGAAGTCCAGGTTCACCCTATCATAAGCTTTTCATAGTCCGACAGGATGATACCGGCTTTTGTTTTATGGACACTATGAACTATTTCATGTGCAACAACCACACTTTCTAGGATATATCTACCCCCTATAAAGGCACTTTGCTGGGGGGATATCAGTCTATCAGCTATTTTTCCTAATCTTATAGTCAGAACTTTTGAGAAGATTTTAAAACTGCAATTACAAAGACTTATGGGTCTGTATTTCTTCATAGATCTAGCACCCAAATCTTTTGGGATAAGAGTTAACAGAGCGTAGTTCAGCCTATTCAAGTCTAAGGTTCCATCATAGAAGTCCTGGAACAAATCTACTAAATCTTTCTTCACTATTTCCCAGAACTTTTGAAAGAAAAGGAAAGGGAGCCCATCTGGGCCAGGAGCCCCTTCTGCATAGCAGCTGAAGACGGCTGATTTGATCTCCCCATCAGAGAAAGGAGCAGAGAGGAGATCATTCTCCTCCTGGGTTACCTTATCATTTTCTTTCCAGAATTGATCTCCTAGGGAGATGTCTCCTCTTTTCTCTTCTTTGAAAAGGTCCTTATAGAAGTCAACTGCAATTTTCATCATCCCTTTATCATCTTCTACTATGCCATTTGGGCCTTCAAGGGCCTCTATTCTTTTCTTCCTACTTCTCTGATTGGCTACTGCTTGGAAATATGCAGTGTTTCTATCTCCTTCTAGGATGGCTTTGTCTCTTGATCTTTGTCTAGCTTTAATTTCCTCTAGGGCCCAAATGTTTTTCAGCCTATCTGCTATCTCTCTAAGTCTAGACCCCTCTGTTTCTGATAAGGTATTCTGTTCAGATTTCAGGTCTAACTTATTAAACTCTACTGCAAGGGTTGATTTTTCTTTATTCAAGGCTGCTACCTCATTAGAGGCCCAACCTCTGGTTAACCTTCTAAAGGTTCTAACTCTAAATTGCCATCTGTCTATAGCTTTTACCTCATTACAAGGTGTAGATCAGGCTTTTGTCATTACTTCTCTAAAACTCTCTTTTTCTAGCCACCACTTCTCAAATCTGAATTTTTTCTTAGGTTGAACCATGCTAGCCCCAGTGTCCATCAGCAGGGGATTGTGGTCACTGGGAATTCTGTCTAGAGCTTTCACTCTAGTAAGAGGGAAGTTGGCTTCCCAATCAGTAGAGACAAAAATTCTATCCAACCTAGTAGGTGGGTCTTGGTTGTTTGTCCAAGTATACAGTCTGTTATTGGGGTTTAGTTCTATTAACCCCCATCTGCCTATCCAATCATTAAAAACATCCACCCATTTATGGTTGATCCCATTACTCTTGTCCTTAGAGTTTCTAACTAGATTGGAATCTCCACCCAAGAGGGTGGGCCCCTGCCAAGAGTTCATGAGGTTATGTAGTTCATCTACAAAGTCCTGTTTTCCTTCTTCATAAGGGCTACCATAAATCACTATTAGCCTCCAACTAAAACCAGAAGTCTTATCTTGGAGGAAAACTGAGGCAGAGAACTTTAAGATCTCACTAGGGATGATATTGAAAGTTTCTGCATTAGCACCTATAAGAATGCCCCCTGCACTGCCCTCAGCAGGTAGGAAGTGCCATTCAAAAGGAATGTTCCCAGTTAGGGACCTAAGAAAGCCACTAGAGAAAGTGCTCTTTTTTGTTTCTACAACACCTATGAAGTTAGCATGATTGCATCTAATCTTGCTGGTTAGAGCAGGTATTCTACCAGGTAAGCCCAAACCTCTAATGTTCCAGAAAAGACCTATCATTTTCGTTTTTTCCTGGTGATCTTTTTTTTAGGAACTATTTCAGATAAGGCATCAATAAGCTCCTCTAGCTTTTGTGCCTTCATCTGCTCAGGTGGGGTCACAGGGGCCTCTCCCTGGTCCACTTGATCTTTTTCCTTTTCTATTGCTACAGGGCAACAATCCTGATCATTGCAGTTGGCAGAAAAATTACTATTCCTACTACTATCTAACTCAATTATAGTCTTAACCACCTCCTCATAGGTGTTTGAGTCTCCAATCTTAATATCTAAATTTTTGGCTACTACCATCAGATCAACATCAGTAAAAGTACTTGCTGAGAAGTTTTTTATACCTGGGTTTTCTTCAAGGTTCACCTTCCTTTTTAGGTTTTGAGCTTTCTCCAGCATTGTCTCTCCATTTTTGTTGTTCTGTCTTGAGCTTCTTTTTTCTGCTTGGATGGGTCCCCACTTCCTGGTGCCTTGGTTAGTGTCTTTCTTTTGGTTCTCTTGATTCTTATCTTCCCTCAGAGCTTCTTTCTTCTCCTCCTGCCCTTCTACTTGTACTGCTTCCTTATCCACTGCTTGATCTTCTTTGCCATTATGTATATCTTTCCCCTTTTCTTCAGTGAAAGCATAAATCCATTCTTCTGGAAGTGTGGACATTTCCTGGTCTTCCATGGTATCTTGTTGGGTTTCTTCTTCATCATCTTCTTTATCATCTAATTCCATAGCCCTCAGCAGATTTATACACAGTCTGTTGTTTGGTTCTTCCTGTAGCTCTTCTGCCTCTATCCTCCTTTCCACTGATCTTTTTGCTGTTTCCACTATGTTGGCTGTTTTGGTATGATAGTTGTTCTTTCTCCCTTGCCCACCATTCAGGTTTGCATTTGGTGTTTTTTCTCCTTCATTGTTTCCTGTCCC
Organism: Cenchrus purpureus; assembly: GCA_022644695.1. Taxonomy (NCBI): domain Eukaryota; kingdom Viridiplantae; phylum Streptophyta; class Magnoliopsida; order Poales; family Poaceae; genus Cenchrus; species Cenchrus purpureus. The sequence continues at coordinate 118,232,444 of CP053460.1, forward strand.
ACCCCTACCATTGGTATCTTGTTTTCTCTTATTGATGTCATCTAGGTCTTCCTTCAGAAGGTCTTCATCTTCATCATCTCCAGGGTCATCTTCATCATCCCCATCATCATATTTCTTCCTCTCAATCTGTTTCTGTTCATACCCCTCCACTTTGTATGCTAGTAGGAAAAGCTCATCTTGTATCTCAAGAACCCTTTGCATGGGGATTCTACATGGGTCCTTGCATTTAATTTTCAACCTGACCATAGCAAATTGATTTGAGAACAGAGAGTACCAGTCCACATCTGTTAACTTGCCTAGACTGGAGGCCACTTGTTGAAAGACCTTCCAACCACTCCACTTAGGTGGGATCCCTCTGACCTGAACCCATGTTTCTTTAAGCCTTCCAACAGGTTTGATTTCTCCATCCCAGGTTTTCAAGGATGCCATGACACCGTCTTTGTTGAGAGGGAACCAGATTACATCTCCCATAGCAATGTCCTCCACTCTTTTGTTAGGTGGGAATCTGACCATGTATCTATATTCTTCTAATGACTTTAGCTCCCATTGCCAGTCTTTATCAAACATCCTTTTCAGGTTCTGAATGATGTCCTCTTCCTCCATTTCTCCTTCCTCAATTGTCAAGACCCCATTGTTGTCAGATGTATTCCAGATTTTAATCTTGTCCTCCTCTGAGTCCACCTCTACATGCAGGAAGCCTAGGCCTTGGTTAGCACTTCCAAAATATTGAGCACATTTTTGTGGGTTCCTCCATTCAGGGCATTTGCTCACCATATGGTCCTTTCTCTGACAGATGAAGCACACTCTAGGTTTTGGACATGCTGAGCTATAGTGTTCTGGGTCTCCACAATTGTAGCAGAAAATTTCCTTCTCTTTCCTTTCTTCCACTAACATTGTAGTATCTTCCGGTGTCTTTTGGTCTGCATTTGAAACTGTCTATTTTTCTTCTGACTCTGCTTTGTCTTTCTGAGATTGCTGTTGGTTCCTTGGATTTCCTTTCTGTTGATTCAGCCTTGGTCTTGTACCTTGGTAAGCTGGTGGCCTCTGGCATCCGTGATGTTGCTGTGGTGGTTGATGGTACGGGGGAGGATGTGGGTGTGGGAAGTGGGGGGCAGGGTAGTACCCGTATGGCGGCGGAGGACCCCCTTGTTGGAAGAACAGCGGCGGCGGCGGCTGCGGCCATCCCGCGTTCCAGGCCCACTCCTCCTCTGGGTTTGGGGGTCGTGCACCCCTTCCCCTTCCTCTTCCTCTCCCCGCCATCAGCGCTTGCAGGAAGGTCTTCTTCTCACCTTTGGCCCAGAAATCCGCGGCGTAGATGAGCTTCTTCGGTGATCCCTCCCACGAATCTCTAGCCGCGACCCGATGACAGTCTTCCGACTTGAAACTTTTGGTCTCCCACAGTGCTTTTTGGATCCAGACCAAGCCCTCTACGAAATCGCCATTTCCTCGAACCCTAGATTCATGGCGGCTGTGGGGTTGGGGAGAAGGTGAATCAGGAACAAACCACAATTGGTCGAAGAGTTCCTGAATTGCCCCTCCTTCCTCCTGTTCCGCAGGCCCCGCTTGTCGACGAGATTCCTCTCTCGACCGCGTCTGCTGGTGGGTTCCATCTCTCGCGTCATCTTCTCGCTTGCCGCGTGTCCCAGATCGCGAGAGCTTCGCTTTTTGGGTGTCACGCGCTTTCAGGAGAGGCGCTGGAGGAATCCCTCTCTCTCTCTAACCGGGCTCGACGCGGTTCTCTCCTTCGTAGGCGGCGGTCTCGCCGCCGGTGGGGGTCGTCGCCGGTGACGTGAGACGTGCGACCCGCTCTCCATCGAGGTATCGTCCATTAAGGTGAGTAGCAATCTTGTACCTCTAACCCTGGAATTCTAAACCTGAACGCTAATCTCGTCGGAATCTTGCCATAGTTGGAGAAGAGGGATGGCCAACAACTTTAATTTGTTGCTTAAACGTCACAACAACTACCGAAAATTATACATCTTACAGAAGATGGGTAGAGGTTGAACCTTGCAATGTTTGAGGTTTGTGCAAATAACTCACACACGAACTCTAGCCTTCACCCCCTTCCTCAACAATCCCTACCGTCCCCGGCGGCGCTGCGGCGGGTAAGCTTCCTAAACCTACGCGAGCTGAATCCCCTGTGCCTCGCTCGGTCATCGCCTCGCCTTACCCCTGCCCCCTCCCTTCGCAGTGACATGGAGAGCCCCAAGATCAAGAAGGGCGAGGCCGCGGACGCGGACGCGGTGGCCGGACTCCCGGACGACCCCCTAGCGGAGATCCTCTCCCGCCTCCCCGCCAAGCCTCTTTTCCGGTTCAAGTGCGTCTCCAAAGGCTGGTGCGACCTCATCGCCGGCCGCCTCGGCCGCAGGAAGTTCCCCTAAACCCTGGAGGGTTTCTTCTTCGGCGGCGGCGTGAACTACGGGCATTTCGTCAACCTATCGGGCAGATCCGTTCCTCTCGTCGACGCCTCGTTCTCCTTCCTCACGAAGCTGCCTGGGATTAAGAACATCGACCTCTCGTGAGCGCCCACAATGGACTCCTCCTCTTGGGGCACTTCTGGTGGGAAGATGGCCTCTGGCGCCGATACGAATTCATTGTGTGCAACCCTGCCACCAAACAATGGGTGTCCGTGCCCAGCTCTGGCATTACACCACGTCCACCGGCGGAAGAGAACTACCATTCTGGAGTTCAAGCCCATAACTTCCTGATTTTTGACCCGGCTGTTTCCTCACACTTCCACCTGCTCCAATTCTACAACACTTCTAGGTTGGAGACAGTGCAAGCTGTGCGTGTCTTCTCATCTGAAACTGGGTTCTGGACAGATATAAAAGGGGAAAAGATGAGACATGAAGACAAAGTACAGTCTAAGTTGGGCTGGGCAAATGTTAATGGCATGTTGCATATTCCAATCTACAAGAACTACTTCCCGTCGCAGCAAAACGATATTCAGATACTAGCTGTGGTGGACATGCAAGGGAAGAAAGCTATGGCGATCCACTGGCCAGATATGAATGAATTTGCTGCTTCTGTTTTTATTGGTCAATCCAAAGGACTCCTGCATTGCATCACTGGACATAAAAAGCAAGAAGACCATTGAGTCCACGTCACTGAGCTATCAATTTGGGTTCTTGAGGACTGTGATGCAACAAAATGCGCCCTTGAGGACAACGGTGCAGCAGAATGGGTCCTGAAGCAAAGTGTGAGTTGTTTGAAGCTGTTTGGAGAAATCAGTTATGGAGTTGATGACTTAGATGTGGTTGCCTTTCACCCAGATCGCAATTTGGTTTTCTTCGTTCACCGCTACAACTGGAAACTGATGTCATATGACATGGACAGTGAGGAAGTGTATGATCTGTGCACTCTAGGACATGGCGGTGGGCTGATTATCCCATATATTCCCTATTTCGCGGAGGTGCCCGTGCTCAGTTGTGGAGCTTCAACTGATTTTAAGGAGGGGCAACCCACAATAATATAAAGAGATTAGCAATGTTTTAATCAAACTAATCACTGTTACTCCATAGAAAAGGTTGTAGATGGAGGTGCATTTTGCTGGTGCTTGGATTTATTCCTTAGTGTGCCTTTGGTATCAATGCTGCAAGCAAGCAGTTGAGACTTTGGTAAGTTAGCATTACATGTTCTAGTTAATGTATGTGATTTGCCTACAACTTGTGATGTATGACATTCAAGCTATCTGTTTAAAAATACTCCCTTTTGCGTTTCCAGAATGCTAATCATCGTATATATTAGTAAGTGTCCAATGACTGCTGATTTATGTTTCCACATATATTTACTTATGCTGGAAGAATATGTGTATCTCACATATGTTGTGGCCAGTGCATATGTTGGAAAGGTCTGGGCTGAAAGCTCTGTTTACATGAAGCTCAAAAGCTTCCTAGTGGATGTTGCTTACATGATATTCATAGTCTTCAGACCATAGTTTCATCAGTGCTGCGTATTATAACTTGTGGTAGTCTAGTAGATTTTGGTCAGAAAGAGCTTGCTTGTGCATGCAAGTTATTTTCATTTATTTTAGCAGTGTCGGGAAGACACTTTGCATTTAGCCAGACAATGTTTCTTTGTGCAGTATGATACTCGAGCTCTTTGAACTTTGAAGGTGTTTGACCAAATTCAGGGCTAAAAGGTTTGTAGTTTGCTACAAAATGAAGGGAGAATGATATTAGCTTTCCCTTATACACGACCACTTGCTAAGATACTAACCTTTGCTTCAGTTTAGTCCTGGAATAGACTAACAGTACAATTTCAATAAATCTTCCCTTCCAGATTGCTCTGTTTGATAAGCTTGTTTGGATGAAGCAAATTGTGGGTACTACTACCATTTTTTTGGTAATATATTTATGGCATTCAATATCTAATTCTGAAACATACATCTTTTATTGCATATCTAATTCTGAAACATACATCTTTTATTGCTTACCTATTCCTGTTGTTACCTGAGAATTTACCTGACTGCTCAATGGTTAGAACAAAAAGATGGCTTTTTCACATCATTTGGCACATTAACTGCTGTGGTGACATTAGGGTTCAAATTTGGTAACTAGAATGGTGCACTGAAGTTTTAAATTTAGCTTCGCTTAGGTTAGCCTCTGTTTACACTGACTGCACACAAAGGTATTTATAACTGGACTCACCCAGATACAAATAAGTGACAAATGGAGACAAAATCTGATTTGCAATAATTGTGGTGCTTATGTAGCCTGTTCTTCCATGTAATTTGAACAGTCAAAATTATTTTGGTGTTGCATATTTGGAGGGACTTGGCCATCCTGTTGGTATTCTTATGCTGTTTCAACTGAAAGTCGACAGACCACGGTTTTGCAATTCGTTGCGATGGGATCCAGGCATTGGATGCTGTCCTTGGGATAAAGTTGTACTCGGTAAGAGCTAGGTGACTAGGGGGTAAAAATGTTGGAATTCCAAGGAATTTTTTAGGAGCTTTGATGAGTTTTTCCTTGTGTACTCGAGTAGATCTTGTAATAGGGTGGCTCATGAGTGTGCTAAACATGTTTCACGTGGCATGTTGCTCCACCTGCTCTTATGGACCTGCTAGCAAAAGACTAACCAAAACATATTATGATCAATGAAGCTCCTGTTCCAAAAAGGAGGGTGAAGGTGAAGATGGAGGTGAAGAAAATTGTGTGAGGAGGAGCTCCAAATCACATGGATGAGCCATAGCTTCCTAAAAAAATACATGTTGCGCCATATAATTTGGACAGGGTTTAAATTATCTTATAATCCTGTTGATTGAAAAATATTTAAGATTGCAATTTATAAACAAACAAGTGCTCCTGTGTCTACGCTATGCCAGAGGAGCCGCTGACAGGTGATCATTGATCAGATTTCGTTTCAGAAAAAAAAAAGCGAGGGCGTTTACAATCAAGTCTTCTCTTTGGAGTACTAAGACCATTCACACTCGTCATCCTTTATCTCCTCCTTCAAAATAGAATATTCTCGCCTAGTCAGCAAGATTCTCTCTTTTATATCTACTTCTCCCGCATTCATCATCCTTTATATCTCTCTTTCATCCCAACTACCCACGCGCGAGACCCACTCGTCATTCCCTTCTTTTTACCCTCCCCACCAGCCCCTCCCACCCATCCCCCCTCTCTCTCCCACCCCGCCGCGCCACCTCGTCCCCACCGCCGGCTCCTCTCCGACGACGGTGCGGAGCCCCTGCAAGCGGTGGCGTAGCTAGCCCGCGTCGGCCTCCTCCCCCACTCTCGGCGGCCGCAGCTCGGCGGAGCAGGGGCCCGCGGCTCGGCGCCGGCCTCCTCCCCCTCTCCTGGCGCTCTCTCTCCTCCCACGTCGGCTTCCTCCATGGCGTCGGCCGCCCTCTGCTCCACCTCGACGCGCGGAGCCGGGCACGCAGCGGAGGGGGACCTCCAGGAACAGGGTGCGCGGCGGTAGGCTAGCGGCGGCGATCGGATCCGGTCTCTCCCTCAACCTCCACGGCCGGCGGCGGTGCTGGAGCAAGGTGGCGGGGCTCTTCCTCGCGTGCGAAGTCGTTGGGAGCCGCGCGTGTGGGTTCGCCTCCTCCTGGAGGAGGCCCTCCATCCACGCCGAATCTGAAGGATATGGGAGGCCGCCGCGGTTTCGCCGGCCTCCTGCAGGAAGCCATTGCAGCCCCCTCTCCTTTGTCCGTTCCCTCCAGGGACGTTTGCTAAACGTTCTACATTCAGCCCTACATTTTAGGTGACCAGATTCTGTTTCAGGAAAGAAAAAGAGCCAAGGCCTTTTGGAACTAATTTTGCTCTTTTGAGTACTTGAACATTCAACGTTCAGCACTAGACAGTCAGACACCAATGCGATCTATGACAACTGAGAAGAAAGAAAACGAACAAGATGAGAAGAAAGATGCATTTCAGCAATGTCGATTGGAGCCGATTTTGGGACCAATTCAGCAGAGAGAACCTCTAAGCATAAGTGCATAACTGGAGCCACCACGCAGTGGCGATCGTATCCGACATCTGAGCCTGTCTGCATCGTGCATAGACTGTCGACCACCTATAGATGTCCATTCGGGCCGCCCGACCCGGACCTAGCCCGGGCCCGAGGTGGCCCGCTCCACTACGGGTCGGGCCAACCCGGCACTAACATCCACCGTGCCGTGCCGTGCCGTGCCCGTTCACGGGCTGTGACGACGGCCCAAGCCCGGGCCCGTCGTGCGCGGGCTAAGCCCGAAATAGGCCTCCTACACGCGCCCACGGGCGGCCCCAAGCCCGCAGCAACTCTCCCAGCCGCGCGCGGCCGTGGAGGAGAGAGAGGGCGGCATGCCATGCCGGGCGGTGGAGAGAGGAGGTGAGTGCAGGACGCCGCCCGGCTTGAGGCGTCCTCGGCGGGCGCAGCAGCGGCAGGGAGATGGCCGGCGGCCGACGGAGAAAGGAGGCGGAGGGAGGGTGAACGCGGCGCCTGCAATCTGCCGTCTGCGAGGTGCGAGGTGCCGAGGACCGAGGTCGGAGGTGAGGGCGGTGGCTCCTCCTCCGGCCACGCTGCCCCTCCGCCGCGAGAAGAGCAGGCGGGTGGCAGCGACCCACCCTGCGTCGCCGGCCTCCACAGGCGGCGCGTGCATTGACCCCGAAGGAGCCGAGCGGAAGCGGATCTGGAGTCCGCACTGGAGACGATCAGATGCGGCGGATTGGAACGGTAGTGGCTAGGGTTTGGCGTATCTTTCTAGCCTGGGACTCAAGACTACGGGCCGTTAACGGGCCATCATTTCCCACCGTGCCGGGCTCGGGCCGCCCGACGTGCCAGGGGGACGGCCCGCGCCCGACAAGAGGTAACGGGCCGGGCCAGCCCGGGCCCGAAGTTTCTCGTGCCGTGCCGGGCTCGGACCGGGTTAAAAAATCGTGCTTTCGGGCGGGCTACTGGGCTGCGGGCTTTTTGGACATCTATGCGACCACCTTTGATTGAACTCTTCTTTGGTGATTTCTTGAGGCTAAAACCTGGAGTTGAAGTCAGTTCTGAAGGTCTTGTAACTCTCATGTTCTCAGCTAGCTCTCAGCAAGCTCTGGGTGAAATAGTTCAGAACTTAGGTCCAATTTGGATCAAATCCCAGATATTACTAAAACAGGGCATTAACTAGTTCTGGACCAAGTTTTGAACTAACCAACGAAAAAGATTTTGACTAGTTCTCAAACATTAACTAAGGAAGCCTCAAAGGTTAGTGTGACAAAAACGACCTTTGCAATACATGCATAATTTGAACCATGTGGAAGATACACACATTCATTCCTAAAAAACAAACAGAAATAATGGAGGAAATAAAATTCGTCCAGGACTCACTCGCCAGTAAGGCTCAAAGAGGCACAAACACAGATCCAAGCATATAAGATGGCTATAAATATGCAAACATGAAAAGAGCATTTTTAAAACATAACTTTAACGCAGACCATCATAAGTTTTTTTTTAGAAGGAACATGTATCGATCTTAGCGCATTACACCGGTCCGTTTATAAACAGGACCCGAAAGAAAAGAAAAATTACAAAGAAGTTCAAAACTCCTGTTCATCTTCCTCGAACCCTTCAGCGATCCGTTCGTCGCCGCCGTCGAAGCCGCTTCCCAATCGTCGTCGGGCACCAGAGCCAAACTCCACAAAGTGGAGGCCGCAGAGGAGGGCTTACTGCTAGGCGAATCAGCCGACTATGCTGCCTCCCAGGCGTATCGGCCAACTCCAGTACCCACGACGCATCCTTCGTTTCCACCACCGGCAACCCGAGCAATGCTCAGATTTCTTCCAAAGATCATCTTCCTCAAGATTAGCAGGGTCAACAACATCATCACCTGAAGAAGACGTCGATGCGCCAGCCCTCGACTCCTGACAGGTCTCCCCAACCTCTCCGTTGACGTCGGAGTAGATCGCCATCGGAGAACGGAAGAAGCTGTGAGAAATTATTCCTCTGCAACACCGTCGCTTCCGCATCGCTGGCGCCGCCAGGAAAACCAAGCCGCAGAGGAGCCACGCTCCACCGGCAAAACCTAACTCCACCACCGAGCATCGGCGGCGAGCAAACCCTAAACCTAAGAGGACTCGATTAAAGACTCGATCTACTAAAGGATGGACCCCCGCTCCCCTTGCCACCGGCTAGGAGGCCGGAGACGAGGGAGAACGGGGGCCGGAGGCTGGAGGCGGCGGCGGCACAGGACCTGCGGCGACAGGCGGTTCCGCCCGTGTCACCCCTGAGGGGCTAGGGGGACGCGGGGGACGGGAGCTACGGAAGCAGACCATCATAAGTTGGGTCGACAACATTCACTTAGATAACTAGCATACCTAAGCTTAGCTTGCATCAACTGGCTTCCGGTGTTAATTGATCCTAAAGCATCAGAAACAGAGATACATATACGAAACAGCAAAATACAACACCTAGGTCTATCCAAGCTACTAGCTGCTCCATTCTTGGAAGTTCAAATTCTTGTTGAACATCACTTGAAGTACCCCACATGCATCAATTTCAGTGCTTCTTAGCGAGCGCCGCTACCTCTGCGAACAGCGGCGGAGCCAGTGGTGGGGCGGCTGGGGCTCAAGCCCCCCCTACCGCTGGTTCTGCCATGGAGCCCCACTAGAGCCCCCCTCCATTTTTGTGGGGAAATAAGGAAGAAGAAGAGTGGTATGAGGGAGGAAGAGGAAGAAGAAGAGGGAAGAGCCCCCTCTAAATCCTAAAGCTGGCTTCGCCACTGTCTGCGAAGTAAGGGACATATGGGGTAATCTTCTCAGGATAGTCATGTCCTAGAGTGCAGAGAGCACGCACTTCCTTGGTGTTGACACTCAAAATTGGCACATAGCCGACCAGGCAGGGCGGACCGGTCTGACCGGTGCCTTAGGGCGGTCTGACCGGTCCCGGTTCCTGTAGCTGGTCCGGCACGCCACACCGGGTGACTGTGCCTAACCGGCTCGACCGGTGCCCGTGTCCGAACCAAACCAAGAAGTCCTGATAGGATTAGAGTTGTAAAAGGAATTCCTTGTGGGGCAAGTCCTCCCCACCCCAATAAATATGAGGGGTCGCGGCCGATTGAGGATGATCCAATCGATCAAATATATTTACATTTTATTGTCTCGTATTTACTTTTACCTCTTCCCAACTTTTCCAATCTACTACTTGTTGTTCTTCCTTCGTCTCCGTGACGTCTGAAGGTGTTCTAGGTGGCCTTGCTAACCCTAGAGCAACCCTACGTCGTCTCCCGACGGGATCTGCCGGGTGACGTTCGAGGTCTTCGCCCGATTTACCTCGGCAAAGGTCTCGACCGGTGACCCTCACCGGTCGGCCGTGCGCATCGACGATGACCCACACCGGTCGGCCGATGCTGCGTATTGTTGGTCGCAAACTGCGCCAACAAATTAGCGACTACTGAGGAACGAAGATCCGCTATCTTAACCGATCTATCCAACTCCGGCGACATGTATCAGTGTGAGATAAACAAGGAAAACATCATTGACTTCACAGATGAAGAGCTCTCACCTGAAAATCGTCAAGCCATGGAGGACTTCATGAAGCAAAAGGCGACGAGATCGCCAAGATTTAGAAGAGCGCCAAGAAGAAGAAGGTGAAGAGGATCGACTTCACTACTTGTCGCACTTCAAGAAGAATCAAGGCAAGGTGAAGAAGATCAAGGACATCACCTTCGACACTCCACCGCCTGAGGTACCACCCAATGTGAGCACATCATTATCTCCATCCTCTTTTGTTACCGTCAATGATCTTACTACTGTGATGGATAGCTTTCATTTATCAATGATTGAAAATATGCAAAACATGGTAGATAAGAGTCTAGGTAAGCGGGTAGAGGGTGATGATAATGTTGCATCGATTCTAAAACTGTGGCACCTCGGACCCCATCAATTAATTCATCGCACAAATGATTAATCCTCGATGGCATGCCGTTGAATTATTTTGAGACAATCACCACCGCCGCCGTTTGGTCGAAACGCACCGGTCGACCGGTGGGTCCGACCGGTCGGCCGTCTTTCCTCGTCTAACCTATAGTTACTATTCCTCCGTTCGGGCCGCTTCAGCCGATCCGGGGGAATACTTCAGTAGCTCAAGGTATTCAATTATGATTACGTTTGAGACGGTATTGGGTGGGTATGGTTACACCTAATCCCCAAGTTAATAGCCGTTTGCAACACCATACTTGGCTCCTACACACAAGAATGTGGTGCAATCGAATGCTTCTACTACGCCAATGCCAACCACCATCCGAAGTCATCGATGGGTTTAATGCTAATCTTGCTAAACAAATGAAAGATGACTATGGGATAGAAGTGAAAAATAAAAATCTTACATATCGAAAACCGTATCCTTCTAGTTTTGATTCGGTTCCCTATCCTATTGGTTGGCGTTGTCCTGAATTTGTGAAGTTTAATGGGGATGATAGCAAAACTACGTGGGAGCATGTTAGTCAATATCTTACTCAACTAGGAGAAGCTAGTGCCATAGAGGAAATAAGAGTGCGTTTATTTTTTTATTTTTAACTGGTAATGCTTTTTCATGGTTTGCTTCATTACCTGTTAACTCTATTCGTACTTGGGAACAATTAGAACAAAAATTTCATGACCACTTTTATAGCGGAGTGACCAGGGTCTCAGACCGTCCCCGACAGGCGGGCCCGACCTACCAGAAGACCCGCCGAGGCCCTCCCGACCGACATGTGGGCCCAAAGACATGAAGACAGCTTAGAGTGCAAGTCAAGACAGTCCAGACAGTTTAAGGCAGTTCGGATAGGCCTGTCATGTTATAACCGACAAGGATAGATGGAAACCGACTTGTAGCCCAAGGTCGTCGGCCAATATAAGGCGGCCTGGGGCGCCCTCCTTGGGGGGCAGATGACTCACATAATTCCACCACCAAACTGGATGTAGGGTTTTACTCTCCGGAGGCCCGAACCAGTATAAATCGCCGTGTTCCTCGTGTCTCGCCGGGATTTCCGTGCTCGTCCTACGTGTAACCATCTACGCTCTTAGTTCCTTGATCCATCCATTAACCTACAACCACTTGGGTCGCCCCCTTGCGGATCTGTCCAGGTCTCACCCCTGACAGTTGGCGCGCCAGGTAGGGGTGATCGGGAGCTCTTCATGTAACGCGATGGCAGTTCGCTCCGGCGATTATCTTCGGCGACGACACGAAAGATTCCCTCACGGCGCGCAGAAATTTTTTGCGCCCACCCACCCGTACCCTTCAAGAAGACTCGACGAGATTCAATCTATGGCATGCTGGCCTCTGGGCACGGTACGGTGCCCTAGATGCAACACGGCGTCACCAACATGAATCGTGCGCCCTGCACCTTCGTGGTGGACGGATCAAGATACACCTCCGAAGAATCAATCTACAGGCAGAAGCTACTTATCCTCACAAAGTCTGGCTGCATCTGCATGTGCCCAGGAAGAACATGCAGCGAGAATCAAGGTCGGCGGCAGGCCTTCGTTTGCGTATGTTGAGTCCATGTCCACCAGGTGCACTTGACGATTCCGGCGAATTCAGCTATGTAAACAGGGAAGTCATCATTGCGTTCCTTTTATTTAATCTATTCTATTTCCATCTACTATGTTCATGGCACGTACTAACTAATACGAGCTTTCATATTTGCTTAAAAAAATAATTCCAAGTCTGCAAGGCCTCGGCGAGCTACAACAGATCAGGTCTCCATGTCGCAGGCTCGCAGCTCGACTGGCGGCGTCGTGCCGTTGTACGCCCTCCGTCACCTCTGCAGTGTGTGGACCACAAGATCAGACAAGTGCAGCAGCCGCCGTGCGCAAGCATCTGCACCAAGCCGCAAGCCATAGATGCAATCTAGTATCGTCGACGTGTATCGCCCCGGCTCCGGCCTCAATGCACCGGCGATTTGTTCTCCCGATCACGTGCGCCCTGGGCTCACGGCAACAACAGATGCGCGTGTCGGCGCTGAGCTCCGGCCACTCTCTGCGTGCGTGCATGCAGGGACCTTCATCAAAGCCACGAGTCCTGGAATTGATCTGCTACGGGAACAAGGGAAACAATTTTTCCATACTTTTCTCCTTTAGTTTTATTTTATCTATTCTATTCTGATCTAAGTTATGGCACACGGCAACTAATCAAGATCGCTTCTTTTATTTCTTTATTACTTCTTTGCAAGAGCATGCGTGATGCAACCCCTGGTCAGCACCGGATCCAATGCGACTTCGACTCGTGGGCTCAGCAGCCTCGACGTGACGGACACGACGGCGGCCGCTAGACGCCGTCATCAGCCCGACCTGCTGCCTGGCGGCACCCCCGACCTCCAACGCTCGGCACGACTTCGGTTTGTCTCGGCGACCTGCTACGTCATCACGCATGTGCCGATGACCTCTTCGACGTCTTCACAGCTCGGCGTAGCTCTGGCTCTTCCGACCTTCAACTCGACGGCCACGTCTCGACCGCGACCACGACAGCTAAGTGTTATTTGCAATTAATATTCTTACGGCTTCCGTATGTTTCATCGATAGTCTCCGTGACTTTCACCGACCTGCTTTACATATTTTTTCCTGCTTTATTTTTCCCTCCCCCTTTGACACGCTCGGGGGCTTGGTATAGCCGACCACGATACGCTCGGGGGCTTGGCTTTGCCAATCCAAGGGTCGTCAGACCTGAGGGATTTTGAATTTAATTATGTGTGTTCTTCCTTTAAATGCTTTTTTACTCGCTATGCGCATTCGTAGTTGTGTGGTTGTAAGACCTTGAGTCTCTGACTCCCCGCCACGGCTACACCTAAGCCTCCATCTTGGCGGTAATCGTAACCGTCCTCTCTCTGAGTAGTGATTAACCCGTGACCCTGCAGTCTACGGAGGGATAAGACTGACTCTGTGTCAGATGGCTCTGCGCCTTGCTATATGTACGGACGACAACGACGACGATCAAACGCATCATTTACGGCTCTGCGTCTTCATTGCACCCGCTAGGGTCTCAATCTGGTGCACCCGCTTATGGCTCTGCATGTAGCACCTATTTCGGCCATATTTATGCTTCGCTTCCCGAGCGGAATGGTCGTGAGGTTCGATTGAAGACCCTCCCGGTAGCTGCCTCGCGCTCTACCAGATCCGTCTGAGTGCCTGGAGTCCAGTCTATGATTTCGTCGAGCCCTCGAGGTCGGTGTGCCCGTTACTTAGGTCATCAATACCTTAGTACCATGGCTCCGCTGGATGATTGGCAGCTATGCTGGTCATCTGGGCACAAAAAATGGTCTTCCTGAGGTCGGCGTGCTATTATAGCCCCGCCACTGCTGACGTCCCCTTGCTTTAGCATGAAGGCCTCCCTGTGGGGTGCGTGCCTAATGGCCATGCCAAGCATCTCCGGGTGCTTGGGCGCTGCTAAATTGAGACCTTCCTGAGGTTGGCACGCCTTGGGTGGCTCTGCCAGACTCTTTGCAGCCATGCAGGATATCTGGGTGTCTCTGCACTCCGTTTGTTCAAGACCAACACTTCCCGCGACCCCGTCGTCACCGACTCAAGGTCCTGAGACCTTCCCGTGACCCCGTCGTCGCCGACTCAAGGTCAGCAGACCTTCCCGCGACCCCGTCGTCGCCGACTCAAGGTCCTGAGACCGTCCGTGACCCGTCTGAATCGACTCAAGGTCCTCGAGACCTTCCCGCGACTGCTGCGTCGACTCAAGGTCATGAGACCTTCCCGCGACCCCGTCGTCGCCGACTCAAGGTCCTGAGACCTTCCCGTGACCCCGTCGTCACTGACTCAAGGTCCTGAGACCTTCCCGCGACTCCGTCGTCGTCGACTCAAGGTCCTGAGACCTTCCCGCGACTCCGTCGTCGCCTACTCAAGGTCCTGAGACCTTCCCGTGACTCCGTCGTCACCCTCATTAGGTCTACAGACCTTCTCGCGACTCAGTCGTCGCCGACTCAATGTCCTGAGACCTTCCCGCGACTCCGTCGTCACCCTCATTAGGTCTACAGACCTTCCCGCGACTCAGTCGTCGCCGACTCAATGTCCTGAGACCTTCCCGCGACTCTGTCGTCGCCCTCATTTGGTCTACAGACCTTCCCGCGACTCCTTCGTCGCCCTCATTAGGTCTACAGACCTTCTCGCGATACCGTCATCACCTACTCAAGGTCATGAGACCTTCCCGCGGCTCCCTCGTCGCCCTCTCGAGGTCACTATACCTCCCGGCGTCTCCGTCGTCGACCACTTCAGGTCGCCAGGCCTCCCAGCGTCTCCGTCATCGACCACTTCAGGTCGCCAGACCTCCCGGTGTCTCCGTCGTTGTCCACTTCAGGCCTGTGACCGTATAGCGAGCCGGCGACTCAAGTCATGGCAGTTTTGGTGTCTGGCGTCTTCCTCAAGATTCCACATTCATTGGCGTGTTCGCCCCGGTCGTCGAGCAATCATCATGATGGCTGAGAAGGTGAGGTTCTCTATTTCTTCTTTTCTAGAGCATCAAACCGGCCATTCTGGTCGCTTTACTGCTCGGGGGCTACTACACGAGTGCGTCTTATGACACCCTCTTCTTCTACGTCGCATCGACCTACTGGAAGCCTGCTTCCACTACTCTACTCGACCTACCTACGGTTGGTGTTGCGACCTTTCTGAAGGTCGTGGAAGCTCCCTTGTGTTACCTAATCCAGGTCAGGTCGGCGGTTCTTCAAGATTGGCGTCTCGCCTTCACTTCGACCTCCTGGACCTACACTCCAGAAGCTCGATGTTCGACTTCGTACGCACATTGGAGGGGTTTTTCTTTTTTGGATCCCCGTGCACCCTACACGACCTCAGCGGTGCCATGCCTTCGCTTCGACATGACCTCGTCTCGGCCGCTACACCTACACGTTGATCGGGGGCTTGAGAGACATGGGTACCCATGGGTCTCCACCCACCGAGGTCTCGAGGACTGTCCGACAAAGGCGGGCCCGACATACGAAGACCCGCCGACATGCCATGGGCCCTCCCGACTGGCCTAAAGACATGACGCCTTGGAGTGCAAGTCAAGACAAGATGTGACGTTTAAGGCAGTTCGGATTAGCCTGCCATGTTGTAACCGACTAGGATAGATGGAAACCGACTTGTAGCCCAAGGTCGACGGCTAATATAAGGCGGCCTGGGGCGCCCTCCTCGGGGGCAGATGACTCTCACATAATTCCACCACCAAACTGGATGTAGGGTTTTACTCTCGGAGGCCGAACCAGATAAATCGCGTGTTCCTCGTGTCTCGCCGGGATTTCCGTGCTCGTCCACGTGCAACCATCTACTTAGTTCCCATCCTCCATTAACCTACAACCGCTTGGGTCGCCCCCTTGCGGATCTATCCAGGTCTCACCCCCTGACACGGATATAATGAGTTAAGGTTGAGTCATTTAACATCGGTTAAGCAAAAACATGATGAACCTGTTACTAGTTACATTAGAAGGTTTAGAGAAACCAAAAACCATTGTTATAATCTTGTTGTCTCTAAAAAGGATCTTGCTGAATTAGCTTTTAATGGTTTGCGATTCCATGTTAAAGAAAAATTAGAGGGTCATGAATTTATTGATGTTGCCCAAGTCTTAGTAAGAGCTTTAGCTCATGAAAGCCGAAGCAAAGATACTCGGCTCAAATCTGACTGTCATAACATGCATATGCTAGATTATGAATCATCGGACGATGAGAATAAAGAAGTGTGTGCTGCTGAATTTACATGGTCACCTAATGATAAAGCAAACACTTGTGCTTCTCTTAAGCCGGCTCATAAGAGTCGGGATGAGATGAAATTTACTTTTGATGTGGCTAAGTGTGATAAAATATTTGATGAATTATTTAAGTTGGGTAAAATTAAGATGTCTCACACTATACCACCTATTGATCAACTAAAAAGACGTGCTTATTGTAAATTTCATAATTCTTTTTCTCATGCCACCAATGATTGCAATACTTTTCGTTGGAAAATACAATCAGCCATTAATGAAGGTCGTTTAAAATTCCATGAGATGCAAGTTGACAAAAATCCTTTCCCTAATAGTGCCTTTGTTAATACTCTTGAGTTGTCAAATCCTAAGGTGCTTATTCGGCCGGATCAAGCCGAAAATGCTAAAGGAAAGAATGTGATCATTGGAGAGCAAAGACACAACGAGAGGCACCTGGAGGTGATCCCCAAGGTTTCGGACTGGCGGCAGGGGGCAAGACAAGATCAAGGCGGCGGTACTAAACGTCCGGGGTCTAAAGGTTCAAGTTGCTCCAAGCCCAAGAAAAAAGCAAGGCCGAGTTTTAATGAACTCCTGGCCAAATATAAGAGGGAAGGAGCTACTAAGGATCAAAGTAATCAGCCAAACGGTGCTAAGGGCGTAAAAGCACCACCAAGACATAAAGGTAGTCATCACCAACGAGGTAACTTTTCACAATATCCTTTTGTTGGATCTGTTATGCCATCGTCTTGGTATTATCCTTGCTATTATTCACCTGCTGATTATAGTAGTATGTACATGAATTCATATATGATTCAATATCCTATAGCATATTCAAATTATAATGCATTACAAAGGCCGATTGTTTGTAATAGCAATCTGGTAAAAAATAATGTGTGTACTACTATTAAACAAGGTGAGAATAGCAATAAGCAAAAAGCTAAGGAGATGCAGCCGAGGTGGTGTCCCTCAGGCTTGTCCCACACTAAAAAAAGGAGGCTGCAAAGACTACGCAAGCAAGGAGCAATGGAACAGCAGATTGAAGAGAAGCCAGCCAAATCAACACGGATCCGGAAGGAGTGGAGACCGAAGCAGGCGTCATCCTCGACTTGAGTAAAATATGTATACGGCCGTTGTTTTGTTAAACATCGTCCTAAGTGTTTTTTAGTTTAGAAAAGTATTTTTTTGGCACGTATCCTTTGCCAAAAAACAGGGGCCATATGTTGACACTCAAAATTGGCACATAGCCCGACAGTAGCGGTGGACCGGTCCGACCGGTGCCTTAGGGCTGCCTCGACCGTCCTTTCTCAGAGCTGGTCCCAAGAACCAAGGAGTCCTGATAGGATTAGAGTTGTAAAAAGAATTCCTTGCGGGGCAAATCCTCCCCACCCCAATAAATATGAGGGGTCGCGGCCGATTGAGGATGATCCAATCGATCAAATATATTTACCTTTTATTGTCTCGTATTTACTTTTACCTCTTCCCAACTTTTCCAATCTACTACTTGCTGTTCTTCCTTTGTCTCCGCGATGTCTGGAGGTGTTCTAGGTGGCCTTGCCGACCCTAGAGCAACCCTACGTCGTCTCCCGACGGGATCCTACGGGTGGCGTTCGGAGGTCTTCCGCCGGTTTACCCGGCAAAAAGTCGCCGGTGACCCTGCCGGTCGACGGCCGTCTACTTGGTATCCATGTCATATGATATCAGCCTCGGTTCCATTTACGGACAAAGAAGGCCAAACCACGATATGGATGGATGGCAACCACATAACGATCCGTAATAGCATCTCATTCTTCCAAACAGCTGGAAGGTGCTCACATTGTCCCTCAGAACCCATTTTCCTGCATCATAGTCCTCGAGGATCCAAATTGACAGTTGAGTCATCTGGACATGTATGCAGATGCAGTGCAGGTGCCCTTGAGATTGACCAACAAAAACAAGATGACTACAATCGTCTGGCCAGTGCATTGTCTTAAAAGGTTTCCTTCCCTATCAATCGCAACTACCATATTCTGGTCATGATCATCTACATCATGGAAACAGACACTCACGTGCAGCATTCCCTTAAAGGAGCACACCCTTAAAGAGACTTGCATATTAATCCACCACTGACTCCATGCCTGTCCCTGTATACCTTCATCTTCATGCCGCCCCCACGCCCATGCCCTAGTTACAGAAGAGAAGGTGTGCACCTCTTGCAAACTACACGGATCAGCATACCAAAACTGTACCAACTGAAAGTGTGGGGATATAGTTGGGTCGAAGATCAAATAGGTGACGGTTTCTTCCGGAACGTAACCTTGGTTCTCTTCGAGCTCACTGTCTTCCCATGGAGTCCAGCCAGTGAGCACAGTCCTACTTTCTGTAGAAGGGGTTGCAAACAATGTATCCCAGTGAGTCATACTTATCTGAAACCCACCTGTGCCCAAAGAGGACGAGCCCAATGCAGGAATCCTAGAGGACGATCTTCTCAATCTCTGGCGACTCCATGAGGAAGGAGAAGGACAGATCGACAAGGGGCACCAGGCTCCGTGAAGAAGGCGTACTCCAGGAAGACGTTTGCGATCAAAGAAAACATGTATTTACATTTTGATTTACATTACGTGTATGTCATGTAGGGCCCAGTGGGCAGTTTGACTTGGCAAGCATATAAGCTACCTTCTCCTGTAATGAATGCTATGATGAAATTGAAATAGAAAAGTGGAAGAGGAATCCTTCCTCGTTCCTCATTCTCGGCCGAATTCCGATCCTCGAGTCTAGCTCACGTCAATGGCACCACACCGGCAGCCACGGGTGTGACAAGTGGTATCAGATTTGGGTTATCTTCCTCGACGCGCTTCATTCGCGGCAGCGGTGAACAACTGAGTAGTGGGATCGTGCAGGCCAGGGTTGTCCAGCGTGGTCTGGACATAAAATTCCGGAAGCCTCAGCGATTTCGACTACGGTGGTGACGGAGGGAGGCCAGAATCGGCTCGGGTTGCGCAGCGTTGTCTGCGTGTAAAATTCCTTGGCGATCGGTATCGGCGGCGGTTCACTGGTCGACGGCGAGGGTCTAATCTGAAAGCATCTCGCCGGAGCAGAGGCGATTAGGAGTTGGAGATTTCCTAGGGACGGTTCACAGGGAATCTGGTGGCGTGTGGAGGCGGTATAGACTGGAATTCTCTTCACACATCTCTCACGGTTCAGTGTACGGTTGTGGGCCTCGACATTAAGTCGATCTAGATCTAGGAAACGAGTTAGGTAGGGTGTACTCGATTTTGATGGCACATAGCAGTAGAAT
The DNA here is from genome assembly GCA_022644695.1 of Cenchrus purpureus. Taxonomy (NCBI): domain Eukaryota; kingdom Viridiplantae; phylum Streptophyta; class Magnoliopsida; order Poales; family Poaceae; genus Cenchrus; species Cenchrus purpureus. The sequence goes on from CP053460.1 coordinate 118,251,844, forward strand.
TGTCCCCATAATTTCTGCTCACCTCGGATCGATTTGTGGGTAGTCTCCGCGGCTCCACAAAACCACATTGCATACAAAATTCGTGTTAGAAGCTATGGCCAAGGAAGCGGAGGCTGAGAATGGGAAGTTGGATCAAATCCTCGAGAGCCTGGATTTGCTGTTTGAAAGGGTCACAGATGTGGGGATCAGCGGCGATCCATGAAGAACAATTGGGCGAGACTACAGGCTTGTCAATGAGCATTACTGCGGACAACAATGCTGGCTCGGCAGTTGCTGAAGCAGGCGTCTTTGTAAATCACATTGAATTAGATGCACTCTGAAACAAGTGAGGAGGATGAAGATGACTCAAGTTCAACCAATTCAGTCGATCTGAAGCATTTCCACAAAGAAGACAAGACCAAGAGCAAGTCAAAAGAAGGTGAATCACAATACAACAACATACCCAAGCACCATATCCCAAAGGTGTTCTGCCCAAAGTTTAATGGAGATAATCCTATTATATGGAAAGATAAATGTGTGGACTATTTTTTGTTAGTGGATTTGGATCAAAAACATTGGGTAAGGATGGCTGCAATACATTTTGATGGCCATGCTTCTCAATAGTTGCAAATCTACAGAAGGAAAGTGAAAAATCCCACATGGCTTCAGTTTGTCAGGGCAATGGAAGAAAAGTTTGGCAAGGATGACTATAGGAAGGCATTAACTAACCTGCTCGAGCTTAAACAGACATGATCAGTGGAGGACTATTTCAAGGAGTTTCAGGAGTTCAGTTCCAAGTGAGTATGCATAATGATGGACATGGAGACCTGTTCTTTGCTTCTCAGTTTGTAAATGGGCTTAGGGAAGATATAAAATACACTGTCCAGTCACAAGTACCTGAAGATGTGGATAGGGCAGTGCTATTGGCAAAAATACAGCAAAGGATTGTGGACAGGGGCAAAACTAAATGGCAAAAGCAAGCAGGAATGGCAAAGACAGGAGGTCCTTACCACAAACCTGACAATAAAGCCATAACACCCACAAGTAATCTGTGGAGAGAAAGACAACTAAGAGATTACAGGAAAGCCAATGGTCTGTGTTTCTTTTGTGGGAAGAAATTTGACTTGGCACATATTGAAAAATGTCAGCAAAGAACTAAAGCACAAGTTCATGCTATAGACATTAATGACCTGGATCACAATCTTACTGAGGAGGTGCTCAATCAACTGGCAGTGGAGGACACTCTGGCTGAAGATCTCTTACATCTGTCATTAAATGCTATTTCTGGCACTGAGTCCACTGAATGCATAAAGATTAGATCACTGGTGAAGGATAAGGTGATGCTCATTCTAGTGGATAGTGGCAGTTCTCATTCCTTTGTCAGTACAAATTTTGTGGCTAAAGCAGGGTTGCCAACAGTATCTATAACTCCCAGAAAAGTGAAATTGCCCAATGGACAAATACTTACATCTGATCAGATGGTGAATCAATTGGAGTGGTGGTGCCAAGGGTTCACTCTAGCTATTGATATGAGAGTTTTGGAGTTAGAGGCTTATGATGCCATTTTAGGCTATGATTGGCTAAAAAGTCATAGTCCTATGACCTGTCACTGGGCAGATAGAACTATAGAGTTCAGAGATTTGGGCAGAGAAATCAAGATTCAAGGGGTGAGGCAAGCACCACTTGCATTGCAAGCTATGGAGGCTGAACAGTTGTGGAAATGTGCTAAAGGGAATGATATTTGGGCATTTGCAGTAGTGGAATGTGTAAATGAAAAGGAAGAGAAACTAGTCCCTGAGGATGTCCAATCAGTGGTAGATGAGTATAGTGACCTCTTCCAAGAACCTAAACAACTGCCACCTTCAAGGGTATATGATCATGCAATTCCTTTGTAGCCTGGCTCTGTTCCCATTAATTGTAGACCCTACAAATATTCTCCACAGCACAAAACTGAGATTGATAGACAAGTTAAAGAGCTCTTGCAGGCTGGTTTAATTTCCCACAGCACAAGCCCATTTGCATCCCCAGTGTTGTTGGTACAGAAGAAGGATGGTACCTGGCATTTTTGTGTCAACTGTAGAAGGTTGAATGCCATTACAATCAAAAACAAGTTTCCCATGCCTATTATTGAAGAAATTCTTGATGAACTGGCAGGGGCCAAGTATTTTACCAAACTAGATATGAGGTCAGGGTACCATCAGGTGAGAGTGAAGGAAGGAGATGAGTTCAAGACAGCTTTTAAAACACATCATGGCCACTATCAATTCAAGGTCATGCCATTTGGTCTGACTAATGCCCCATCCACTTTTCAGTGCCTAATGAATGTTGTAGCCCTTTCTGAGAAAGTTTGTGATGGTCTTCTTAGATGATATACTCATTTACAGCCCTACCCTAGCTGATCACACTAATCATATCCAGCAAGTGTTGGAAGTGTTGAGGCATAACAAAATTTACCTCAAATTCAGCAAATGCTCTTTTGCACAAAAGAGTATGGAATATTTGGGGCATATCATATCAGTGGATGGAGTAGCCACTGTTCCAACTAAGACCACAGCCATGCTTCAATGGCCAAGACCAACTAATGTCACTGAGCTCAGAGGTTTTCTTGGCCTCACTGGCTACTACAGGAAGTTTGTGAAAAGTTATGGCATCTTGGCTAAGCCATTGACTCAGCTGTTGAGAAGAAGGCTTTTGAGTGGTCTCCAACAGCTGAAAAGGCTTTTCATACTCTCAAATCAGCTATGATGAGTACACCTGTTTTGGCACTACCAAATTTCAATGAAGTCTTCACTATAGAAACTGATGCATGTGCAGATGGTATTGGGGCAGTGCTTATGCAAAAAGGGCAACCAGTGCTTTCTTGAGTAAGGCTTTGGGGGAAAAACACAAACATCTGTCTATATATGACAAAGGGTTTCTAGCTTTGCTAATGGCAGTTGAAAAGTGGAGGCAATACATTCAGCATCAATAGTTCATTATAAAAACAGATCATCAATCCTTGACATACCTTAATGAACAGAATTTGCATTCTGATATACCGAGGAAGGCAATGTCCAGATTGATGGGTCTTAACTTTAAAATCTTGTATAACAAGGGCAAAGATAATTTGGCAGCAGATGCATTGTCAAGGGTGGCTCATGTAATGCATATGCAAGGAGTTTCTATAGTGCAACCTTCTTGGATCCAGGAGGTAGTCAATTCATACAAGACTGATCAGTTTGCCCAAGATCTCCTGACTCAGTTGGCTGTTACTAATCCAAATACAGAAGGTTTCAGTCTTGACAAAGGAGTTATCAGGAAGAATGACAAAATATGGATTGGCAATAACTCAACACTACAAACCAAGTTAATTGTTGCCTTTCATGCTAGTGCCATTGGAGGTCACTCTGGATCCCAGGTGACATATCTGAAGTTGAAGCAATTGTTTACTTGGAAGGGTCTCAAAATGGATGTTGAAAATTTTGTCAAGCAATGCTCAGTCTGTCAGAAGGCAAAGCATAGTCAGCAACATCCTGCTGGGTTGCTTCAACCATTGCCTATACCTGATGGAGCTTGGCAAGGAGTGTCAATGGACTTCATTGAGGGATTACCTGTCTCTGATAACTGCTCTGTGATTGTGGTGATGGTTGACAGACTCACAAAGTATGCTCATTTCTTTTCTACTAAACATCCTTACACTACTCAAAACATTGCTCAATTATTTCTTGACAATGTGGTGAAGTTACATGGTTTGCCTTAGACTGTGGTGACAGACAGAGACCCAATTTTCTTGAGCAAATTTTGACAAGAGCTGTTCAAACTCTATGAAGTAAAACTAACAATGAGCACAACCTATCATCCACAAACAGATGGACAGACAGAAAGGGTAAATCAGTGTTTGGAGATGTATCTTAGGTGTGCCATACATGACTCTCCCAAGCAATGGAAGAAATGGCTACCTTTGGCCGAGTTATGGTACAATTCTTTTTTCCATACATCACTGGGATGCTCCCCTTTCAAGCTTTATATGCATATGAACCCAATCTGGCATTAGCTCCTTCTGTACAGCTAGGCACAATACCTGCAGTAGTTGATATGGTGCACAACAGAGAAATCCATATACAGGCTCTGAAACAACATCTGGTTCAAGCTCAAAATAAAATGAAAACACAAGCTAATAAGAGAATACAACTGGAGTTTGCAGTGGGAGAATAGGTCTTGTTGAAGCTGCAACCATATGTCCAGACTTCAGTAGCTAACAGACCATACCCAAAGCTTGCTTTCAAATATTATGGTCCTTATGAGGTCATACAGAAGATTGGCAAGGTAGCTTACAAGTTGAAGTTGCCAAAAGGGAGTTTAATCCATCCAGTATTTCATGTCTCACAGCTCAAGGCATATACTCTTGATCAGACACCTGTCTTTACAGAGTTACCTAAAGTGACTGACCTCTCGAAGACTAAGTATCATTGATAGAAGACTGGTGAAGAAAGGCAATGCGGCCATTCCTCGAGTGAAGATCAAGTGGACAAAATTGCCGAAGACTGCGGCAACGTGGGAGGATTACAATGTCTTGAAGGCGAGGTTTCCTAACAGCTTGGCTTGGGGACAAGCAAGTGCTTCGGCGGGGGGAGATGTCACAACCGTGGCAGCGTGAAGAAGGCGTACTCCAGGAAGACGTTTGCGATCAAAGAAAACATGTATTTACATTTTGATTTACATTACGTGCATGACATGTAGGGCCCAATGGGCAGTTTGACTTGGCAAGCATATAAGCTGCCTTCTCCTGTAATGAATGCTATGATGAAATTGAAATAGAAAAGTGGAAGAGGAATCCTTCCTCGTTCCTCATTCACGGCCGAATTCCGATCCTCGAGTCTAGCTCACGTTGACGGCACCACGCCGGCGGCCACGTGTGTGACACCCTGACAGGTCGATGAAATCGTTGTAGTTCTCACCTCGGCCGCCGATGAAGAAACCCTCTAGGTTTTGGGGGAACTTGCGGCAGCGGAGGCGGTCGGCGATGAGACCGCACCAGGCCTTGGAGACGCACTTGAATCGACAGAGGGGCTTGGCGCGGAGGCGGGAGAGGATCCCCTCGAGGGTGTTGTCAGGGAGGCAGGCCACCGCGGCCTTGATCTCCTCCGCCTTGTGGCAATCCATGTGACTGCGAAGGGTGGAGCAGGAGGTGAGTGGCGTCAGGGAGGAATGCAGGGCGACAAAAGTTGGGGAATTACAGGCCGCCGGAGAGGATGGGGATCGAGCTCGGTTAGTGCCGCCACCGTGACCACCGGAGACTGGAGAGCGGCCTGGTGTGGAGTGGAACGCACTGACATTTTTAACTGCAATAAGAGCAACTCTGCAAATTGAGGTCTCCAAACCCCATTTGCAGGCCTAACTATATAAAAGATAGAGGCTCAAAACTTGATCCTAACTCCAGCAAAAAAACTCAACTTGGGCCTCTATTTTTGATGTGGACCCCACCAAACCCATTCTATCTGCCCCGCCCTACTTCCGTCGCTGCGCATCCGCCCGCCCTGCCGCCGTCGCGCCCCTCCGCCCGCCTAGCCGCTGTTGCGCACCTCCGCCCGCCCGACCGCCGTCTCCGCCTCTGCGACTCCGCCCGCCCAGCCGTCGTCCTCCTGAGCGGAGGCGAGCACGCGCGCGGTGTGGCCTCCTCCTCAAGTAGTGCCGGCGGCGACCTCCTGCCGCGGCGGCGGTGCCCTCGCCTCGCTCCGACGGCCGCCATAGACCCGTGCCCGTTCTTGGCTCGCGAGGATGAGGAGCCGGAGGCGGTCCCACCTGGTGCGCATGACCGTGTCGATCCACGCACCCTGCCGGCGCATCTCGCCACGAGCTCCTCAGCGTTGGGACGTCCGTCCGCTCCGCCCCTTCTCCGTCAGCGGTGACGACTGGGCCGTTCGGTTCTTGCCCGATGGCAGCAACGGCGGCGCTGGTGCTTTTCCTCGATCTCCTAACCAAGAACTCGCCGCCGCCGCGAGGGCGTCCTGCGCCTTCAGGTTCCTTCAGGGCTGGAGACGGAGAAGAATGGGGGCCACGGCGTCAAGCTCGTTGTCGGCCATAGAGAGGGCGAAGCCACTGGCTCCCACCACGCCGTTGAACGTGAGGAGTCCGGCCACGAGCCAGCGCGTACCCGGGCGGCGCGGAGAGCATGGCTGTCACATTGCTCCCGCCGATGAATCGAACGAAGATGATGGAGACGCGGTGCGCGAACAGAGTCGGGAGGACGCGCGGCGGGATGGTCGTGATCGAGTTCCGCCGGCCCCTCGAGCGTCGTCTACAGCTTGCGACGGAGCCTTTTGACGGTGCGGCCTGCACCACACCTCCCCCATACGCGTGCCCCCATCTGCGACGGTGATGACAACAACCTCGCTCCGGCTCGCTCGTGATTGGAACCGCGGTCCGCCTCCGCCATGCCTCCACCGCGTCCTCTTCTCCGGCTCCCCTGTGCCTGCGCTGCTCTCCGACGTGCCGCGCCTCCGCGCGCCGAGGACGATGACCGACACGCGCCCGAGGTCCGCGTGTGCCAGCACCATGGCCCGTGACGCGCACCGTTCCATGTGCCTCGCAGAGCTCTGGGGCGCCGCCGGGTAGGTCGAGCGGGTCCACCGATGCCCCCGCCGTGCACCAGGTGCTCATCCCGTGCACGCGCGAGCTCCTCCACGGCGCACCGCGCGTCGGCCTCGAGGGCGTCGAGCATCTCCGGCGACACCTCCATTACGCATCGCTGGACGGGTGGCACCCCCTGCGAGGGCGTCGAGCATCTCCGGCGGCACCTCCATTACGCAACGCCGGACGTGTGGCATGCCCCGCGCGCGTTCGGGCAGTGGTGGAGTGGAGATCCCGTGTGAAAGACAGGGGAGGAGAGAAAAGAAAAAGGAAAAGAAATAAAAATGGTGGGACTCACATTTTGGAGGGGAGAGTAGAGGGCCTCCAGGAATGGAGGCTTGGAGGGGAATTTTGGAGGGGATGCAAAACAGAGGCTCATTTGGAGGCCCTACTGGAGTTGATTTTTACACCAAACCTCCAAATTTTGGAGTAGAGACCCATATAGAGGCCCTTGCTGGGGTTGCTCTAATGGAGTAGTTGTGGGGACTAAATTACAGCTTTGCCCTCCACGAAGTTGAATCGTCAAAGACTAGTTGATGGTTAACTTTCGTTGTAGTTGTAGTGATTGTGATCGGAGAATTTAATGCAGATAAGTAGTTGTATTTGTAGTAGTTCATGATTTTGACAAATGATTAAAAGATACTATTCTATTGGATTAGAACACTCTGGCGAACGATGTGATTGGAGAAGTATGAACCCTTTGTTTTTCTGTTGGTAAATTTTGTACTGCTATAGGAGGATAGTAAGTCCTCAGGTTGTTAATTTACGGTTTGTTCGTCTGATTTATCAACCACCAGCCAGCAGTACTCTTCTCTCAGAACAAATCAGCCACCACCAAGGTAGTATTTTCTCTCGAGAACAAATCGCCACCACTAGCGAAACGAACAGGCTATTAGTACGTAATAATAGGCAAGTTTTTGGTTGCCGTAAACACGAGGCTCAACTGCAAGTTGTGTGTGTGTGTGTTTTTTTTGAAATATAGTGTTTTTAAAATGTGAGGGACGCAGATTGGTTCTTCTTGTGAGTAGCTAAGGATTGCAGGGTATTTCTACAAGTTGCGGGGTATTTTTTGTTAAATTGTAGGTTGTGGATTAATTTTTGTAAAGTTGGGGGACAGTTCATGAAAAAACATGGGGCTGAACTACGGGTAGAGTATTAATAAATTTAGATTTTGTGTTGATTTGTAGGGAAATCATAGTTTTTTTTTGAGAAGGTAATGACTTTGTGTGAATTGTTGAGAGGTGTGGAGTCTTTTTGCGAAATTGTGGACGAGAACCTCATTTTCCCAAAAGTCTAGGAGCTTATTTGTAAAAATCTACGAACCTCGGGCATGATTTTTGCTAAATAGGAGGACCTTTTTTGCAAGAGTGTGGGGTCTTTTTTCTAGAAATGTGTGGACTACAGATTGGTTCCTACAAAGTGTAGGGTTTTTTTTAATGAATTTAGGCTGTGATGATTTCTAAAAAAATCAGAGGTGAAAAATTCGAGACTTGGGGTCGATTGTTGGGAAGTACAAGGTCTTTTTTCGGAAACTGTGGGCGGCAAGTAGATTTTCCCAAAAGTTTAAGAACTTCTCCATAAAATTCTATGGACCGCGAGCATGTTTTTCACTAAGTGGAAGGGCCCTTTTGCAAAATAACCGATGCTCGGCTTATCTGAGCCTTCAACACAGCCGATCCAACGGTCTGGAACAACCCGTGACGTGGCCACTCTGGTTGGCCCTCTTTTGGTGCAAGATTTGTAAGTAGAGAAGAGATATGTCAAGGTCACGTTTGGATGTGAACTTTTTATCAATAAACATGTAATCATCAAAGTTGAAGGAAAGTTCTAAAAAACAGAGAAAGAATGAAAGCATTTGTGAATCAATTTTGCTCTTTTGTGTACCTTAACATTCAACATTAGATAGTAGTGCGATCTGCAATCTATAGCAAGAAAGATGCTGGCAATTTTAGCCAGCCGATTTGGGACCAATTCAGCAGAGAAAATGTCCAAGCATAAGTGCTTAACTGGAACCACCACCCGGCAATGGCGATCGGATCTGTCTGCATCGTGCATAGACTGTCGACCATTGCTTGAACTCTTCTTGGTGATTTCTTCAGGGCTAAACCCTGGAGTTGAAGTCAGTTCTCAAGGTCGTCTAACTCTCGTGTTCTCAGCTACTCCTTCCGTCCTGAAATCTTCGTCACCAAAGAACAGTGAAATGAGAGAGGAACATGGATTCCCAACGACAATGAATATGGGACAGAGGGTGAGAGAGGAACACAGATTCCCAACGACAATGAATATGGGACAGAGGGAGTAGCATTCTCCAATATAATCTCAACAAAGGCATGAAAATGGGGATCTGTACTTTTCTCTATCTGTTTCCTGTACTTTCCACAATTTTTTGTCTCATTGCTGCCTAGTCTCCTAGAAAAACTGTCTTTATCTAAAGGAAAAACATTCAACATTTGGAGCTCATAGCAACAAACAACAAATTGGACATTCGAATTCAGGTGATGGGCCTTCAAAGTTCTCTATTATCATATTGCTGAGCGCAGACAAAGCTACTTTGTACAGTTGACACAACCTAGTTGTCGAAGTACCCAGCTCAACTATAGACTGCTGTAAGAAAGAACAATGTCTGTGGGCTGTGGGTACTAGGTAAGTATCATACAATATTCTTCCACAACACTACTAAAATAACACAGTGATCAGCTTTTAAAATCAAGCTCTGCTCTGGCCTACAGTCTACTATTACAAGGTTACAGTTACTGCTCACCAGTGTAGTGAGAAATGTTGGTTTGGAAACTAGGTGCGTCATTTAATGTTGACCTTCATTTGACAGAGTTTTCAATTCAAATTAAACTTTTCCGATACATTCACGTATTAATTGACCAAAAGCAATAAAAGGAATGCATCAAAATCATCAGCATGTCTAAACTGGCTTTAAGTATTAATGAGGGCCAAAAGAATACAAAGGAATACATCCAAGCGCCAGCTAGGTGTATGTTTAATTCTAATAGATTTACCAGAATTGCTAGCTGCTCGACACTTGAACAGATCCTTGCTGAACGTTCAGATAACAAACCAGTGAGGCGACACTTTCAACGATTATTTGCAAGTGTCCATGACTGAGAAATAGGAAAATAGATGGTAGATCAGAGAACACAAACTTCTTCACGGTAAATCCATAGTTTTCAGTTCGCAGAGGATATCCACCACCTAGTCTTGGTGTGGTCCATGATGCAGTGAAATGGAGGTCGGAGGATGGGTAGCATGCGAGAGTAATACAGCTAAGTATCGTACATCCATCTTCCACCACAGTGCTGAGTGCTAGAATAATGCAAGTATCTGCTTTTATTAGCAAGCTTTGGTTTGTCCAACAGTCTGCTACAACAATGTTCCAGTATTGTTCAGAAACATATAGGGAGCAAGGGAGAAACTGTTGATTTTTGGAACCAGATATATCATATAATCAACACTGATTAGGCACCTTAGGAGCTTAATGTGACAGAGCTTTCAGTTTGAACTCTCTCTGATATATGCACCATATTAATTGCACCAAAAACATAGAAGCAAAAACAAATTGCTGAATAATGAAAAATCAAACAGTAAAACCTTATATGTTTTTCATCAGAAAAAGGAAATTGTTTTGAATCGGAGGGGTTGCTCCACAATTCTATATCTGAGTATGAACTAGATATATACATCATGTAGTCAACATCAAGTCATCAAGTAGGAAGTCAAGTAAACAAGTACTCAACACATGGAGGATACATTTATTCATCTAGCACAAGTAAAGTTTCAGCCAGTAACGGCTTGCTAGTAAGGCCAAGAAAGAACATCGAAGTATATATGATCATTATAATTCTGAAACATGAAAGGCACAGCAGCATTGGAAATATACTACTTCAACACACGTCATCATAATTTGGGAAATTGTGATTATTCAGATAAGTAGCACGCATGAAGCCATCTTACATGCATGTTTCAGCTGGCTTGCAATATTTAAATGGACCAAAAGCATAACAAGGGATACATTCAAACACCAGGAAAATTACATCACCTGACTCTTCTAGATCTACCCGAGTTGCTAGCTGTTCCATTCTTGGAGGACCATTTTCTTGTTTAACGTCCTAATGATTATCCCACAATAAACAACTTCAGAGCTTCCTAGCAAGTGATAATGGCCATGCCAAATAGGGGACATACGGGGTAATAGATCGATAGCCCTCACCTAAAGTGTGGAGAACACGCACATCCTTGTTATCCCCTAGAGCACAGAGAGCACGGACTTCCTTTCTATCCATGTCATATGATATCAATTTCTGGTCCCAGTGCTGAACAAATAAAACCAAATTGCGATCCGGATGAATGGCAACCACAGTGAAGTGAAAGCGCAATTTGCAACTCATTCTCCCAAACAGCTCCAGGATGCTCACAGTGTGCTTTAGAACCCATTCACCTGCATCATAGTCCTGAAGAGCCCAAATGGACAGTTCAGTCGTCTCGCCCATTTGACTTTTTATGCAATGCAGATGTCCTTGGGACAGACCAACAAAAGCAAGAAAACCACTGTTCTGTGGAACCTTAATGATTTTCCATACCTTCCCTTCCGCATCCATCACAACTATCTGATCCTTGTCATAATTAATGCAAGGAACAACAAAATGCAGCATACCATTAACAAAGGCACTGCCTGCATCGTATCTTATCGCCCAATGCATCCATTCACTTTCCCTGCAACTCCACACCCCACTTTCAGATGAGTAGGTCCGCACCCCTGCATCTCCAGTATAGTGCCAAAGCTGGAGCAACTTAAATTCCGAGGATGCAGCCGGGTCGAAAATCAGAAAGGTGCTGAACTGTCATGTTCAAAGGCCTCGCTACCTGCTGGCCAGCCGGAACTGGGCACGGCCACCCATTGCTCATTGGTGGGGTTGCACACAATGAATCCCAGCGAGTCAACTGGGGAGTCCGGATCCTCTCTGTGCCCGAAGAGCAGGAGCCCGTTGCAGGAATCCAGGAGGAATATGTACTTAATCCCAGCCTGCTGCGTGAGGAAAGAGAAGGAATGGTCGACGTCGATGGGAGGCACCGGATCCCCCAGCAGGTCGGTGAAATTTCCGTAGTTCTCGCCGCCGCTGCCGTAGAAGAACCCCTGAAGGGTCTGGGGGAACTTCCGGAGGACGTGGTCGGAGATGAGGCTGCACCAGGCCTTGGAGACGCACTTGAATCGGAAGAGCGGCTTGACGCAGAGGCGGGAGAGGATCTCCTGGAGGGCGTCGTCGGAGGGGCAGGTCACCGCGGCCTCGCTCATCTTGGCCTTGGGGCAATCCATGCCTCGATCTGCGAAGGGGAATACAGGAGGTGTGCAGATGAGCGGGGTGGGCGGGGAATCAGGAATGCAGCGCGCGCGAAGCTGGGGTAGTGGGAACTTACCGGTCGCCGGAAACGAGGGATCGAGATCGCCGAGCGCCGCCGCGGGGCGCCGTTGACTTTGGGGTGAGAGTGAGATGCAACAGAAGAGGGAAGGAGACTGTGAGCTGCTGAACTGCAGTTTTTTTACTAATGAGTAGTTGTTGGGGGAGTAAATTACAGGTTTGCCCTCAAGAACCAATTGTCAAATGAGAGCGTTAGACCGACTCAGAGCTCCCTAACTCCTCCTCGCGAAAATGAGTAAGAGTTCGGCACGGTAGCCACTCCAATAATTCCCTCAACCGCATCCTCATTATGATGATCCCAACCGCGAGTCTCTCCTCCCTCCCTGTTCTCTGGCCGCTGCGCCCCTCCCTCGCCGTTCTCTCCGTCGCCCTCCCTCCCCTTTCTCTCCCGGATCCAGCGCCTCTCCTCCTCTACTCTCCTCCGCCTCTCTCCTCCGCCCGCCGCCTCCCTCTCGCCCTCCCCCCCTCTCCTCTCCGCCTCGACCAGGAGCGGCCGGCCTTGATTTGCCGGAACTCTAGCCCGCCACCACCGCTGCTGACGGAGCTTGATCTGCACCACTGAGTCCGAGGACGAGGCCCGACGTCCCGCGCAGACGACAGTGGAGTTGGTGGTCACCGCTGCGCCGTCGAGTCCCCGACCTCCCCGGCGAGGGCCTGCATCACGCAGGCGCAGATCCGGCCGGGCGACCTCTCTCCCGCCCAGCCCGGATCCGGGCGGCGGCACGGTTTGACTCGGCGAGGGACCGCAGTGGAGGGCCTCGTGCGAACGCGACGACGGCCTCCGCAAGGCCCCTCCGCCGATGCGCTGGAACCAACCGTCATGAGTCGATTGATGAGTGAGGACGCCGTAGCTCTCCTCCTTTGCGAGACCATGATTGTCGGTTCTCATCACGGACAAGAATTTGTATCGATCGTGGTCGGACGGATGGTTAGCACAAGAGACAACGAGATTTAGACCGGTTCGGCCTCCGAGGAGTAATACCACGCCCAGTATCGAGCCGTGTTCTCGTGCTAGGTTGTTTGTAGTAGGGGTTACAAACCGGCTCGGGAGAGGGTGTCGAGGAGAGGGGCAAAAGGAAACAAAATAGAAGACGGTCCGTCTTGAAGGCGGCCGAAGCCGCGGCGTGTTGGGCGGGCTGCTTCATTTTGGTCACCTTGCGCCTCCGAGCACTTTGGTTGACTGCCGACTCAACCGCCTCGAGTACGATGAGCTCGCCAATGCTAGGCCTAATCGTAGGCCGCGCTAAACGTAGAGGGTGCTTGAGTGCCTCGGCGGAGTTGGCGTGCCGCAGGTGGGGCCAGGCGTGTTGATGGGTGTCTTGGTAGCGATTAAGGCTCTGTCGAGCGGCCGCCCATGTGCCGGTGGTATGCTTGCATGGCATGGGGCGCCAGCGTCGTGGCGAGGCGTCCGTGCGCCCGGGGTGGTGCCACGCGTGCGTCCGCGAGCGTGGGAGGCGGAAGCGCTCGTGCGAGCAGGCGGGGTTGTCGGAGGTGGAGACTCCTCGTGCGGCGGAGACTCCTCGTGCGGAGACTTGTCGGAAGCTTTCTCTTAGTAGGAGACTTGTCGAGAAGCTCCCAACTAGTCGGAAATAGGCGTCTTGCGGTGATGGTCTTGTGAGGTTCTTAGTCCTCCTTATCTTGAATCTTGGCCTTCACATTGTCAATGGTGTCGAAGACTCCACCTCAAGTGATTATCTCACCGTCAAGGGGCCCTAATCGGGCCCTCGTCGGTAGCCCCGAGAGAGAGAGTCAGGACTTCACAGGCTCGAGAGCGTCGTGTCGATCTTTGCTCTTGATCTTCTCGGTGGGTGCGCGGCGCATCCGGATGTAGCCACAGTGAGTTGTAGACTCGCTTGTGGGGTTTTGATCTTCGATGGCATTGTCGTGGTTACGGTATCTTTTGGGTAGTCGTGGCGTGTGGCGGCGTGGAGGTCGTCGCGGGAGTCGTGGAGGTGGTGTGGCGTGGTGGCGAGGCGGTTTGAAAAAGGCGTGGGCGGTTCGGTACACAGGCGGCGAGATCGGCGTCGTGAGGCGTCGATTACCGGGCGCGTCGTGGCGGCGTCTCTTGGCGCCCGGCATTTAAGGCGGTGGCCGCCCCTTCCTTTTGCGGGCGGAGGTTTGGAACTTTTACTCCCTGCCTTTTCTGCCTTGCCATCGCCTCTCGCCCCTCACGCCCAGCGCCGCCTTTCGCGGGAGCGTCGCGAGCCATGTCGCGCCATTGGTCGCTCAAGCGTGTCCCTCGATGCTGCCTTTGCGCCGTCGGGCAGCTCCTCTCGCGTCGTAGAGTGGAAGGTGCAGGGAGTCCGTCGCGCCCCAGAGTCGTCGTCTCGTTCGTGGCGTTCCGGAGCGGCTTCTCCATCCCGCGGGATTCATCAGGCGGTCCTCTGATCGGGCTCCGGCTCAGCACCTCAACCCGAACAACATCCGGCAAATGGCGGCGTTCGAGGCGTTGTGAGTACTTGGGGATCGGTGCAGCACCTCTTCAAGTACTTCTTCATGTTCGCGTGCTTGAAGGCGGCCCCTCGCGCGACCATCGCCAACCTCCGGATGAAGCAAGGCGAAGTACATCCCTCCTGTGACCCGGCTCCAGGGTGGCACAAGGGTGGTTCTATCTCAGACGACCCGAGCACTTAGAGTTCACAAACTCCATCGCCCGGTAGCGAAGGGGGTGATGGACCTCCGGCGGGCGGGAGAAGTTGCTCAAGGAGCATTGGGCGGTGGCCGCCGCGGAGTCGACTGGCGGCCGTCATCGGATACCACGCCGGGGGTCGTCCGCTCGGGCGGCCTCTTCGTCTTTGTGAGATGATGGCCAGGGGAGGAGGGGCGTGACCGCCCGAGCTGCCATCGCGGGCGAGATCCGGCGCGCGTGTCGGTGGCCATCGGGAAGCGACCTTGTGTGGCCGCCGTCGCGGCTCTGCCGATGCTCCCCAGCGAGGGGCGAAAAGCTCGTAAGTGATTTCTTCCTCGATAAGTTTCCGACTAGTTCGGTGTCTTCTCTTGGTTTGGATCTTCTCGGAATTTCTTGATGGTGTTGACTCCTTTGCCCGATCTCTTTCGGTGAGCTCCCATCTCGTGCCGGCGCCTCTCCGGGCGATCTTCAAGCGCAACGGCGCAGCGGAGCGCAAGGCGGCATAAGGAGAAGGAGATCGCCAGCGATCGATGAACCGATCAAGCGCCGCAAGGCGGGGAACGTCTCCTCCAAGTCGTCCGCCATGGAGTGGGCGAGCAGCGGAGGTTGGGGGCGGCATATCGGGTCGCCCTTCGCCGCCCGGCGTGGCGGTGAGCTCGTCGGCGGTCGGCGGGCGCCCGTGAGAAGGCAGTTCCGGCTCGTGGCGGGCCCGCCCCGCGAGAAGATCAAGGTGACCGCTCGCGGCCCCAGTGGTTCAGCGTCCGGGCGGAGATCCCCGCGGGGGCGATCCACCAAGCGGCGTGAGCAGAGCCTTCCTCCTCCGCCACCTCTTGACGGCTCCGACCGGGACTCGGACTCTCCTCGTAAAGCGTCAGTCGACCCGGCGGTCTGCCGGCGCGCGGAGGGGACACGGCCCCAGCGGCGCCTCAATCCTAGTCATCGCGGCCCGGTAAGTCCCCTCTCCACCGGTGGGAGTCGGGGCCCGGCCCTGGCGGAGGTCGGGAGGCAGCCCAGCGAGGGCGAGCCCCCCCAAGCGTCGGGGATCCGCCCCAAGTCGTCGGGGTGACAAACCAATTCAGCGCCGCGGGCCGGGGAACCAACTTCGGTGGCGGGGGCCAAAGCAGCCCAGTCGGGCCCATCGGATAGGCTGAGCGGGTTCGTCGGTCTTCCATGTGAGTTCTCGTTCGCCATTCCTCGTTGTTTTGTTCTTCATCTCGCCTTGCTTATCTTCAATTCGTCCCCGCGCGACAGTGCTCCTTGCGCCTCGAAATCTTTGGGCGCGACCCGATCGAGCCCGGCTTCCCTCGCCGAACCGTTGGCGGAGGCGGCGGGGCGGGTTGGTCGTGGCGGCCAGGTGGTCGGCGGTGGCGCCTCCGGCGTCGCAACAACAGGCGGGGCGGTGGCCCCAGGCGGCGTTGTCGGCGCGACCAAGCCGTGAGGCCACCGCGGTGATGATGTGGCGGCATCTTCGAAGATCGCTCCGCCGCCATCGGCGAGCCGAGTCGAGATCGGCGGCGGCGGAAGCCGGCGCTGCGGTGTCGCGGCGGGTGGGGGCGGTGGGCGGCGCCGGCGGCCGGCGCGCTGCCACCTCGAAGTCATCGACCTCGGCGGGCCCGACCTCCGGGAACGACACGGCCATCTTGAGGCGTCTTTGGGCGGTTGTTGTCGGGCCGGAGGAGTCGAGGAGGCCTCAGTCTGCCCGCGCAGGCGACCACGGCGGGCGGCGGAGCCGTCGAGGCCAGCTCGCGCGCGCGGCGCGGCCGGGCGAGGGGGTCGCCGGGGCTCCAGCCCAGCCACGTTGGAGGCGAGAGGTCCTCGGAGAACCTGCGGCCGTGAGCGCTCCACGTCTCCCGCCGTGGTTGCGGATCGGCGGCGAGTGCCGAGTCATCGTCACCCGCCGCGCCCACCGAGCGGCGCGTCAAGCGACCCGGCCCACGGAACACGATGTTCGAGGCCGTGTCGCCTCCCGGAGATCCGGAGGTCGGGAGGGCTCGGTGCAGGCTGCTGCGGGCAGGAGGGGCGGCGGATCACCGACCTCGCGCTCCACGTGGGGGCCGCTTTCGGCGGACGGTCCGATGAGGCGAGAGGCTGCTGCCGCTCGGGGGTCTCTTGTGGGCGCGTCGTGTTCGGCTCATCCTTCCGCGATGATGGTAAGTCCCTTGAACCGAGCTTACTCTTGTCTTTCATTCTTGTCTTGTGATTGATGTCCTCTTGCGAGCAGCTCGCGGTCCGGTGGGAGGCGCGCATCGGCGAGCTCCGGAAGGACCCGGTGGAGATGCACGGTGGTCGCCGTGGCCGCGGCGGGTGGTGGCGGCGTGAGGGTCGAGGCCACGCTCGAGGCGCCGTGAAGTCGCGGAAGACGCGCCACGGCCCGCTGCCGCGCTGCGGAGGCGGGCGTCCGCGAGGTTGGCGGGCGGGCGAATCGAAGTTGAGCCGCGCGGCGCAATGATGCGCCGAGAAGGCCACGGCCGCGCTGCTGCCGCCCAGGCGCCGCCCACCGGAGAAAGCGGCGCTCGAGGTGGCGGGCTGGAGCAAGACTTGGTCACGCCGGGCGGACCTCGGGCAACAATTCTCGGTGACCAACAAGCTCCGGAGGTCAGGAAGTGACTCAGCCAACTCCAAATTGGCGCGGGATATTGAGGGTGAGTTGGCCTCGCGCCTCATTGAGTTTCTTTCTTTGGTTTTTTTGTCGATGTTGATTTGTCTCGTGGTCTCGGGGATGCACATTCGCGATGACCGTGAAGCTCACGAGAAGGCGAGAGGTGAGCGCGAGCTCAAGATCCTCGAGAAGGGCGGCTCGATCAAGCGGTATCGGAGCGCTTGAGGTAAGTTTCTTGATCCGCCTCGCTTTCTCTCGAATTGGTCGCCATGTTTGCTCATTGCGCCTTGACCTTTTGAGACTGCCGAGCTCGGCGGTCCCGGATGGCGGGAGCGGGGTCGAGAGCAAGCCAAACGCGGCGAGTCGGAGAGTCCCAGAGGCAGCATCTTGGATCACAAGCTGCGAGCTATTGGCGGGGTCATGTCGAGCTCGGCGTTCCGGGCGATGCTCCCGACAGGCTTCTAGAAGAGGTCGGGCGCCTCCGGAGTGATCAAGGCGGGGAGGCATCGGAGGGTGGTGCGGGTGCTCGCCATGTTCGACTCGCACTACCAAGGGCTGGACCGCCGCGGTGGTGGGCTGGGCCCTGGGCTCGGCACGCTGCGAGCTCGAGGAAATGCGCCTCCTTGCGACATGGCCGACACCGCCATGAAGGACTGGACTGCTACCAAGAGATGCACGGAAGACCAAGAGCTCAGGCCTTCACTTTAGATGTATCATGCTTAGATGTAGGCAATTAAGAACAGTTCGTATGTGTAACATTATGAACAGTCATGTTATAGAACTTGTTCAAAAAGTTCTGACTCGAGCGTTCCGAGCACCGGGGCGTGTGTAGAACTTAGGAATTATGAGATGAGCTCCACTCCGGGAGCGGGCGTAGTCGGAGAGCTGCCATCCCAAACCGCTAAGGGTGCCGCGTTCGCAGCCCAGACTCGGGGATACTTGAAAAATAACTTTCGTTTCAAAATCGTTTTAGACGTCAGGCGGTTGCTCGGCGCTTTTGAAAAGAGGTCGGATGGAAACCTATGGACTCGGCTGCTCAAGCCTTGCAGTAGCCGAGGCGTAGGTGCTAGGGCGTTGAGCGCAGGCGCCAAGCCGCAGCCATCTTTACTTCTCGCAAGGTTGAGCCTTGCCAAAAACCTCTCGCGTGCGATGGTTGCGACATAGTTGTCGATTTTGTTTTGAAAAATGTGAAAAGCGAAAGGAAGGCATCGTGCCTGGGTAGCCCCGGCGGGGCGTTTACGTGCAGGCGAGATGCTCGCCGCGCCTAGAAAGTTGCAACATATGAGCATAGCAGAAGTTTGAACTTATAGATGATATATGAACAAAGCATGCGGCATTTATTCACGATTTATAAGATTTGAACATTTACTCAAGGGTAAAATGGCGCGGATGCTCGATGTTCCATCGTTGGAGCGACTCGACCGTCTTCGTATCGGATCTTGAATGTCCGGGTGAAGCACTTGGTCAACGATGAAGCGGCCCTCACGGGCGAGCTTGTGTCGATCCTTGCTGCCTTGAACTCGTCGGAGGACCGGTCCCGACACGGAACTCGCGCGCACGTTGCGCTCGTGGTAGCGCCGCAAGGCTTGCTGGTACTTGGTGGAGTGCAGCAGTGCCACGTCACACGCCTCGTCGAGCTGGTCGATCGCGTCCTCGGTGTGACGATTGCCTTCCTCGGTGTAGGCTCGCACTGCAGGGCTGCCGTAATCGATGTCCGTGGGTAGGGGCTTCCGACCCATGCACCATGAAGAATGGCGTGAAGCCCAGGTTGCTCGACAAGGCGTGGTGCGCGAGACTCCGAGAGCGGATGGTAGCTCGGGCCACCCATCTTGCTCGGAACTTCTCGAGGCGCTTGAAGATACGAGGCTTCAAGCCCTGCAAGATCATGCCATTCGCCCTCTCGACTTGCCGTTCGTCTTGTGCGCCATGGCGGACGATCCACCCGAATGTTGTTGTCGTTCGCGAAGTTGAGAATTTCTTCCCCGTGAGCGGGTGCCGTTGGTGATGATCGTGTTGGGTATGCGGGCGATAGATGATGTCGGTGAAGAAGCTACGGCCTCCTCGGGCGGGACGTTCACGATGGGTCGAGCCTCGATCCACTTGGAGAACTTGTTGACCGCTACGAGGAGATGTGAAGCCCGCGGCGCTTGAGCCCCACCATGTCGGTGCCACCACGGCAAAGGGCCATGTGATGGGGATGGTTTGAAGCGCTTGCGGAGGTGAGTTTGTCGGCGTAGGCGCACCCTCGCAAGCGCACACGATGTCCTTAAGTCCGCCACGGCGTGGGCGGTAGAACCCTTGTCGAAAGCTTTCCGACAAGAGTCCTCGGACCGGCGTGATGCCCGCGTCTTGCGTGGATCTCGCGGGTAGTTCCTTGCCTTGATCTCAGGGATGCACGCGCATGAGTATGCCCGTGCGCCCCGCTTGTAGAGCTCGCCCTTGATGAGGACGAACGCTTTGGCCCGTCGCGCAATGTGGTGTGCCTCCGTCTGGTCGGAGGGCAGCTTTCCTTCAACAAGCCACTCGAGAATGGGGAAACGCCAATCTAGGTCCTCGAGGTTTGGTTCGGGCAGTTGGTCGATCTCCATGACTTCCGGACCTTCGGGTACTGGTGACTTGTCCCCTTCAACACGTACGGAGGGTGCGTGCTGGTCGCTCGCGAAGACTCCATGTGGTACCGGCTTGTGACTCGATGCAATCTTGGCGAGGACGTCTACAACTTTGTTGTAGTCGCGCAGCACGTGATGAAGTTCGAGCCCGTGGAACTTGCCTTCCGGCTCACGTCGCACGCGATGCCATCTTGGATCAACACAGTTTTTCTCTTTCATGACTTGATCCACGACAAGCTCTGAGTCCCCTTTGATCTTGAGACGGCTGATCTTGAGCTCAACTGCGATTCGGAGGCCGTTGATGAGTGCCTCATACTCGGCGGCGGCGTTGTTGGAGGCGGGAAAGTGTAGTCGAACCATGTACTCCATACGCCGCGCCCAGGCGAGATGAAGACAAAGGCCTACTCCTCCTCCTTCATGACGAGCCGTCAGTACATTGTCCATGTCTCGTGCTCGATGGGTGCCGGCGGAGTTTGGATCTCCGTCCACTCAGCGACAAAGTCCGCCAGCACTTGTGACTTGATGGCTGCGAGTGCATCGAGATGTTACGCCCCATCAGCTCGGCGCCCACTTGGCTATCCTTCCTTGACCTCGGGGTTGGATCACCTCTCCGGCGGGTACTTGGACACCAAGTGATGGGGTGTGCGTCGAGTAGTGGCGAGCTTGCGCTTGGTCATCAAGGCGGCATAACGAGCTTTTGCATTTGTGAATAGCGAGTCTTGAGTCGGAAAGTACCTCGCTCACGAAGTAACGGCTGCACCTTGAGTGACCTCCAGGTTCTTCTCGTTCGACCACCGGTAGACGACCACTTGGGTTGTTGCGGCGATGTATAGGAGCATCGGCTCTTGAGCCGGAGCCGTGAGGATCGGTGGACTCTTAGCATGTTCTTGAGGTCGGCGCTTCACGAGCTCGGGGTCCGCAAAGTGGTCGGATTTCTTCATTAGGCAGTGCTGTTGGCTGCGCTCTCGAGTCTGCTATGAAGCTAAGGCTAGGCGGCGAGGCATCCGTGACGTCTTGTCGCCCTTCAAGTTTTGGATCGGCCCCATGTCGTGATGGCGAGATCTTCTCGGGGTTAGCTTCAATGCGCGTTCCGACGACAAAGCCGAGAGCATGCCCTCGGAACCCAGCGCACTTCTCGGGGTTAAGCTTTACCCTGCTCTCTCGACAGCGAACACCTCGTGAGGTGGGACTAGATCGCCGGTCTTTTCGACTTGACCACGATATCATCAACGTGCGCCTCGATGATTCGTCCTATGAGTTCTCCGAGGCGCGTCGCATGCATCTTTGGAGCGTGGCGCCCGTTTTGAGCCGAAGGGCATCATTTATGTAGCGATGGCGCGAGCGGAGTGATGAATGAAGGTTGCGAGTTGGTCGCTATGCACATCGCTATCTGGTGGTACCGAGATGCGCATCGAGAAAAGAGGGTTTCGCACCGGTGTCGAATCGACTACGATCTATGCGAGGCAAGGAAGCGGATCCTTGGGACATGCCTTGTTAAGGCCGTATAGTCAACACACATCCTCCATTTCTTATTCTTCTTCTTTACAAGTAGGTTAGCAAGCCACTCGGGGTGGAATACTTCTCGGATGAACCCTGAACTAAGGAGCTTCTTGATCTCCTCGCCAATCGCCTTGCACTTCTCATCGTTGAAGCGGCGGAGGTGTTGCTTCACGGTTTCGATCCGGCTTGATGTTCAATTTGTGCTCGGCAACCTCTCTCGGGATTCCCTTCATGTCGGAGGGTTTCCATGCGAACACATCGAGGTTCGCTTTGAGGAAGTCGACGGCGCGCTTTCCTATTTAGGATCGGCCGTCCCGATCACAGGCGTCTGCCATCGTCGGAGGCGCATCCTTGGCGTCCTTGGCGGGCTCGAGAAGCGGCAGCCGCTTGACGACTCGGGGATCTCTTGGTCCTCGGAGGAGGCTCGGCGTGGAGCCTCTCGGACGGATCGGTGCCTCCATAATTGGAAGCACTCGGTCGCACTCGAATCGCAGCTGGGCGTAGTCCCCAGCTGATGATCCCCTTGGGAGGAATCTTGACGAGGTCGTATGGTTGGGCCTGACCATGAACTTCCGTGGCGGCCTCCAGGGATGGCGTGGTACGTCCCGAGAACCCCACCACGCCCGGTGAGGGTTTTGCTAAGTTTTGCGGGTTCCCGAGCGTGGCGGATCGATCTGCCCGATCGGGAAAACCTCCATCCGGGGGCGACCCCATGGAATGGTGCGGTCGGCGCGGCTTGGACGAGGATGCCCATGTCGTCGGCGTGTGGCCGCGTGAAACGCGTTGATGCCGCTTCCCGTCCAGGACCTTGTGGATCGCTTGGACGAGCAGAGCCACCACTAGTGGGTAGGCTCCTCGGCTGCGGTACGGTCGGGATGGTCCTTCGGTCGAAGGTTATCGGAACCTCGGCCACGGTAGGGGCGTTCGAGGACTCGGCGTTGAAGGCGTCACGTCGGATCGACTTCTCTCGGCGCCTTGAAGGTGGGCCGGGGACCCAAAGATCATGTGGACTGCGCCATCCTCGCCCGAGTAAGCTCCCAAGTCGTCGTTCGTTGTCGGGACGGGGCGGCCTTCTTCTGCGGATCGCCACACCTTGAAGCAGGCGTCGTTGGCGTAGTTCTTCATCGGCGGCGGTCCTTGGTAGCGTGCTTGGCGGGGACCTCGTGGTGGGTGCATGGCGCCTCCGGCTTCTCGAAGTGGTCCTTCGGGGGACTGGCCTTGGTCGGGTTGCTCTTGGGGCATGAAGCCATGCGCTCGACCACCGTGACCAAGTTGTTGATCACGGCGCTTGTCGTTCTTCTTCTTCTTCTTGTGGTGTGAGGCGGCCCCTTCCCCGTGATCCATGACTTGTTTCCCCTTGCCCTGAGGGGTGTTGAGTGTCGCGCGACCGCCTCACCGTCCGCGTGGTTGCTCGCGATGTCGAGAGCTCCCGAGTAGTTCGGGTCGCGGCGCCCTAGTCGGTGGATGAGGAGGTGCAGTCGTCGTTCTGGATGCCGCGAGATGGCGTCGTTGTCCGTCGGCGAGCTCGGGCAGCGCTTGGAGAAGCAGGATGTAGTCGCGGGCTCTCCCGGCTGCTGCTTGCGGTTGCGCGGCTCCACTGCTTGCGGGCGGGCGTCGTGCCACAGAAGTTGCCGGCGAGACCCGGCGAGATCGATCAATCGTTGATCTTGCCGCGGGGCAAGTGCTCGGCCACGCGTCGGCGGTCGCCGTAGAGTAGGCGGCGTTCTTGATGATGAAGAGGTCATCATCGCTCGCGCTGTACGCGAGCGATAGTCCTCTAGCCATACATTGGGGTTTGTGTCCCGTCGTATCTAGGGACGTTGGTGAGCTCGAAGCGTGGGGAATCGCGTCGCCGCCCTGACGCCGGACCCCTCGGTTCGGCGACCGGTTGCGGTCGATCGTCGTCATTGTCGTAGCGGTCCGCGTCCCGTCGTCGTGTCGTGGTGACGGTGCTCGTCGCGGCGGTTGCGGTTGTCGCCGTCGCGGTGGTTGTCGGCGCTGCGGCCGTCGGCGAACCTCGATGGTGTCGGGCGTCGCGGTTGGGCGAGGCGACTCTTGACCGCCGGCGCGGCCCGGCCCCATCTCCGCGGTCACGATGCGGAGGGGAGGTTACGGCGATCGCGGAAGCGCCACGCCCTCCGGTCACGCGCCGACCGTGGCGTGGCGAACTCTCCGCTTTCTTGTCGCCGCCGCCGAGGAGGCGCCTTGAGCTCTTGGCGCACTCTCTCTCCTCGGAGTCGCCTCACCGCGGCCGCTGCAGCATAACGGCGGCCAGCTGCGACGCCCGCCTGAGCGGGCGTCACCGTCGGCGGGCGTCGGCGTTCGCGCCCTCGTTGGCGCGTCGGTTGTTTCGCGTGCATGTCCTCGAGCGGCGGCGTCGGGGCTCGGGCTTTCGGCGGCGGCGGCACCGCTGCTCGCCGTCTCCTTGGCGTTGCTCCTGCACGGGACTGCTGCGGGCGCGGTTGGCGGAGTTCTGAGCGGCGCCAGCGGTCCTCCTCGAGTTCGGTGGAGGTTGGCCGGCTCCTCGTCAAGTGGCGCATGGCCTCGGCAAGCTCGTCGGCGCGCCTGCGTTGGGCGTCGGTGGCGTGGTGGCGCGGTGCGGCTCGGGTCGGTGGGCTGCTCGAGTCGCGCCACGCGGGCGAAACACTCGTGGTGCGTCGATGGTGCCCTCAGGAGCTGTCAGCGGGCCGGCGTGGGTCGCTCGTCGCTCGTTCACGTGAGCCGTCACCGGGTCGTCAGGCTGGTATGCGGGAGTACATGGCGGTGTCTGGCTCCATGAACTCCCAGCTGACTCGGCTCGCTGGCACGAAGGCGAGTCGGTGAGGTAGTGGCGGCGAGCCTAAACAGCTCTGTTGGGTTAGGCTAACATGGCCATGATCGTCTCGTCAGAAGCCTCGGACGATGGCCCGCCGCCCCGTCGAGGCGTTGGGGGCGGGCGGCGCGAAGGTTCGCGACGGCGGACTCCGCCCGGCCCGGTGTAAACGAAGCGAGGCCGAAGCGCATGGTGGCCCGGGGTTAGCGAAACCCTGCGACCCTCCATCCAGTCGTTGGTGAAGTTCGTGAGACACACGATGTGCCCCTACACTGGCGTATGTCGGGGTTCTCTCTGGCCAGACGATGAAATTTGTATCGATCGTGTGTCGGACCGGATGGTTAGCAGAGACAGGATTTAGACTAGTTCGGACCTCAGGAGTAATACCCTACGTCGATGTCATATGCCGTGTTCTCGTGCTAGGGTTGTTTGTAGTAGGGGTTACAAAGGTCGGGAGAGGGTGTCGAGCCCAAGTCCAGTGTGTGAGTGTTCGGTTAAATCGGCCCTTGTGACGGTTGCCCTCCTCTTCCTTTATATAGGCATGAGAGGGGCAAAAGGAAACAAAATAGAAGCTACGATTACTGGGCGGGATGTCTTCTCGTCATTCGCTGTCCGTCGAGAGTATTGAAGCGGCTGCGTTGTCGTCGAGGCCGCGCGTGTCGGGTGTTCATTTTGGTTACTGGCGCCTCCTCAAGCACTTTGGTCTTGACTCAACCCGTCTGAGTGAGCTCGCCACGTTAGGGCCTAATCGTGAGCGGCGCTAAAGCGTGGGTGCTTGAGTGCCTCGGTCGAGTTGGCGTCTGCGGTCGGATGGGGCGGCGTGTTGATGCGGCTCTTGGCTGTGCCATTAAGGCTCTGTCGAGGCCTGCCCGTGCGTGCCACGGTGGTGTGCTTGCATGGCATGGGGAGCCCCGCGCGCCGTGCGGAGGTCCGTGCGTCGGTGGCGCCACGTTGTGGGCGGCTTGATCGGTTGGGCGGAGGCTGCTCGTGCGACGAGCGGGTTGTCGGGCGAGACTCCACTAGTCGGAAATAAGACGTCTTGCCAGTGATGGTCTTAACAAGGGTTCTTAGTCCTACTTATCTTGAATCTTGGCCTTCACATTGTCAATGGTGTCAGAAGACTCCACCTCAAGAGTGATTATCTCGCCGTCAAAGAGGGCCCTAATCTGGGCCCTCGTCAACGACCTTCTCTCTGTTGTGCTCAAAACCGCCATTTGCACTTGCGCGTGCGCTACGTTGCTGGAGTCGGTCTTAGGTCCTGTTTGGTTCCGGCGACTTATAAGTCACCCGACTTATAAGTCAGTTAGATTTAAGTCAGTACCGTTTGGTTGCAGTGACTTATAAGTCAGTGGACTCCACATAGGGTATGAAAGGGAAAAGTGGAAATAAGTCACTTTAAGTATGGGTGGAGCTACTTATGCAACTTATAAATTGGAGCACTTTAAGTCAGGGTTGTTTGGTTTCACATGTGACTTATTTTGCACTTTTTGCACTTTAAGTCACCCTACTTATGAGAACCAAACATGCCCTTAATTTATAAAATACTCCCTCCGATTTGGTAAATGAAGTCGTAAAAATATTATCAATGAACGTGGTGTGCTTTAGAGAGGGCAACTTCATTGATATCAACTTCTCTAAAGCATAACTTTGACTTATCTTTTCTATAAAAGTATTTTGAAAAGTTATACATGTATATTTTTTCAAGACAAGTCTATTGATATGGTTTTCACATTTCCAAACCCAATAACTTAAAAGTTATTTATGATTTATATTCTTAATATTTGACTCAAATCTTATCCAAAATGACTCCATTTACCAAACTGGATGGAGTACTGTTCATTAGTCGAAGTTATATTTATCCAGGGAGCCGTGAGCCTCGTTGGTCTCCATTAAGATTCGCCGATGGAGTGGAAAAGATCAAAGGTGAGATGAAGTTGGCACTTTGTTTTTAAGAATCTGGAAGTATTGAAAATGTATAATTTTATTAAAAAATCTAAATGTATAGTATTTTGGGATAACAAATCACTTCATTTGGTCATTTTCCAAATCTGATTCTCATCCAGCATATGTTTACACATGCGGAGCACACGAATGGTTCGTGTATAAACACCTAGTAATATCATGCTAATAGCAACACAAATTTTAGCTGCTAATCATTGTGTATAGGCAATTTTAGTGAGACCATGTGTAGAAGTGGCAGACAAGGGGCAGCTTTAGAGCGTGATTGGATAACCGTGCGTTCCCAAATAGTCTCTAGAATAAAGCAAAACGAATAGTAATTTAGAGTGGAGAAAGTAAGTAGGATTCAAATTATTATTTGAAGAAACAGAGCATCCATCCCTAATTTGGGGTTTTCTATATGCTTATTTTAAGGGTGGAGTCAGCTAGGTCATTGGGCTTTCTCGGTTTCTCCAACGGTGTGACATCAGCTAGTTCATAAATCATAATTATCCATGTTGGATTCCTTCTACCGTTGAGGCCTCGTTTGGGTAGACGTGGGTTGGCATGGAACTGGCCCAAAACCCCGCCACACGGAGAATCCAGCCCACGCAGGAGTCGAATCCCCCGCTGGCCCAAAAAACGCATTTGGCAGTGGGAGGATTGGTTTTTGACCCAACCCAACTCCCTCGGATCCACGTGAGTAACGTTCCACATAGCCGCGCACTGGGACGACATCGCATCTCCTCCCTCTTCCTCCCGCGGCATCATCTCCTCCCGCACCGCGGGACGACACCGTCGCCCGTCGCCATCTCTCCCTCGTCCGGCCAGCGGTGAGCCCGAGCACAGCGCAGGTGCGCATCCTCCTCCTCCCTCTCCTCCTACAGCTCCCCTCCCTCCATCTCCTCCACCTCATCCCCTCCCTACTGTTTTCTTGCTAGGGTTCGTCAGCCATTGGTGGTGGTGGTGGTGGCGGCGGCGGCTGCTGCTCCAACTACAACCTCGATTCGGCTTCTCCAGGTGATTATCCCTCCTCCTCCCTCCTCCTCCTCCTCCTCCTCCTCCTCCTCCCCCCTTCTTGCTAGATTTGATCCGCCAGCAGAGGATTTCTAATTTCAAGATCCGTTATCCATGAGAGGAGGAGGCGTCGGCGTGTGCTGCCGCCGCTTAGGAGGGCTGGAGATTGCCAATCTGGGGATCTCGTCCAAGATCGTCGATAGACTCGCCAGCAAGGGCATCACCAAGTTCTTCCCCATTCCGGTAATAAAAAATTAACAAAATGTAATAATGAAATAAGAGCACCAGTAATGTGACCATTGCGTAGTATATATACAATTGAAATGTGCATTATTAGCTCTTGTTTAATTGTCAGCTGGAAGTGGCTAATACCGTCCACCTGGATCTCTGATTATCTTTCACCTTCAGATGTCCGTGTGCTTCTAGCTACTGCAGCAAAATACAAGGTCCAGATTCATTGCCTTTTAGTACATCAGATTCAGAATTATTGCCTAGGTCCTGGCCAGTTAGTTTGCCACAACAGAGTCAATGAAACTTGTACCAATACATTTGCTTCGAAGATTAACAAATCTTTGCTTGAAAGTTGTTTGATTTTGCATTAACTTGGTTACTTACCATACTTTTGATCCCGGCAACTGTTTCAGTTTGCAGTTTCACACCCAAATTTTTTTTTGGTTGCTACGAAATCAAGTGCTTAATTGACCTGGTATTCTTAATTGAATTTAAGCAACTGCTTATAAATCATGACTGGATTAAAGCAACTTAATAATTTTAGATGTGCATCGTCAAGTTTCTGTTGTCTTAGCACCAGTATCTTGTGTCGTAGCAAAGCTGGTAGTGATTAGCTATTACTGTGCAATACTGAACATGCTTATCTATGGGTTTAAAGTATCATCATCCTGTCTTATTTGTCTAATCTTGATTGAAGAAAAGAAAAGGTAGAGCTAACAAAGCTGATGCATCTTTAAGTTGTTTACCACATTGTTTGATCAATGGAATGTACCTGTTTCATCTGCTAGAATGTTTGTTTTGGGCGTTGTTTACAATCAACTTCACTATGTTAATTAACTATTTTTGGTACCTATTTATTTGGATCAGTATGTGTTTTTCTGGGCGAGGTGCTAGGAACAGATTTTGCATATTGTCTTGATGTCCTTCAAATGAATGAAACTAGCCCATGCAATTTTTTTACTGAATTGATCTGTAGTATGGTACTTTTATCCTGATCACACCTCAAACAAGTAAATATTAGCTAACAGGTGCCTGACCCATCTCAAAATAAATGTTTCAACTTTTCATCACATCCAGTGTGATGCATATATTGTGATCGAGTTAGGTGTGTTTATTTTGATCACTTCAGTTCTCTAGTGGGGGACATTGGGATCAGTTCAATCAGTATCATCCAATGTCCATTTTACTTCATTATATAGAAATGAGTTGTCTTACTTTCACTACTTCTACAAGTCTCCACTCATTTGCTTAACATATGCCAACATATATGCATGTGCGATCCGAGGATACCTACTTTGCTCTTCAAATCTGAGCATGGAGCATAGTTATTTATATTTGCACTTTAGTTCCATTTACATTGTTTTATCAAGAATGAATGTTTTCCTGCAGGAGTGGAGATGCTTGTTGCCTGCTGTCTAACTGCATAATTACTCGCAAAAAAATGCATAATTATTGTCTTGTGATTGCAGCTCATCATGATTCAAGTTATCTGATACATGGCTAAGTTTCAACAGCATGTCCGAGTGGTTTTGGAGTTCTTCAACATTCATCATTCCTCAACAGTCAACGCTATGTTTTATTTGTTTGAATCATTGAGTACTTGAAATATTGCTATGTTGGCCTTGTAGGCAGTGTGATCTTTGTGGCACTATAATCAATTATTGAACTCAATTGTAGTATTGATTTGAATGTCTAGTATTCTTACTTGGCTGAGACTGTTGTTCAAAAAAATCATGGATGAATTTTGTATTAATGACGTTCAGAGTTCTACTGCTTGGTTACTTGCAGGTATGAAAAAGAAGGTTTTTTCATTTGTTTGCTTGTGGGCATTATAATTGCTCCAACTCTTGCTTATGTTGAATTGATAAAAAAACAACACCAATCCACGTCCGTGTCCCTCCAAATGATATTTAACATCTGCGACACAGTAATTCCCAACCACTAGCGGATTGGGTGGGCTGCGGGGTTCACCACAACCCCGTCGTGGGTTGATTCTGCTGTGGAATTATTCGCCTAACTGACAAACGAAGTCTGAAGAAAGATAAAGTCTCAACGCTGGTGTGGGATTGGGAGACAGTCTCACTCGTGTGCCCTCGAGACACACATGGGCCTAGCACGCTCGTGCAGGCGTGGTGACGAATGGGATGACTCAAATCCTCCTCTTGTGTGTGAAAAAGGATAGAAGTAAAAAAAGTTACACCGTGTCGCACATAATTTTGAGAAACGTGTCTTGAGTCGATTTGATGGGCGCGCTGGCTCTTCTATCACGTGGAAGCACCACACATGCTTTAGGGCCCCCTTTGGCAGACCGCAGGGATCCCCTGTTTTCCCTAGGCCGCGATCTCACGACCAATTTGTCCCCGGGGTCAAATCTATCCTGGCATTTGTGAGCCCACCACCCAACCCGCCGCAACCCTAGCCACTCCTTTTCCCCGTGTCGTTCTCTCCCCACCTTCGGACTCTGGCGCCGTCACCCCGTCGTTTCCCCCTCCTCACGTGATT
This sequence comes from Cenchrus purpureus, assembly GCA_022644695.1. Taxonomy (NCBI): domain Eukaryota; kingdom Viridiplantae; phylum Streptophyta; class Magnoliopsida; order Poales; family Poaceae; genus Cenchrus; species Cenchrus purpureus. The sequence continues at coordinate 118,281,695 of CP053460.1, forward strand.
TGCCGCCTCCACCACGCCTCCTCCTCGTACACTCCACTGCGCTAGCGCTCCACCACTGCCGTCCTGCTTCACCACGCCGCCTCCCCTCGCTCACCACTGCGGCCTGCCTCGACTCGAGGCGCCACAACCCGACTCGAGGGAGTGAGGAGAGAATCGAACTCTCGACACCTTACGCTCCGGCTCGCCTCTCCCCACCTTGGCCGCCCTCGCAGATCGTCCTAAGGCTGCGTCACCGGTCCTCGTCCCACAACCGGTGATGCGCTCGCCATTCTGGTCCTCCGTGACGTCTCGATCTACCGGACACCACCTCGGTGGTGACCAAGCTCGCGCCGCTCCGAGAGTCACCGTGCGTCATCCACCTCGCGTTGAGTCACGTCCGGTTATCATCCACCTCGCGTCGTCATCCCTGCCCAGGAGTGCCGCCTCCATGTCACACCCTGAAATTTCAGAATTTCAGGATGTGAATAAAAAAATAATTAAACAACAATTTTCTCATAATTTTAAAATTTTTCCAACATTTATTTTATTTACAGGAAATATAGTATAGGAAAAAGCCATTGATTGATTGTTTTAAATAAATAAAATGATTCAATGTGTGTTGCATTTATGCCGGTGCATTGTTTTGTTTGTTGGAATTCAAATTTGAATTTGAATTTCAAGTGTTTGAATCCCTTTTAAAAATTCCAGAACCATCTCTTTCTCCCTTCCCCACCTTTCCTCTCTTTTGGCCCAGCTTTGCTTTGTGTCCTCTACCCGCCCTTCGCTTGTCAGGCCATGACATCCAGTAGATGCCTTCTTCGCGATCCGCGGTGGGCCACCTGTCATCCCCCACCTCGCATCGTGGCCGAGCCGGACTCGAGAGTCGCGGCCGACACCGTCTCGAGCGCCGCCTCCTAGGCGTGGCCCGCCGCCAGCGGCGCCTGCGCCCTCTCGGCCCTTTACTTAAACCCTAAACGCATCGAGTTCTTGTCGCCAAGCAAAACCTTAGCGCCGCCTACTGTCTTTGTGCAGTGTCACCGACCGCCATTTCGATTTGTTGCGGTGGAGCACCGGCGGAGGAAGCCGTCTTCGCTAAGGACTTCGTGAGGCGGAGCCGTTCACCCGCCGCCATGGCTTGGAGGCTGAGCCGTCCGCCGTCGTGGCCTCTTGCCGACGGACAAGGACGCTTAGCCGAACAAGGGAGCTCTCCCGAGCTTCCACATGCCGCCAGGCTCGCGCCCGCCGCCGCGTGAGCGCCGCCGCCATGACCTGGAGGCCGAACCAGCCGGCCGACGCCGTTCTTCCCTGATTACGGCCACCTCCGTCCATCTTTGCCGCCGGTGAGAACATGTATGTGACCCCTTCGACCTCCTCTTCCTTTTGCACCACCCGTCCGTGACCCTAGGTCGCGAGACCGGCGTTGAACTTTGATCCGTCGTCCGTCTTGAACCCGGAGGAGGAAGAAGACCTCATGGTTTCTTGATTAGACCCTGGAGAACCATGTAATATAGATCTATTTTTTTTGTGTCTTACCAATCTATAGATAACCCCTAGATCTTTTAGATCTTCACAATCAGATCCAACCCGAGCTCTTTTATAGATCTAACCCTGAAGTTTATCCTTTTCGTGAGCACTGTTGGATGTTGACGAGGGCCTAGATTAAGGCCCCCTTTGACGGTGAGATAATCTCTCTTGAGGTGAAGTCTTCTGACATCATTGATAATGTGAAGGCCAAGATTGACAACGTGAAGGCCAAGATTCAAGACGAGGAGGACTAAGGACCCCAGTCAAGACCATCACGGCAAGGCGTCTTGTTCCCGACTGTTGGGAGCTTCGACTAGTTCCCACTAGAGGAACCCCCTCCGACAAGTCTTACGCCTCGGACAAGTCTCCGCCTCGCAAGTCTCGCCTCGCCACGACAAGTTTCAGCCTCACGACAAGCGCTCGTTCGCCGCGCTACCCTCGACTAAGGCACAAACCGCACCACGTGGCGCGATCTCAGCGCGCGAACACCTCCACCACGGCGTGGGGTTCCCATGCATGCATGCAAACACACCTGGCGGCCTGCACGGCGCCCCGACTGAGTCTTAAGCGCGCTCGCCTTTGCGCGTCAAATCACCATCATCTCCAACCACCGCAACACGCAAACTCCGACCGAAGCACCCCTCGATGAGCTCGGGCCTCGATTAGGCCTTAACATGGCAGCTCATCACGTACTCGGATGGGTGAGTCGCGCAAACTACTCGGAGAAAGTGCTAGGCGTCCGGAGTGAACCCCGTCCGGCCGCGGCCTCTCACGACGCAACGCAGCCTCCTCTTCAATGCGTCTGGCGGACGCGTGAAAGGACATCCCGGACCGAGCACTAACTCTTATCTCGTTTCCTTTTGCCCTCCTGCGTCTATAAAGGGAGAGGAGGATAACCGTCACAAGGGTTGGTTAGCCGAACCGAACACTAAACTCTAAGGGACTTGGGCACGACACCCTCTCCCGACTAGTTTGTAACCCCTACTACAAACAACCCTAGCACGGGAACACGACAGCTCGACCGGACGTGGTATTACTCCTCGGAGGCCGAACCAAGATAAATCCTGTTGTCTCTGCGCTAACCATCTCCCGAGCCCGACACGATCGATACAAATTCTTGTCGTGAGAACCCGGCGTTGGCGCGCCGGTAGGGGCTCATCGTGTGTCAACGAACTTCACCAGCGACTTCGGATGGAGGGCGCAGGTTTCGCTAACCCCAGGGGCCATGATCCGCTTCGGCTCCTAAACCCGTCTGCCGGAGTCCGTCGCCGGGCGCACCTTCGCCCGCCGGCCCATCAATGTCTTGACGGGGCAGCGGATGGCGCGGTGTTTGTCCGAGGTTTCTCTCGAGCAGAGGCGATCATGGCCGTTGTTAAAACCCAACACAGGCGTTAGGCTCACGCCTACTACCTCACCGACCTTGCCTTCTAGGCTTGCGGCGAGCCGCTCGCTGGGGAGTTCATGGGCGGTACACCACCATGTACCCCGTGGGCAGCCGGGCCTCCCGAGACCCGATGGCCTACATGAGCGACTGCGGCGGCCGGGCGCCACCTCCGGCTGCGATGACCCGGAGCACCGCACGGCGCGACTCGCCGAGTGCTTCGTTGCGTGGCGTCGAGTCGGCGACCGGGCGCGCGCCACATCACACCGCGCCACCAACGCAGGCGCGCGTCTCGCAGCTAGGCGCCCGCTCGGCGAGTTGGCTAACCTTCACCGGGAGGCGAGGACCACGAGCCCCATAGCCGGCCCGGCATCGGCCCTTGATTGGTCCGGTCCGGGGCAATCCTGTGAGGGAATGGCGGCGGCGCCGTCACGCTACCGAAGCCCTCGGCCCCGATGCCGCCCGGCTCGAGGCGCACAACGATCGACGGCGTGCCGCGATGGTAGCCGACGTCGGCTAACGCCGACGGTGATGCCCCGCCGCTCTTCATGCGGGCGTCGCGAACCGCGCCGCCATGTTCTTGTCTGCGGCTGCCCGGGCGACCTCCGAAGAGAGATGAGTGCGCACAAGGCGTTGCTTTCGAGCGGTGGCGGCATAACAAGCGGAGAGCTCCGCATCACGCCAGCGGTCAGAGCATGGTCGAGCGGTAGCACCATCTGCGCCCCCCCTCGTGGCCTTCAGCCTCACCACTAAGGTTGCACTTGGCGGTGCGAATGCTCGAGCAGCAAGCATCGCTCGGGTTTACACCTCTAATGCGGGGCTAACGTCTTTGGTAAAACACACGATCACGTAAAGGTCCGCAAGTGCACAGATTACCGTTGTAGCACTTCACCCGGTGGTATTCGGGTTATCGTATTTATATTTTCCCAAGGGAGGCACTACGGCAAAGATGATCGAATAAACGGTGGAGATTAACAAGACTTGATAAAGAGCTATAGCGGGGGTAACTAATAAAGATATTCGGGGATAACTTGACACACGCAAGGAGATCTTGATAAAGGTCTAGAGAGGATCTAGCGAGTTGGGAGGACAACGAGACGAGAAAGGATCCTAACATAATCTATCTATTCTTGTCAACTCTAGGTAAAGAACTAAGGCAAAGGATAACCAAGGCAAGCTAAACTCGACAAGCTCTTCTAGTGCTGCAGGGGCATGCAAAGCCGCGCTCTCGGGGATGAGAAGGAGAATGACGACGCGAATCCCTCCGGCCCGAACTAACATGGTGGACTGCAAAGCCCGTCCGGAGCTGTCACCTCCTTAGGGTACCACAACTATTCCGTTGAACGGGACACCAATCTAAGACTAAGGTAAGCTATGAGCACCGCGCTCACAACGAACCAAAGAACCTTTCCCCGGATATCACGAAGGAAGGTCTCTCTCCCCCGTGAACCACCGGAGATCAAGCGAAGAATGACCACAACACTATAGGGTTCAAGAGAGCTATGCTAACCAAGACTAAACTAACTTTAGTCTAAACTAAGAATAAAGCTTCTAGAGCAAAGTAAAAGCTGAATATAATTGACTCGAAAGGTAAGATAGAAAGATAACTTGAATTGTGCTTGAGTCTAAACAAAGAAAGGATACAAGAGTAGTCTAGGAACTACGAAGAAGACTCCTCCGGAACCCGAGACTAGCTCGACTCGACTCTAACTCCCAAGCTACACTAATCCTACTCTAAGTGAATAAAAGAGGGAAATGGAGATGCTCCTGCATTGTGTGTTCAATGCGCGAGTGTGAGTGCCTTTATAGGCAAGGAGGGTCGGTGGGTGGCGCGTGGGCCAATATGACAGCGGTAGGATCGGGAGGTGTGGCCGGCCACATGATCCACCACCTCTCGCCTTGGGCGCCCCGATCACGCTCTCGAGGCGGTTGTAGGTCGGTTCCTTGGGTCGGTTTCGCCCCGGCATGTCGATTGATAGGTGCGGCCCGGCCCTCTAGGTGCGGCCGCCCACCTCCGTGCCGTGTGATGCACCGCCCCGCTCGGGATGCCTAGGATCGCCTCTGAATGATGGTTGTGGAGGTTGAGCGGCCGGACAAGTGGGCCCATTGATCCTAGCCTCCACCTTTGGATCAAACCGACGTTCTTTAGTGAATCGTGCTCGTCCAAGTGTTGCTCGAGGGAGGGAGGTGCTGGACCGAGCACAAGCCACGGGCGGTGGCCGGCCACTGGCGTGGCCGGCACTTTGGTAGGGCCCGGCCGCACTTGCCGGCCGGTCGCACTGTGGTTCGTTGCTCATGTGGCACGTTGGTTCCAATTTCTCCCAAAATGTGTACCTGCCCATGAAAATCACAACACAACTCGTGGGACTTTATTAGTACTAAAAATGTGCATGAAACTTGTCATATACTCCTCTCGAACCCGAGGTTTTGACGGTCGAATCTTTGTTGTAAGGACAGTCAACAAACTCCCCCAAGCTAAACGTTTGCTCGTCCTCAAGCAAAGTCTAGACTCGGCCTCGGCGGATCAGGAGTTGCATGATGTTATCACTCAGCAAGTACCTGCGCACAAACTCCATGCTCTTCTTCCTATTTTAAAAAGGTTGGTACGAGAGAAGCTTAGCCTTACTTTACCCGTGGGGCTTGTAGCTTTCCACCTTGCCTTCGGAGGCTGAAGAGTGGAATGGTTTTTGACTTTGCATCTCTCACTCTTCTTCTTTTCTGGATCCTATCTTGGAGTTTTTGAAAATTTTGCAAAGAAAGACAAGGTTCCTCGGATGGTTCCCTCGATCGCTCAAATGGTATTTGTTACCTCACCAGAGGCTTTAAGCGAGCCTCAACTTCCTACTCTATGGCTTGTTTGTGGAGCTTTGGGTAGGATAAGAGAGACTCACTTGTGCCACATGATGTTGTTAAGCCAAAGACCGGATCCAAGAAGAAACTAGTCATGCAACTTGATTGAGATGTGCAAGTGTGTGGAATATATTTGTTTGTTTTTCTAAGTACTCCTTGCTTTGAGATTCTCCTCTTGCTTTTATTTTGGAGGGGGGTCATGCTTTCTCTCTTTTTTTTCTATGCTCTTTGATTGGAGCACATATTTTTTTCTATGCTTCTTGAGCATATACTCTTTTTTTTTTCAATGACCCCTCTCTCCTTTTGCAAGATTACAAGAGAAATCTCTTTGGACTTTGGAGTATTTATTTTTGGTGGATGGATGGCATGTTTTGCGTATCTTCCGGTGTGGAAGTTAGCATGTATATGTGGGTGTACGTGATCTCGATCATGGAAGCATGAAAAGATTCTACCAAGGGTCACAACAATTTGGCAAAACTCAATGGGTCACAAGCAAGCATATGTAGAAGGTTTATGCATTGATATCGACTTATGGCTTTGGTAGGTAATATGACCATTGAGGAACTTGCCTTGTTTTATTTTCAAAAGAAATCATCCGAGATTTTCACCATACTATGAGATAGAGCAGAATCAACATTGTCGCACCATATCATACTAATCAACACCCTCGGTTTGGTCATAAGCATTTGCTTCCCACAAAGTTTTATTTCAGGCTCTTGTCTCAAAATATACCAACAAATTCAAATAGACATAGAGCACAAAGATGCACACTAGGTCCTTGCAAAGTTTTAACATAGCAACTATTCATCATTTCCAAAGTGAGGGTATATAAACAAGATTTCAAGCACATGGTTGAAGCAAATATTTTTATTGTTTTCTTTTATTCAAATGTGATAAACAAGATGTTGAAAATTGGTTTGGATGGACATACCTTCCTTGATTGAAAATGGGGTCTCCCCCAAGCTAATTTTTGGCTACCTGGTTGGCCTGGAAGCTTGTAGTGGTTGACTTGATGGATTTGTGAAAAATCATAGGTACGGCCGTATCACTTGGTTCGGCCGGCCCTACTATATTTTCCCCAGGCACTCGTGTCCCCTCCTGTAAACATCCTGCACGAAAATTTTATCGAGGGGAGGTACGGCCGTACCTCTAGGTTCGGCCGTATCACCAAAAATCTCCAAAACTACTTTTCTATGTCTTGTTTACTTACTAATGCAATGGTGAAATCAAATTTGAAATCTAAATACGCTTGATGCACAAAATAAAAGGTTGAAAGGGAAATATGAGATAAATACCGGTTTACCTCTCGGTGAGGGCTCGTGGTTTAGAGTCCATGAGCGGGACTCCTCCGTTTGCTCAATTGATCTTGGATTCGCCCGGTCCCGGAGTGGAAGACTCGAACGATGCTCTCTTCATACGCCACACCTTCTTTGTTTTCTTTGGTGGCGCTGAAGTGGGTGAGGTTTTGGCGGGGGTGTTTTTGGTTTCCGTCTTCTTTTCCCCCTTAGCCTTGTTGATTGCCTTCGCCTTCTTTGGTTGGTGGCGCCCGTTGAATGCTTTGTCTTACTCCCAATGCTTCCTCATCGTTGTAATGAGGCTATCCACCTTGGACTTGGTCGGGGCTACCTTCTCTTTCTTGTATTGGGGCCGTGGCTTCCTCCACCCCCTAGCTTCCTCATCTTGCACTAAGTAACATTGGTCTTCTTTCACTTGGAATTTGAATGTCATGTTCCTTGAATTGGATCTTTAGCTCCGACATCAATCCTTGCATTGACATCTCTTAGGAATAGTCGCCCGAGAATAAGCGGAATTTCTTCTTGTGTGTCGAGGACCACGAAATCCGCAAAGACATATGAGCCTCTGACATTCACTAAGAGATTTTCTACTTTGCCCTCTGGATATTTGATCGATGAGTCGGCAAGTTGGACTGTCATCGTTGTCGGAGAGATAGCCGGATATCCTAACTCCTCAAACATGGCTTTGGGCATGAGGTTGACACTCACTCCAAGGTCACAAAGAGCATTCTTGATCTTTTGGTAGTAGATCGTGCATGTGATGCCTGGATATCCATTGTCTTTCTTGTGCAAGACTACTGATTCGTCCCATGGGTCTTGGATTTGATGTATAAGCTTCCCTACATGGTTAGGTGCATACATCCTCCTAGATGGCTTACCCCATCTGGTGGATATAGCGCTAACATTCTCTCGGGTAGGCACGGGTTGCACCGGGATTCCACCCAACTCGAAGAAGGTAGTTTCTATCATTTTATTAAAGCTTAGCTGATTCTTCATAGCGGTGGTGAAGGATTCTATGGTGGAATTTAAATTTTCAAGAACTTTCTCATTGGCGGCTAACTTCTTGTTTAGATTTTCATTAATTCTAGCTTGGCCAAAGACAAGATCTTTAATGGAGGGCTGATTATTGAAATTGTTAGAATAGTTACCTCCATTTTGATTGTTGAACGGGAAGTTGGGCCTCGAGTTCCACCCTTGATTGTTGTAGTTGTTGTTGCGGAACCCGTTGTTGTTGCCATTGTTGATGAAGCTGGCTTCTTCCCTTGTCTCGGGACAATCATTTCCCGAATGACCCACATTACCGCACACCTCGCATGTCATGCGAGCGTCCATAATCTTGGCGGTCTCCACATTGCTTGATGCCTCCAATTTCTTCATGAGGAGGTCCATCTTAGCGGCGAGTATGTCGGCTCCATCGACTTGGTGTACACCGCGGGTACGGGATTGGAGACGGTCTCCATCCCAACCTTGATTTGCCACCATCTTCTTGATCAATTCCTTAGCAGCGTGTACTTGTAGCGAGAAGAAGGCTCCTCCAGCGGCTGCATCTAGGTGCTCACGGGCGGTACGCTTGAGCCCGTGGTAGAAGGTTTGAATTAAGAACCACCTGTGCATGCCATGGTGCGGGCATGCGGTGATGTACTCCTGGAAGCGTTCCCATGCTTCCGGGATACTCATCATTCTCGCTGCTGGAAGCCGAAATTCTTCTTGCGCGGAGGGCATTGGTTTTGCCCACCAGGAAGAACTTTGCGAGAAATGCCTTTGAGCACTTATCCCATGTGTTGATGGCATCTCGCTCCGCATAAAACCATTGCTTCGCCTTCCCGAGCAATGAGAAGCGGGAATAGCGCGGATTGCATCATCCGTCACTCCACAGGATAGTGAAAGTCCTACACACCTCCGGAAAATCTTGGAGATGTGCATTAGCATCTTCATTCGGCTTGCTTGGAGAACGCAGATTGCTTGCACCATGTTGATCAACACGGCTTGAGTTCAAAGTTTCCGTCTCCACCGTCATGTTTGGTCGGTAGGGACATTGGTGTTGGAGGGAGCAGAAAACTTGTGGATCGTCCTCTCGGCCATTGGTGCTTGACGAGTCTTGTCTCTGGGATCGGCGGTGTTCGTCTCTTGATTCGAGAGAAACTTACGAGGAATGAGGACAGGTCGCACTCTCCTCACAAGTGACTCGGATTGTCGTTAAAGTTGGACGGTAGGTCGAAACGGTCATGCACTACTCTGCGTGCACGAGAGTAGAGCAAGGGTAAACCAGCAAATAGCGGTTCACGAACCTTGATAATTCTACCACAATGTTTAAACGATATCTTATGCCTATTGCCTCCCCGGCAACGGCGCTAGAAATGCTTGTTGACTCTCCTTAGCCTCACCACTAAGGTTGCACTTACGGTGTGGTGCCGGGGAATGCTCGAGGCACTGCATAAGCATCGCTACCAGGTTTATACCTCTAGTAATGTGGGGCTAGGAGCGTCTTTGGTAAAACACACGATCACGAGAAAGGTCCATAGCGCCACGGATTACCGTTGTAGCACTTCACCCGATGGTATTTGGGTTATCGTATTTATATTTTCCCAAGGGAGGCACTACGGCAAAGATGATCGAATAAACGGTGGAGATTAACAAGACTTGATAAAGATCTATAGCGGGGGTAACGAATAAAGATATTCGGGGATAACTTGACACACGCAAGAAGGTCTTGATAAAGGTCTAGAGAGGATCTAGCGGTGGGAGGACAACGAGGCGAGAAAGGATCCTAACACAATCTATCTATTCTTGTCAACTCTAGGTAAAGAACTAAGGCAAAGGATAACCAAGGCAAGCTAAACTTGACAAGCTCTTCTAGTCTTTGAGGGCATGCAAAGCCGCTCTCGAGAATGGGATGAGAGAAGGAGAATGACGACATCGAATCCCTCTTGGCCCGAACTAACGTGGTGGGTACTGCAAAGCCCGTCTGGGCTGTCACCTCCTTAGGGTACCACAACTATTCCGTTGAGCAGGACACCAATCTAAGACTAAGGTAAGCTCTCGAGCACCGCTCTCGAACCAAAGAACCTTTCCCGGATATCACGAAGGAAGGTCTCTCTCCGTGAACCACCGGAGATCAAGCGACCACAACCACTATAGGGTTCAAGAGAGCTATGCTAACCAAGACTAAACTAACTTTAGTCTAAACCAAGAATAAAGCTTCTAGAGCAAAGTAAAAGCTGAATATAATTGACTCGAAGGTAAGATAGAAAGATAACTTGAATTGTACTTAGAGTCTAAACAAAGAAAGGATACAAGAGTAGTAGTCTGGAACTACGAAGAAGACTCCTCGGAACCCCGAGACTAGCTCGACTCGACTCTAACTCCCAAGCTACACTAATCCTACTCTAAGTGAATAAAGAGGAAATGGAGATGCTCTGCGTTGTGTGTTCAATCCAGTAGTGTGAGGTGCCTTTTATAGGCAAGGAGGGTCGGTGGGCGCGTGGGAGCGATGTCGGTGGGGCGGATCGGGAGGTGTGGCGGCCACATGATCACCGCCCTCGCCTTGGGCGCCCGATCACTGCTCTCGAGGCGGTTGTAGGTCGGTTCCTTGGGTCGGTTTCGCCCCACGTCGGTTGATAGGTGCGGACTCACCTCCGTCTTGTGTGATGCACCTATGCTCGAGGACGCCTAGGATCGCCTCGAATGATGGTTGTGGCGGTTGGCCCGGACAAGTGGACCCATTGATCCTAGCCTCCACCTTTGGATCAAACCGGCGTTCTTGATGAATCGTGCTCGTCAAGTGTTGCTCGAGGAGGGAGGTGCCTGGACCGAGCACGAGCCACGCAGGGGTAGGCCGGCCAGACTGGCGGGGCCGGCCGCACCCGAGCCGGCCGGCCTGCTGGCGGACCTGGTCCGTGCCTTGCTCATGTACGTTGGTTCCAATTTCTCCCAAAATGTGTACGCCCATGAAAATCACAATACAACTTGTGGAACTTTATTAGTACTAAAAATGTGCATGAAACTTGTCATATACTCCTCTCGAACCCGAGGTTTTGACGGTCGAATCTTTGTTGTAAGGACCGTCAACACCCCGTCCGGCGGGACCATGGGAAAGGGGAGGCGTGACATCGGCGATCAGAGTCGGCTCGGGCGGCCGCGGCCGGAACTCATCGAGGCTCGCCGACGGGCTGCGAGTGTCGACGACCACCGCGACGACAACCGTGATCACCGCGATGACAACCGTGCACGCCACCGCAACGACCGAGGGCGCGGACGACGCTACGACAACGACGACGACCGTGACCGCCGTTGGTCGCCGAACCAGAGGGGCCTGCGAGCTTTTGGCCAGGGCGTGCGGGATGCAAGGTTCCTCGCATTTTCGAGCTCCAACCAATGTTCCCAGGTACGACGGGGACACCAACCCCAGCGTGTGGCTCGAGGACTACCGGCTCGCGTGCCACACGGGAGGAGCGACAGATGATCTCTTCATCATCAAGAACCTACTGCTCTAACTCGGGGATTCTGCGCGGACATGGCTCGAGCACCTGCCCCGTGACAAGATGAACAGCTGGACCGACTTGTGTCGGGTCTTCGTCGGGAACTTCCAAGGCACGTACACCCGCCCCGACAAGCAGTGGGAGCTGCACAACTGCAAGTAGCAGCCGGGGGAGAGCTTGCGCGAGTACATCCGGCACTTCTCCAAGCGTTGCACCGAGCTTCTCGGCGCAACCGACAGCGACGCCATCTTGGCGTTCCAGAACGGCACGACTTGCACCTCCCTCATCCACCGACTCGGACGCCGCACACCCCGGACCACGCGGGAGCTCCTCGACATTGCGAGCAACCATGCGGACGGCGAGGAGGCGGTCGCTACGACGCTCAATACCCCTCAGGGCAAGGGGAAGCAGGTCGTGGACCATGGTGAGGGGACATCCTCGTGCTTCAAGAAGAAGAAGAAGAGTGACAAGTGCCGTCGTGACGACAACTTGGTCGCGGTGGTCGAACGCAAGGCATCGCACCCCAAGGGCAACCCGTCCAAGCCCAGTCTTTCAAAGGACCACTTCGAGAAGCTCTTGGACGCGCCGTGCCCACACCACGAAGTCCCCATCAAGTATGCGCTCAAGGACTGCCGGTTGATCAAGAACTATATCAACGGCACCCTCAAGCCAAGGGTGGTGGATCCACCCAAGAAGGCGGCGCCGCCCTCGGAAACAACGACGGCGGCCGGGGCTCGATGCCGGGTGAAGACGGTGCGGTCCACATGATCTTTGGTGGGTCACCGGCGCGGCCCTCAAGATGGCGGGAGTAGCTGATCCGGCGAGAGGTCTTAAACGCTGACTCCGTGAAGCCGTCCTACCTAAAGTGGTCGGAGGTTCCGATAACCTTCGACCGCAAGGACCATCCCGACCATGTGCCCCAGCCGGGATCCTACCCACTAGTGGTAGCTCCTCTATTCAAATCCAAATGGATCCATAAGGTCCTGATGGATGGAGGAAACGGGATCAACGTGCTCTATGCGTCGACACTTGATGACATGGGCATCCCGCGATCCAAGCTGCGGCCGTCGATCGCACCGTTCCACGGGGTCGTCCCTGGAATGGAGGCACTCCCCATCGGGCAAATCAATCTGCCTGTCACGTTCGGGGACCTGCGAAACTTTCACCACGAAACCCTCACCTTGATGGTGGGGTTCTCGACGATCACGCCATCCTCGGGAGGCCGGCCTCTGCGAAGTTTATGTGTGCCCTAACTATACGATACACTGGCGAAGATTCCCAACCCGAGGATCATCACGATGGGGACTACGTACCCACGCGCATTCGAGTGCGGAGTGTTCCGGTTGCGGAGGCACTAATCCGTGCGAGAGGCTCCAGCGAGCCCCTATCAGGACCGGGATATCCCAGTCGTCAAGCGGCGGCTGTTCTTCGAGCCTACCAAGGGCGTCAAGGATGCATTGTCTCCAACGACGCTCCGTGCGTCGCTCTCCGTGTCGGGACTCGATCGTAAATAGGAAGCGGCGGCTCAGCGAACCTCGATGTGTTTGCATGGAAACCCTCCGACATAAAGGGGATCCTGAGAGAGGTTGCTGAGCACAAGTTAAACATCAAGCCGGGATCAAAACCGGTAAGCGGACCTTCGCCGCTTCAATGACGAAGTGCAAAGGCGATTGAGGAGATCAAGAAGCTCCTTAGTTCGAGGTTCATCCGAAAAGTATTCCACCACAGTGGCTTGCTAACCACCTGCTTGTAAAGAAGAAGAATAAGAAATGGAGGATGTGTGTTGACTATACAGGCCTTAAAAAGGCGTGTCCCAAGGATCCGTTTCCTTTGCCTCGCATAGATCAGGTAGTCGATTCGACAGCTGGGTGCGAAACCCTCTGTTTTCTCGATGCGTACTCCGGGTACCACCAGATAGCGATGTGCATAGCGGACCAACTCGCAACCTCGTTCATCACTCCGTTTGGCACTTACTGCTATAAGATGATGCCTTTCGGGCTCAAAAATGCAGGCGCTACGTTTCAAAGATGCATGCGACGAGTCTTCGGGGAGCTTATAGGGTGCATCATCGAGGCGTACGTCGACGACATTGTGGTCAAGTCGAAGAAGACCGGCGATCTGGTCCCGGACCTCACGGAGGTCTTCGCCAAGCTGAGACAGCATGGGGTGAAGCTTAACCCCGAGAAGTGCGTTTTCGGGGTCCCGAGGGGCATGCTCCTTGGTTTTGTCGTGTCGGAACACAGCATTGAAGCAACCCCGAGAAGATCTCGGCCATCACGGGCATGGGGCCGATCAAGAATTTGATGGGCGTCAGGGTGTCATGGCGCCTCGCGAGCTACGAGCGTTTGTAGCACGACTCGGAGAGCGCAGCCTACCGTGATACCGCCTGATGAAGAAGTTCGACCACTTTGCTTGGACCCCTAAGGCACAAGAGGCGCTCGACTCCCTCAAGAACATGCTGAAGAGCCCATCGATCCTCACGGCTCCGACACACAGAGCCGGTGCTCCTACATCATCACCGCGACAACCCAAGTGGTCAAGTGCAGCGGTGGTCGTCGAACGAGAAGAGCCCGGAAGGTCGCAAAAGGTGCAGCACCCAGTGTACTTCGTAAGTGAGGTACTCCCCGATTCCAAGACCCGCTACTCGCAGATGCAGAAACTTGTGTGTGCTGTCTTGATGACCAAGCGCAAGCTCCGCCACTACTTCGACGCACACCCCATCACCGTGGTGTCCAAGTACCCGCTCGGGGAGGTCATCCAGAACCCTGAGGTCGAAGGAAGGATAGCCAAGTGGTGCTTTCGAGTGATGGGGCAGAACATCTCGTATGCACCTCGCGGTGCCATCAAAGTCCCAAGTGCTGGTGGATTTAGTCTTTGAGTGGGACGGAGATCCAAACTCCTCCAGTGCCGATCGAGCACGAGACGTGGACCATGTACTTCGACGGCTTGGTCATGAAGGAAGGAACGGGTGTAGGCCTCGTCTTCATCTCACCTCTGGGCGTGCGCATGGAGTACATGGTCCGACTACATTTCCCGGCCTCCAACAACGTCGCCGAGTACGAAGCGCTCATCAATAGCCTCCGAATAGCCGTTGAGCTCGGGATCCGTTGCCTCGAGTTCAGAGGAGATTTAGAGCTTGTCGTGGATCAAGTCATGAAGGAAGAAGCTGCGTGGATCCGAGATGGCGGCATCTTGCCGCCGTTCGTGACGGAAGGCAAGTTCCACGGACTCGAGCTTCATCACGTCTTCTTAGCTACAACAAAGCGACGTACTCGCCAAGGCGCATCAAGCCGCAAGCCGGTACCACCGCGGGGTCTTTGTGACGGCGATCAACACGCGCCCTCCATGCGCGGAGGAGAAGCCGCCCGAGGTTGAAGAGCGGAGGTCATGGCGATCGACCAACCGCCATGAACCTTGAAGATCGTTGGCATTTTCCTATCCTCGAGTGGCTTGTCGAGCTTCCCTCAGACAGACGGGCCCCGCATTCGCCGCAAGCAAGCGTTCGTCCTCATCGAGGCGAGCTCTACAAATGGGGAGCGCGGGCATACTCATGCGGTGCATCCTCGAGAGATCAAGGCGGGAGTTACTACGTGAGATCCATCGCGGCACATGCGGGCCATCATGCGCCCTAGAACACTTGTCGGGAAAGCTATCGTGCGTCGTGGCCCACAGCGGTGGCGGACTCCAAAGACATCGTGCTTGGCGTTGCGAGGTGCCGGTTCTCGCTCGACAAACTCACCTCCCGGCGCAAGCGCTTCAAACCATCCCCATCACATGACCTTTCGTTGTGTGGCACCTCGACATGGTGGGGCCGCTCCGACAAGCACCCGGGGGCTTCACGCATCTTCTCGTGGTGGTCGACAAGTTCTCTAAATGGATCGAGGCACGACCCATCGTGAATTTCCGCTCCGAGGAAGCCGTGTCTTTCTTCACTGACATCATCTACCGCTTCAGCATACCCAACACGATCATCACCGACAATGGCACCCGGTTCACGGGAAGAAATTCCTCAACTTCTCGGCACAACAACATCCGTGGGCGGTGGTGCGTGGCGCGCAAAAACGAGCGGGCAAGTTGAGAGGGTGAACGGCATGATCTTACAAGGGTTGAAGCTTCGTATCTTCAAGCGTCTCGAGAAGTTCCGAGTGAGGTGGGTGGGCTGAGCCGTCCGTGCTATGGAACTGCGCACCACCGTGTCGGTGTGAGGGTTTCACGCCTTTCTTCATGGTGCATGGCTCGGAGGTGGTCTTACCCATGGACATCGACTATGCAGCCACGGTACAAGCCTACAGGAAGGCAACCGGTCGCGCTTGAGGATGCGATCGACCCGGCTCGATGAAGCGAGATGTGGCGCTCACGGCTGCGCCAAGTACCGGCAAGCTCTCGGCGATCACAAAGCGCAGCGTCGCGAGTTCCACGTCGGGACGGTCCTCGATGAGTTCAAGGTAGCAAGGATCGACATAAGCTCTTGCCCCTTGGGAGGGGCGTTCATCGTCGACCGGTGCTCGACCGGAACATACAAGATCCGATACGAGGACGGACGAGTCATCTCCAGCATGGAACATCAAACACCTACGGCCATTTTACCCTTGAGTAACTGTTTAAATCTTATACATCAATGAATAAATGCATGCTTTATTCATATGTCTATAAGTTCGAAAAACTTCTCGGTTGCCATGATTTCGAATGTGCAACTTCTGAAGGCGCGGCGTCCCTACTGCGAAATGCTCACCTGCTGGGGCTACCGAGCACGATGCCCTCCTTCCGTTTTACGATTTTTCAAAAAATCCCGACATCTATGTCATGACCAATCGACGGCGAGAGGTTTTTAATGAAAGCTTGACCTTGCGAAGTAAAGATGATGGCTGCGTGGGGCAGGCGTTGCTGCTCTTTCAAAGTTCCTAGCACTGCGCCTCCGGCTATGGTGCGAGACTTGAGCACAACTCGAGTCCTCGGGGACTTCATCCGACCTCTTTTCAAAGGTGTTCAAGTGAGCCCACTCCGGACTCTAAAAACAATTTTCACGACAAAAACGCGCAAGTTACTTCTCAAACTCCCAAGTTCTCGGGCTGAGCAGTGGCGGCTCTAGCGGCTCGAAGGCCGAGCTTCTCGACTCCTCGCCGCGGCTCAGTAGAGCTTGGTGGTCTCGAGTTCTAAGATCAACTACACGTTATGACGGTCGACCGGGCGCTTGGGAACGTTTGAGCTATATAACTTTTCGAATAAGTTCTTGACAACGCAACACCATTTCGTGATGTCGCACAAATGAACTGTTCTTAATACTACATGCAATTGAAATGATACATCTAAGCTAAAGGTGAGCTTCCGGGTCTTCGGTGCATCTTCTCGGCGTGGTCCGGGTCCTTCAAGGCGGCGTCAGCCATGTCGCGGGCGAAGGTGGCGCAGTCTTCCTCGAGCGCCTGCGGTGTTGGAGATGCGGGGCCCAACCACCGCTCAACACCATGCGGTCCAGAGTAGTGCAACTCGAACATGGCGAGCACCGGTGCACCGCCCTCACGAGTCGGCAGTTCACGCTCCTTGATCACCTTCCGGGGCGCCCGACCTCTTCGACAAGCACAGCAACGTCGGCCCAAAGGGGACGCCAAGCGGTCATACATGACTCTTGTGAGCTTGGCGAGGTCTTGGATGTTCACCTTGCGGGCTTCCTCCGACTCACGGGCATTCCTGGCGACCGGCCGCGGCCTACTCTCGAGCCATCTGAGATTGCTCGAGCTCGGCTGGTCTCGAAGAAAACAAGCATATCAACATGTGTCGACCAACTCAAAAGAAAGAAGAAGAATGAAGTCAAGGGGCTTACTCTCGAGCTGCTCGATGGCCGCTCGATCGGTCCTTCTCGATGTTCTTGAGCGGGGCGCGTTCAGCTCTGCGTCTTCTCAGTGCTTCACGTGGTCATCCCGTGCATACGCGCATCCTGACGCAAGAAGACAAGTCAGCACAAACAAAGGACAAGCGAGAAGCAAAGAAGCTGCGGGAAGAGGTGTCGATCCGGCTCACCATCAAGGTCTTGCGACAACTTGGGTTGTCCTCCCGCGTCATCCTCGGAGACCACACGAGCTGTTGGTCACCTCGGAGGCGGCGGTTGGCGTCGTGAGGTCTCGGCGGTGGCTGGTCCGCTCCGGCTCCGCCACCGCCGCCTCGGCCGCCTTCTCTGGCTGCGGCGGCGGCGTCCCGGCGTGGCCTTCGGCGGTGGCGGTGGCGGTGGTGGCCTTCTCGGCGGCCATTGGCGGTCGTCGTGCGGCCGCGGCCTCTCGATCTCCGCCTCGGCCTGAGCCAACCTCGTCGCCAAGGCGTCCCGCTCCATCGTGGCGATGGCGGCGGCAACACGCGGCCATGGCGTGTTCCTCCGCAGACTGCTTGGCGGCTTCGAGCGTGGTCCTCGTCATCGCCTCGCTCGCCACCGCCGCCGGCAGCGACCTGACCACCGGTCATCTCCATGGGCCCTCTCCAGCGGGCTCGGCGATGCGCGCCCCTCCTCGGCCGGGCAGCGGCGTCTCAAGCAGAGTGCATCAACTATGGAATGGGAAGAAGCGAAAGAAAACAAAATAGGCAGCCCGTCAAGAGAACTCACCGTGGTTGCGGGAAGAATGAAGCTCAAATCAAAGCGGCGCCCGACAACCAGCGCTCGAGGTGTGGCAAGCCACGGACTCCTCGTCCCTCATCCATGTCGCCTCGGCGTCGCCCACGGGAAGTGCGAGGTGATCGCGCGTCACCCTTCCTCGAGCTCCGGCGGGTGAGCGCAAAGCCCTCGGTCTCTTGGATCTCCAGGAGGCGGCCTCGCCACACTCCAGAGCATGGTGCTCTTGTGGAGCTGCAAGGGATGGGCTCGTCGTAGGTGCCACCTCGTCGGCGTAGCGGGCCGGAGATGACTCGGCGCCTCTGCCGCGAGCGATCGAAGGGCGTCGGTCGGCTCCGCCGCGGGCTCCCGAGGACCTCCTCTGCCGCCTCCGGCGTGGTTGGTGGCACGGGACCTCCACATCTCCACCGGCATCAACTACCAGCGCCGCGGTGGCGCTCTCAGGTTCTCGCGCCGCCACCTCGGTAGTCGTGCCGGCCGCAGAGCTCGGGGATCTCGACCTCGACTCCACGGGGGCCATCATGCTCGGCCGGCGGCCTCGTAGATGTCCGTCATTGCTCGGTGCTCAAGATTAATGATCTCGAAGTTGATGGCGGACAAAGGCGCCGGATGCGGTGCTTCCATCACGCTCCCACCTTCCAACAACGTTGCGAACGCGGGTTTCCGTCGCCGCGCCGCTGCGGCTTCATGGTCCCTAGTCGGTGGAGGTGGGGCACGTCGCTCGGCGGACCCCATCACGACATCACCGCCTCCCAAGGTGGTCTCGACTGTAGCTCGGGCACCACGGGAAGCGCGCCTCCCGTGTCGCCTCCTCACCCAGTTGCCGGAGATGGGCGGCGGTGGCGCGCCGGCTCAACCACCTCGGTGGCCACCAGCCGCTCGGGCCTGCTCCAGCGGCTCGGCGTAAGGAGGCGTGGCGGGGCTCGGAGGCGGGCCATGCGAACTCGGCGCCACGTGTGAGGAGGTGCGGTGTCGGTGCAGCTGAGGACAAAAATGAAAATCAAGGCGAACAAGATGAAGAATCGAAGATGACAAAAACACAGTGGGCAGGGGCTTACATGCAGACGGGCCCGGCGCCGGTCAGCGAAGCCTGCTCGGGGCTGACCGCAGCTCAGCCTCGGCCGACCCCGGCTCCGCCGACTCGGTCCACTTCTCTCCTTGCTCGGGGCGCGCCGCTCCCCTGGCCTGCAGGGCTGTCCTCCCGACCTCCGCCCGTCGGAGGCGGCCTGACTCCCGCCGAGAGGGAACATGCACGTCGGGGCCCGCCACCGGATGACTAAGATTGAAGGCACCGCAGGCGCTCGAATCCGCCCCTGGCGCACTCGGTGTGGGCGGCGTCGCCTCGCCCTTGACGACGCCTCTTCAAGGAGTCCTCATCCGGATGGTCGAACCGTCGAAGAGATGGCGGGCGAGGCTCGTGCTCCGCCGGCCGGGCGGGTCGTCACGGAGGAAGGTTCCCTCCGCCTCCTGGCAGGCCGGGCCACCGGTGCGTGCGGCAGTCACCGCTGATCTTCTCGGACGGGGCGGGCCCCGACTCGAGCTCACGCCCTCTCACGCGGGCTCCGCTCGCGGCGTGTGAGGTCACCTCCACCGCTCGGGGTGGCGTGGGCGACCCGACATGTCGCTCTCGACGGCCGCCTTTGGGCTCATCTCCGCTCCACGCGGTTCCGGCGATGGGTCTTCATCGGAGGAAACATTGCCCCGCCTTACGCTTGATGCGGTTGTCATCGATCATGGTGATCTCTTGCTCCTTGTGCTGCGCCTTGCGCGTGACGCCGCCTCTCCGCGGCCGCTGGTTGCTTGAAGATCACCTCCTCGGAGAGGCGCCGGCACGGTGGGAGCACCTCAAGCCCGAAAAAGCAAGGGGCGGGCAAGTCAATCATCGAATCTCGATGAGATTGACATCAACCAAGAAACCAAGTTTGCGAGGAACTTGACGATGGAAGAAACCACTTACAAGTTTTTGGTCTCCCGTTGGGGAATTGGAAAAGCAGCGTATGGCGGATGAAGGTCGACTTCCGATCGCCACGCCGCGGCGGATCTCGTCGGACGGGAATTCGGCCATGGTCCCGTCCCAGGCTCTGCCGTCATCTCGGAGAAGCGCCTCCCGGCGGTATGACCGGGCGTGGTCGCGATGACGCGCCGGTGACCCCCGGCCTCTCGAGGTCGGGTCAACACCGCCCGTGGTCCTTGAGCAACTTCTCTCCGCCGAGGACCATCGGTCCAATTCCTCGCCCGCATGATGGAGTTCCGGTGAGCGCCCGACAGCGCAAATCTCGTCGTTCCTCGATAGAACCACCCTTGTGCCGGATTGTTCGAGGCTGGTCAATGAGGAGGGATGTAGGCGCCGCCCGCCTTGCTTCATCAGGAGGTTGGCGGATCGTGCCGTCCTTCAAACATGCGAACATGAAGAAGTACTTGAAGAGGTGCCAATGGGCACTGATCCCCAAGTACCCCTCGCACATCACCTCGAATGCCGCCATTTCTTTGGATCTTTTTTGGGTTGAGTCCTGAAACCCATACTCGAAGAGGACCGCCTGGATGAACCGCCCGGCGGGAACGGAGAAGCCGCGCTCGTGGAAGGCCTCGAGCGAGGGCGACGTACCCGCAAGCGGCGCGGCACGGACTCCTCCCCGGGCACCTTCCACTCCACAGCATCGGTGAGGGGAGGGAGCTGTCCGGCCTCGATGAGGCGGCGCAACATCGAGTGGGACACATTGGACCGCGTCCAGTTCGACATGGCGGTGGCGAGCTTTCGAGTGAGACTACGGCGTAGCTGTGGGTCTGCAGGCGCAAAGGGAGCAAGGCGCGGATGCAAAGGCGGAGGAAGAAGACGAGGGAGTAAAGTCCCAAATCTACGGCCGGCGTGCGGTTAAAAGGAGGGCACGCTGCCAACCTTGAATGTCAGACCCGCGTCGGTGAAACACCACTTGCGTCGCGAGTCCCGGCATGGGCGGCCATACGCCGATTCCCATAGAACCCGGGTCACTTCAAAGCCGGTCACTTCAATGCGCCGCGGCCGAGGCATACGCCCGCCCGCATCGCATCCGCCGCCCACGTTGCCCGTCGTCCGCGTCATCCACATCGCCCACGACTAACCCAGAGCGATTTGGGGCCACAATGCCAATAATGAAGATTAAAGCCCCGGCGAGTCTACAACTCACTCGAGCTCGAGGCTATCCGGCGGATCGCAGCGCGCACCAAGAAGTCAAGAACAAAAATCAACACCCAGCCTTCTCGGTGAGCACATGCGCGAGTCCCCGACTCCCTCTCGGGGCTCGGGGGGCTCGACGAGGGCCAGATTAAGGCCCCTTTGGCAGATAATCTCTCTTGAGGTGAAGTCTTGACACCATTGACAATGTGAAGGCCAAGATTGACAACGTGAAGGCCAAGATTCAAGGCGAGGAGGACTAAGGACCCCGGTCAAGACCATCACGGCAAGGCGTCTTGTTCCCGACTAGTTGGGAGCTTCTCGACTAGTTCCCCACTAGAGGAACCACCTCGACAACCCCTCCGACAAGTCTCCGCCTCGCGCGACAAGTCTCGCCTCACGACAAGTTTCCACCTCGCGCGACGTCGCAGTCTCCTCCTCCGACCAAGGCGCAAGCGCACCACGTGGCGCGATCTCGGGCGCGAACACCTCCACCACGGCGTGGGGCTGGTCCCCATGCCATGCAAACACACCGGTGGCGGCCCAGCGAGCGGGCGCGGCCCGGCGAGTCTTAATGTAGCTACGCCCGGTGCGCTATCAAATCGCCATCACCTCCAACCCGCAACACGCAAACTCCACGAGGCACTCAAGCACCCTACGACGAGCTCGGGTCTACGGTTAGGCCTTAACGTGGCGGGCTCATCCAGTGCTCGGACGGGCTAAGTCGCCGCCAAACTACTCGGAGAAAGCGCCCGGGCGTCCGAGTGAACAGCCCGCCGCCCCGGCGGCCTCTCGACTTCGCCAGCGGCTCCTCTTCAATGCGTCTGGCCGGATAGTGACGCGAAAGGACATCGGTGACCAAGCACTAACTTCTTATTGTTTCCCTTTTGCCCCTCCCTTGCGTCTATAAAAGGGAGAGAGGGCAAATCACGAGGTTAGCCGACGAACGAACACTCACTCTAAGGGACTTGGGCTCGACACCCTCTCCCGACAGTTTGTAACCCCTACTACAAACAACCCTAGCGTGGGAACACGGCTGACGACACTAGACATAGGGTATTACTCCTCGGAGGCCCAAACCAGTATAAATCCCGTTGTCTCCTGCGCTAACCATCCGAGTCCGACACGCGATCCAAATTCTTGTCCGTGGTAGAGAACCCCGACAGATGTGTCTTGCCAATCTTATTAGTTAGTCTCATCTTTAGTTAGTCACACATAGGTCTCGCCATGTTTTATCCATATCTTTTATTATCTAGCTCCGTTTAATCCGTTCAAGATGTGTTAGATTCATAATAATATAAAGTACACATTAGTAGTGAGTTTTCATCATGCATGTTTTTGAAAATTAATTTAAATCTTCATGTGATGGGTCTTCGTGATTCTTAGGTGCGGGGCTAACAAAGCCCACTTCTCAAAAATCGGTGGCTCTTACAAATGTTTTCTATAGTAGTACTTGTCACACAGACACTGTTCATGTCAATATTTGGTGGGTTCATATCAACTTACATTAGTTATGTTGCACATCTCCGAGTCATTAACCACGTGGTCTCATACCAAGACAAAGTGGTAAGGTCTTGTAACTCCCGCTCTCTCACGTGGCCATGTGGGCCATGTGTCAATTATAGTGGTAACATGGAACATGGTTATTCAATGCTACTATTTATAATAATTAGTACGTAGCACATCTCTCCACGTCATTATAATTTAGACTCATGTAGAAAGAATGCATGTGTGTGCTATATTGATCCCTTAGAAGATATACTTTTTTTGGGTGCAAGAATAAATAAAACACTTTACTTTGGATTACTGGTGGACACGTATCCCTGTATCCCAGATTGGTTTCATCAATATTTTCTACCCCACCACACCGAAAAGGAGGGATAACCCTTTCGATAATGCTTCACGTGGGGGCGTCCGACAAGGAAAAAAAAAATCGGGCCCGCACATCTGGTGACCCTTATCTTACGTGGTGGCTTGTGGACCCATGACCGCTCTAGCTCCCTCGTTCTCTCCGTCATCGACATTTCCCGTCCTCTCCCTCTACTGATTTCCCCCTCTCTCTTGGTGCCATGGCTCCATGAGATCCTTCCATGGCAGATCAGGGCTAGCTTCGCTTGCTGGCTTGCCCTATGCTCCTGCCATGTAGCAAGCTGCCCGCACCCATGCAGTGACACCACTGAATCACTGCAGCTTGCCTCCTCCATCACCCGAGGCCACCAAGGATTGGAAAGACTGTAGCGCCGACCTCTCCGAAGCTTCCGAGCCCTTTCCTTGACCTCCTGAGCTCCACCGACTGCTCCTCCCTCACGGCCTCACCTCCTAGCTCGCACTCTTCACTGGCCTGCCCAAGCTCGCGCCTAAGTGTGAGGTGACCCGGCCATCAAGCTCAATATTTGGATGTTGCAACACTCCGAATGAGATGTTTCGTGTATTTGCTTCATTTGTTTCAGCTACCCTTTTCTCTTGTTTATGGATTTGAATATTTGATTATATCATGAATGTTGCACTGGGTTGATTTGAATGTTGTGAACATGGATTCTATTTGTTTCAATTACAGAAAACAGTACAGATTTGATAATATGTCGATGTTGCAAAAGGTATTTTAAATTGTTGCATCAATGTTTTCCAAATGTTGCAGTGCTAATTAGGCATGTCCTTGTGCTTTCCGAGTGTTGCAATAGTTCATTCCGTTTGTTGCTGTCACGGTTTGCATATGTTTCATATTTCGCACTTCAAATATTCATGTTGCAATGATTTGCGCTGCATCTGATTTATGCTCTTGATTTAATGATTTTGAGAGTAATTTTGAGGAGAAAACATCAGCAGTTTTAATGGTGGTCACTTAAATTTCCACGGGCTTGAGAGATGACTTTTTTGCTGCGATTTTCTGCCCTTGAGCGTTAAGCTCAATGTTATATCGATCCCTTTTTTTGGGTGATCCCAAGCCTAGCGATGTTGCGAGAAACAAAACTAAAATGTTGCGAAACTAAAATGTTGCGTGGAAATTCTCATCGGACGGTAGAGATGTTGCGTAACTTTTTATCGGACGGAGATGGAAGCGTCCGGCCTTAACGGCGGACGTCCGGCGCTAACAGAGATTCGTAACCCTTTTACCGAGTCGTTGCGCATCCTCAAATTTCCACGGCGTCGTCGGTGGTGGCGGTTCTTGAACGCGGCGAGATGGCAAATAGAAATCGAAGACATGGCGAGGACTAACTCGATCTGCTACGGCGGTTGAGATCCCATCTTGATAGGTACATCAACTTCAACAGATGCTCCTCCGAGTAAAAGTCTCGTGCGTGTCGATCTCGATTCCTATTCTCCCCCAGATCCTAGGCGAAAATAGAATTTGGTCTCGATCCTATTCTCCCACCGGATCCTAGAAGAATTAGATTATGGTGTACAAGGGTTTCTACACGATGGATTTTGGTGTAAAACCATGTAGTGTGCTCGTATGATTGGTTCTCACAAGAGAAATCCATCACTTGTGGTGGGAGCCCCACACGGAGTAGGTTTTATTTTATTTTCCAGAAATCACATGATAGTACATATGCTCGTATGCTCGTATGATTGGTTGCTCCTTCCTCTGCCTATTCGACACCACTAATTCATTCTTAACTTATTTGTCTTCTCAGAGAAACAGTCGAGAGGAAAAATGACAATTTAGGAAGCAGTAGAGGTTGTGAGAATCATAAATAAATCAAGGTCAGATTACATCTCGATTCCCTCAATTTATTATTTCAACGCTGCTAGCTGTAGTTAAATTCCACCAAGAATATTTTGTACTAGCGAGAGGAAGCCGAGAAAGATGGACACATTGCTCGGGTATTCTGCGCAGTTGTGGTTTGAAATAACAATGTTCAAAGCCATTTAACACCATTGTTAAGATATGCCAATTCAGAATATCTTGCACATATCTTGCTTACTGTTGTTATGTGAAGGAAGTTTCTTTTAATTAATTCCTGTTTTCACATACTTGGTTGGCCTTTGAATTGTTCATGAAATAGTTAATATATTTGAATATGTGATGTTACCACTAGCTTAATTTCTCTATGTAGTTGGAATTGATATTGAGCCATATTTCTCAATGCAGGTTGAAATGATTAATGCTGGTTTTTTTACTGGAAGCATTGAGGAATGGACTGAGAAACATTGAACTTCAAGACTTCTAGATATTCATATTTCATTATTCTTTCTAGTAATAGAAACTTTGTACCCCTCTCTATCATGTACATTTCTTCCCTTAAATCATAGTGTTATGTATATACCATCAGATTAAGTAAGCTACCACATGTGCATATACTATGTTTACTTCTTTCTCTGATCAGTCAATCAATGTATCATTTTCTTTTCAATGAAAATTGTGGTTTTGTGATAATGCAATGTGACATGTTTACTAAAGAATTGATATCAACATTATTTACCATGCATATGCAATGTTTCACAATTATTATTATTTTTTTGAAATTATTGAATGTGTTACAATAGGTAAAACATGTGTTACAAACCATGTGTTCCTTTATTCTAAACGTTGTTCTCTATAATAATATGGAAGTGTTACTAGAGCTAAAACAAATGTTACAGAGATAATCATTGTAACACAAGACAAATGTTCCACTAGGTCACTAGTTGTGTTACAAAGTAGTAACACATTTTTGTATGTAAAGGAACACATGTCTAGTGTTCTAATAGATTAGGATATGATAACATCACATACAAGAACACTAACAAGATGTGTTACTAAGTTCCCTAGTAACACATTTGTTGAGCTATTATGTAACACAAGTTGGTGTTACAAAACCTGTTTTTGTAGTAGTGTATGCCCCCAGAAGAGTAAAATGACTACCATGATGGTGACACTGATGAGGAGATAGTCATGGAAGCTGCCTGCATACAGGCTCATCATTGTGTCGAGATGATGAGGAGGGTCGAGGAGGTGATTCGAGGAAGGGAGAAACAAGTGACCGGCAAGACCCGGGAAGGCGGGCGCGGTGATGGTCAAGGTGATCACCACGATCGGTGGAGGAGGATGAAGTGCAAAAGCAAGCTAAGCAAGGCCCAGAATGAAGATGAACGAAGTGATGCGGGAGGTGTACCACTACGGGGTTGATGGGGTAGGCATCCCATGGCTGATAACACGAGCAATGGTACTTCGCAGGCTATGAAAAGGCCCGGATTTACCACGCTGCGACTCGGACTCACCCATGGTTCGAGCCCCGGGAAGTTGCAGCTATCACGGAGGGAGTATGCTCCATTATGATGTGGCTCACGGGACCACCATGGACATGAGCAAGTGGAGGAGATGAAGTGCAAGAGCAAGCTGAACATCAAGACCCAGCAGAAGGTGGACCAGCTGAAGAAGTGAAGTGGGAGGTGAACCACTACTGGATGGATGGGGTAGGCATCCCCATGGCTGATCACTTGAGAGCAATGGTACTTGCTTGGGCTATGACAAGGCTTCAAACTCACCCATGGTTTGAGCCCCATTGGAGAGTTGCGGCTATCCTACAAGTATGTGCCATTCGAGAGTGAAGGACATAACCGGGCATGATGATGTGGCTCACGGGACCACCATGGGACGGCATTGCGAGAAGAAGCACGGAGGCACTCTATGTACTCTCCCACAAGGAGCGTGCTAAGTTGGAGGACACCCACTCTAAATACACTCCTTACAGAGCAAGTGGTGAGGCCAAGACATACATCACTCCAGCTCCAACTTATGAAGGAACGCTGAACAACATCCGGGGTTTACTAGCTGCTGTCAACACTACCTTGGATGACACCAACAACACTCTCCATGCGGCCCAACAGCAGATCATCACTCTGGAGTTGCAAAAGCGTGCCTTGGAGGCCGCATTGTTGAACAAGGAACAACCAGTGGTCCAGAACACTGTGGAAGCATGCACATCTCCACCACCCAAGAGGCCACGCTATGACTCCCCTGACGCCCGCACGGAAGACATGCCATGGGAAGATAGTCCTTAGGTTTAAGTTTAAGTTCAAGTTAGGGTCTTCTGTAATCGTTAGAACGAGCGGTTAAAGTGTGCTTAGTTTAGGAGTGTGGTTGAATGCTTGGTTTTGTGTTAAATGATCGAGCTGGATTTTTGTGTGAGTGCAATGTATTGTGGAGTGATGACCACAATGACATTGGTTTAGAAGTAAAGCTTGTTTAGTGGGTTTAAGTTCTGTGTCTACCATATCTTAATCTTGTCTCTACTTAATCCTTATCAAGTCTTTACTTATCTATCTTGGGATCTATCTTGCTGCAATTCTGTTCTCGTCAACCTTCAACACAGCAGTAGTGTTTTGACAATATCTCGAGCTACAAACCCCAATTAAATGCAAAACCAGTTGGGTTAGTTCATAAATTTCATAAGTGAATTTCTATAAAAAATTCAGCCATATCCAGTACCTATTACAGGAGCTATGCTCGAAACATTGAAGCTACCAGAAACTGTAAAACCCTGCTGACCTAGTTATCTTCATTATTTAATATCTTGGGCTATCGACCTCCGATTGAGGTATATCCAATTGGAGTAGTTCAGAAATTTCATCAGTTTTATTCTATCCAAAATTCATCAATTTAGGTTACCTAGACAGAGAGTTATGCCTGAAACTTTGGAGGTTCCCGAATCTGTTAACACTGCTGATACACCTGACTTGTTTATTTCATAACTGGAGTTGTAAAGCTCTAATTGAGGTGATTCCAGTTGGGTTGGTTCCGTAATTTCATTAACTATCACTGGTAAAAAGATCATAATTTTTAGCTATCCCCGTTGAGAGTTATAGCTGAATAACTGGAGTCAACAGAATCTGTCTAATGCTGAAATTCTTCATTACTCTACCTTTTGAGTTTTACTCCTGACTCAAACATCTAAAGTAATGTCCCTAACACTCAGATGGTGAACACCAGGTTAGGATCTAGAGTGGATCAACCTGCAGTGAACCATCAAGGGAGAAGCAACCGTTCAGGCCAGCACCTCAGCAACCACAGATGGATCCAGCCATGCAGCAATTCCTTGAGGCGCAGACCCAGCTCCTCCAGAACTTGTCCAGCACTGTGGTGAACCTGTAAGCCCAAGTCAATAATCCACCTGTGCAGTAGCAGGCGCCACTCAACAAGCACCGCGAGTTCATGAGCCACCACCCCCCTGTGTTCTCCCATGCAGCTGATCCACTTGAGGCTGAGGATTGGCTGAAGACAGTGCTGAAGATGCTCACCACCGCACAGGTCACGGTGAAGAGAAGGTCTGTATCTTGCGGGACGACTTGGTGGGGTGGGATGTTTATGTTGATGCTCACGCTATCCCAAATGCTATCACAGGATGAATTCACCACCAACCGAGAGCCATCACATACTAGCGGTCTCATGAAGATGAAGAAGGAGTTCCTTTCCTCAAGCGGTAGGGATGATCGGTGAGTTCGAGAGACAAGTTCATTGGTACATCACGCTACGCTTTTGAGGAAGTTGCTGATGATAGTAAAGCGAGGAGCTGTTCCTAGATGGGTTAAGTGGACCTCTGCGTGTTAGCTGATGTCTCACACTTTCCCCACGTTCCAACACGGTAGATAGTGCCATTCTCCGGAGTACAAGCGTGAGAGTTGGGAGAGCGAGGAAAGCCACCAGCTATGGACGATGCAGGGAGTGTCACTCGCCTCGCTTCACCCACAATAAACACGCCTTTCCGCTATGGAGGATCGGTGGGAACTTTGGGCAGCAGCAGTTCCCCGTCCGCTCGACCATTCCGGTGAGGCGGCAATAGTTTCAACAATCCTACTCCTCGGACACCACGCTCCACTTTCCACGAGAATCGTAGAACTCCAATTCGGTGCACCGGTGAGGACCACTACACCTCCCAACCCACTAACACCTACTTGCTTCAAATGTGGTGAGCTTGGTCACTATGCTAATGTGTGTCCCCAAAGGCAACCCCCAAGTACCCCAGTGCAGAACCAGCAGATGCAGCAGGGGAGGAATGGCAATCAGACCCCGCAAACCAACAAGGGATAGCGAGCTACTCATGTGGCAAGGTGAACCATGTTGATGCTGAAGCCGCTCAGGAGAATCCTAAAGTTGTGCTCGGTATGTTCCTAGTCAACTCCATACCCGCCTCAGTTCTATTTGATTCAGGAGCATCCCATTCTTTCATTACCTCTCAGTTCGTAGCTCAGCATAACATACCCATTAGCCCTATGCCTCGTCATATGCTAGTTAGTTCACCAGGGGGGGAATTGAAAGCATCCTGTAAGTGTGACAATGTCAGTCTCAAGATTTTGGGCGAGATTTGGACTAACCTTATAATACTAGAGTCGAGAGGAATCGATGTGATACTTGGGATGGGATGGTTGACCGCGTGTGATGCGGTGATTCAGTGTGCTAAAAGGTCGATCCTTCTCACTAGTCCAGCTGGGGAAAGGATTGAGTTTGCAGCAGATCCACCACCATCAACAACTAGTCATATGAATTAGCCTTGGAGGACATAAGAGTGGTGTGCGACTACCCTGATGTTTTCCCTGAGGAGTTACCAGGTATGCCACTGGGTTAAAGTAGCATATCAGAGGCAGAGTTACCTAATCTTTCTCCTTTTCTTTCCGAATCACGGGGCGAGATTCCTGTTAAGGGGGGTAGACTTGTAACACCCTAATTTTCAAAAATTTGAATTTTAATAAAATTTATTAGCAACCTTTATTTTGCTCTTAAGGACTATAAGGTTTTCTTTTAGGCATTTAATAATTTTCAAAATAAAATAAATTAATCATAGGAGTTTAATGTTGCATACATGCCGATGCATTGCTTTTGAGTGTTTGAATTCAAATTTGTGTTTGAATTCACTTGTTTGGTTGTTTTCAAAAATACAAAATCTCTTTTCTTTTCTCCCACCTCTTCCCTCTTCTAGCCGCTTTGGCTTTGAAGCCAAGTCATAGCCCTCCTTCATTTCCTTTTCATGCGCTCACCCGCTTAGCTTTCTCGGCCCGTCGCCCGATCTGTTCTTGCCGTAAGTGGCCCGCTAGCACCGGCCCGGCGACCGCTTCGCGCGTCCACCGCCGCAGCCCGCGACGGCGGGCCCGTGTCATCTCCACCTCAAGCCGTCTCCGCCGGTTCCTGCCGTCGCCGAGACCGCCTGTCGCCTCCTAGGCGTGGCCCATGCCAAGGACCTGCCCTGGCCTTTATAAGGCGTCGCCGCCACCCTTGACCCCACACCCGAACCCTAGCTACCACCCGAGCTCCTGTGCGCCGCCGCCCGTAACCCTAGCGCCACTGCGCCTTGCCCTCGCCGTCGCCTCTCCGCCGTCGAGGAGCACCTCTGGAGCATCGCCTGGACGAGGAAGCCGCCGGTGCCACGTGTTCGCGTCGCCGACCCTGCAGCACCGCGAGCTCACCGGAGATCCGTGCCCGCCCGTCGCCTCTTCGAAGCTTCCCGCCGGCGCTTCGTCGGTGAGTCTCCCTTGATGCCTTAGTTGAGTTCGCCGTGTGTCGCGCTCATCTCTGGTGAAGTCCGTCGGCGCTCAATCGGGTTCCCCAACTCGATCGCGTTGGCGGTCCGCCCGCCGCCGCAAATCCCATCGTCGCCGGCCAGTTGCCGCCGTTGGCCGCTTGCTCGCGTCCCCAGCCGCCAGATCTTGATCCAATGGATCAGATCTGTTTTGACCCGAGTCAACCCGAGTCAGTAGCGGTCAAACCAGCCGAACCCTGGTAGTTTTGCAAGAAAACCCCTGTGATCTTTAGATTCACAAGCCGGTCCTTCCACCGTTGAACTTTTCTTATAGATAGGTCCAGGTTTCTTTGGTTTAGCCCTTCTAGCTTTAGTTTTCTTGCAAATAGGTCCCTGATCTTGTTTAGGGTGTATCTTAGTCGTTTTAGCTCTGTTTTTAGCGTTCTTTATGTCCACGCGATCGTCTCGACGAGTAGATTAGTTTTCTGTTGCTTTTGTCTCTGTTTGATATGATTGGTGTTCTGTTTCTTAATTACTTGTATTGTATGCTTGTATGTTATTGTGTGTAGCGTAGTGAACGATCAATTAAGTAGTCTGTTGCCGTTGAAGATAAGAAGGTTTTGAGTAGCAGCACACTTGGGTTGAAGGGAAGTCCTTGCTGCATTCCCTCTTGTCCTATTACAACATGCATTTTAATTACACCGTTATTTACTTTTTGCTTGCATTAATGTGATGGGACCCATGCTAAGGTGTGACTAGTGTTGTTTACCTTGTGCCTTGATCAACCGGGTGTTATCTTTATGTTGGGTAGCTTTGCTAGAGCATACTTTGGGTGGTTTAATGGAACAAACTTTTAATCTTGATTTATTTTTATGCTATTCATGTCATACAAGAACACTATGCTTGTTTAATCGAACATGGAGAATCACCGGAAAACCGTACAACCACAAGGCACATGGCTCTGCCTTGGCTGAATAACTAGAGACTTTAGTGTTGTAGCAACCTTATCTGAAAGGGACCAATGGGGAGGCGTTGACGGAGTATAGACCTGCTCTAGCGGGGAGTTAGGTTTGTTATTTATGGTGGGGTATTGACTTGCTAGGGAGGTTTATGCCCTGCTTGGTCCTGAAACCTAGTGGGTTGTTGCTCATTGAAGGATCTTCGTAAAGGCCTCGTAGCGTCCCTATGCAACCACACCTCGGTAGTGTGGTATTGTGCCTACTTTTGCCTGCATGGTTGGGTCCAAAACTCTTTGAGTTTCTGACTTGTGGTGAAAGTGTACAACCTCTGCAGTGTAAAACTGACTAGTTAGCCGTGCTCACGGTCAAGAGCGGCCTGAACCCTCACATGATTAACTCTATGGAAGATGGACTTTATAAATTTGTGCATTTCATATTATGGTTCTTATGCATCTTTTAAGTGGGTTTGGTATACACTTACACTTGTTAGTAATAGTTGCTTAATAAAACTTGACCAACTAAAATCTTGACACCTTTGCAACCACAAGCCTTCCACCATAAAGCCTTGCATGTTGTTTAGTATCTTTCCCTTGTTGAGTACGACATGTGCTCATGCTTGTTATTTATATTGCATCTACACCA